>OX438772.1:803064-1162918 GCA_949316455.1 Acleris holmiana
GGGGGGGGGAGGGGGCGCGGGCGGCGGCGCGGCCGGGCGGGGGGCGCCCCGCTGCGGGGTCTGTTCTCATAAGAATTCCATCTCGCGCTCGATACCGACGAACTTCAGCTGCTCGGTCGGCCCGTATCTGTAGAGAAATTCAAATTACATACATACATATTATAATGTCACGCCTTCATTCCCAGAGTAAGGGAAAGCAGAGCTACAGAATTACCGACACCGACGTCCACGGGAAGACATGGAGTGGCACTATTCTAACCCAGCAACCACACGGATAAATCAAAATTAATCGCTAAAATTTAGAATTAAGGTAAACATCACCAGTACTCGACAAAGGACCAATGTTCGACACTGACTCTTATTCAAAAAAGATTCATTTGTTTTGCAACAATCAATTTATAACCCTATGATCCTTGAATTAAAAGCTTCTGTCCATGATTGGTGCATGTCAGCTAAAAGTGTCGAACAATTGTGTTGGTACCTTAATTATGTTCATCAATAATTTTTTGGCTACGTTATTTATATAGCTATAGTAGTTTAACTACGCACATTTCATTAGTGCTCTAAAATACGTTCAGAAACCGCAGGAAATGACCAGCTTTATTACTACCAATTTTACTACGAAAACTTTCTTGTCTGTGGTAGTAGGTATAATCTGTACTGAAATGTTATTACAGTATCGATTTTTATAAGGTTATGATTTTAAATTTAGAACAACTGTCAAAACTCAAGAAGGTCTATATTCTAGTATCCATAGATATTAAAACAATTATCGATACGAAACGTCAATTCAGTATGTTTTATAATATGAACCAAACGACATTTTAATCTCGAGTGACATGAATTAACTTAATTTTGTCCAATAATTAAAAAAAAAACATACGAACGAAAGAACGAATTGCCGCCATTAATTGTTGTCAAATGTTTGTTGGTTTTAGCAGTTACGAAAGTTGGATAGTGAAAAGTTGTTTATTTGTTGTGTAGATAAAGTAGTGTATGCAACTGTACATAATTAGGCCTTAAAACACTCATGTGATCCTATTATCTCGTATTTTATTGCCTCTCATTATGCATCAGTTGCTTAATAGTAGTTTATGTGACCATAATAAAAGGCATTGAAATTCGAGTGTGTGTTTATGAAACGAGCCGATGGGCAAGTTTCGTAATAGCATCACACGAGTGTACAGTTACATAGACTGCTTTATCTACATACCATTATTAGCAACAAAACAAACTAAACATTTTTATGTGACAAGACAAATAGAACGTCCATAAACATATGAGACATTAATCTCTATTAGAAACTAGGCTATTTATTTACCTGTAGTCGAAGAACAACTCCTCGCCAGGCTGGATGGCGCGCTTTGCAAATATGCCAATGCGGTGGTCACCGTTGACCATCATGACCTTAGCGTAACAGTTCGGGTTGATGGAATGGTTCGCGAACCGAATCTTGTTGCCCTTGCGTGTCGCGTCCACCACGAAATCTGCAACAACAATATACTAACACTTAAGATAAATAAATAAATAATTAAAATTAATTACTAAATAAATAAATATCACGGGAATATCTCACAAATTGAGCTAGTCCCAAACTAAGCTTTAGGCTTGTACAGTCAGCATCTAAAGTAGCTAAGCAAACGACGACACGTTGTCTAAGGACCGTATCGTTAATTATGGAAACAAATAAAATGGTGTAATCTGTATAAATACTTTTTATTACAAAAAAAAATCTTAAACTACGCGATTCTTAGATCTTCAAAGTGAACCATAAAAACTACTTTTAGTTATTTATTGATCCCCTTTGCCAGTTTTCTCACTTTGCTTTTGATGCTCTTCATTAGCCCTTAGACATCGACTGTTTTGAAAGTTTTGTGGGTACGGATCCAGTCTTTTTTTAATTGGTCCATGTTATCTGTTGGTTTAGCTTGTTTTCGTAGCTTTGCCTTCATCAGAGCCAAACATTTCTCGATGGGCCTGATCTCAGAGCAATTCGGGGGATTTAATGATTTCGCGACAAATTCGACATTATTCTCTCGATACCAGTTCAACACATGGCGAGCATAGTGACACGCAGCTAAATCAGGCCAGAATAATGTACGACTCCTGTGCTTTCGAATGAGTGGTAGTACCCGTTTTTGAAGGCATTCCTTCTTGTACACATCCGAATTTAAGTTTCCCGTTACGAAAAACGGAGACGTTTTCATGCCGCATTAACAAATAGCTTGCCAAACCATCACTTTTTTCCCAAAAATTCTCGCAAAAAATGGATTTGTCGTCTTTAGAGACCTTCGTACCTTTTATTACGGTGTAAAACTGCGGTCCGGGTAGGGTTTTATAGTCAAGTTTGACATAGGTTTCATCGTCCATTATAATACATTGTTCATTTTTAGTTAAAATTTGGTCGTACAATTTCCGAGCCCGAGTTTTGACAGAAGACTCCTGGGTTTTGCTGCGTTTAGGCTGTTTTTGCTTTTTATACGTTACAAGCAAGTTACGTTCCTTGGCACGCTGAACCATTGTAATAGAAGTACGACATTTTTTCGCAAAATCCCGAATCGATATCTCTTTTTTTGAGAAAAATATTCGCATATCTTTTAGTCCAAATTAGGACATGAAGGGCCTCGTTTTCTACCTCGACCAGGTAAATCTTTTAAATTATTATTCATACTAAACCTTTTTATCGTATTGTAAACAGCTTTCAGGCTAACGCCTTCTTCTGAAGCAATCTTTCTCATAGTTATACCTGATTCTTTACAGTATTTGGTCACAATTGAATGTCGTTTTTTCTCTGAGAGACCCTTCATCTTGCAATGTATACGAATTATACAATTTTTTATAGTAAGTTTTAACACTCGACTGTATGCTTAACAGATTGACATATGACAGAAAAGACAAAATATTGTAACTTTTTTTTTAGAGCAATTCAAACTTGTTTCCATAATTAACGATACGGTCCTTAGTATGTACCCACAGTACAAGCCTAGAGCTTAGTTTGGGACTAGGTCAAGTGTGTGTTTGTGTGAGATTGTCCTGTGATATTTATTTATAAAATAACATGCTAAAAATGATCTAGACACGACGTATTCTCTTGACAATAGAGTCGAGTGCAGATTATTTTGAGCTCTTCGGTTGCGTAGTTACTTCTGCTGATCACTGTACTATGGGTGCTAGACAACGATAAATTTACTTACATAGAGAAATATATTCTTAAATACATAGGAAACATCCAATAATCAGGAATAAATAGTCGTGCTCATCACACAAATATCTTCCATTACCGGGATTTTATACCGGGACTGCTGGCTTCGTAGGCTCACTACTAATTAGGCCAACAGGTCGTCAAACTAATACTAATTTGTAAAGTTATATCGATTAACATAAAAATGTACGCAACACTATATAATTGGCCTGTCATTATAACATTTCTAGTTTAGACATTGTAGCGTTTCAACGTATTTCAACGTATAAAAACATATCTATTTCATATCATGGCTACATGGGCACACACGGCCATGGTGCGCATCATGCTCGATATATCTCTTCGCGACAAAGTCCGAAACGAGACCATTCGCCAACTCACCAGAGTGGTGGATAATGGCCATCGCGTTGCTATATACACGTGACGACGAAACGATGGGAGATGGAGCAAGCGTATTTTGCAGTGGCGACCTCGCTTAGAGAGAGGAGTCGGCAGGCCCCCAGCAAGATCGTCGGAAGCAGGGCTCGGAACCGGTTTATTTCGGTTTTGTGCCGAAGTTTTCCAGGGAACGCGGACGTTTTGTGAACTTTATTTTAACCTTAATTAACCGGTTTAATCCACGAGCCTCGACTCAAGAAACCGTTTCGTACTGGATAAAAACACTAAGCGGCGCTTGATTATCGTGCGTGACGTGCGTCTAGATTAACCAGTTTTTTTTAGCTCGAAACCGGTTAATTTGAAAAGAACTTTATATACAGCTTCCTCAAAAACCCGGTTAGCAAAAACCGGTTTATGCGAACAGAACCGAAACAAAAAGGTTTAGCGTCAAGTTAACCGGTACCCTGGGAAGATCCACTGCGAATCAGGCCCAGCGGAGGAAAATTGGACAGCCTTATGTCCAACGGTGGGCACAAATGCGCTGATGAAGAAGAAGATATCCATTTCAATATAATATAGTATTTAAATTGAAGTGGTTCTGTAGTTAGCACTGACCGTTGTTCAGGTTGAACAGGAAGGAGCACATGTACTTGTCGTAGACCTTCCCGCGGCGGTCGGCCTCGTCCTGCGAGATGACCTCGCCGCAGTACTCGGAGATGAACTCGTTCTTGTGCGCCGCCTCCTTCAGGAAGATGCCCCAGCCGGCCACGTCAGATGGCGCCAGCAGCAGGTGCTTGTGCAGACCCCTGGCGATAACAAATAAATCAATATTCAGCATTCACCTATAGCGTAAGGTCAGGGCCAACGGCGCGTTAGGCGTTCGCAGGAGACTATTATTGGTTGTTAGTTGGCTCGTCATAAAAATGCTAGGTTGTGTGTAGGGAATGCAAATAACCGGTTCATAACCGAATTTAGTATGCAAAAGACGGTTAATAACCGGTTATTTGCATTCCCTAGTTGTGTGGTTAAAGGATATTAAAATAATGGTACGAAAGTTAAAAAGAAACATGGAATTTCGTTTCATCGGTAATTAACCTTACATTATTTTTATTGAGTGTCAATTAAATAAACCCTAGTGCAAATAACCAGAATTTTGGTATCAAGTCCAAAATGGCGTTAATGACGGCGACGCCTTCGTTCCTGAACGCGAGTACAAGGTTACATCGGACACCGGTTGCGCTCGTGGCAGGGCCCGGCCCGCTATCCCATTCAAGGGGTTTCGAATGGGTTTTATAAGGGTTTTACTTAGAAAAGCCGTTTGATATGCTTTTTAAATCGCTGTTTATAAGTGTTATCTGTGCTTTAGCTGTTAAGGTTTCCCTTATAGTGAATGCGATCTAATTAAACTGGTCATAGAGTGCCTTTTATATTTGGCATTATGTCCTCAAGTGAAAACCTGGGGAGTGAGCTGGCCAACGACAACCCAGTTTTTATCCTTCTGTTATCTGCTTGATCATGAGTACTATACCTTGCGCTGTGGGACATCCATTTGCGAGATTTAGGACAAAAATTAAAGCCATTTTATTGACGTTGTGAATAGGCAAAACATTAGCGTTCTCTGTGATTGACTACAATAAAGAGTATAGATATGACACAAAGAACTATATTTAATTTAGTTTTATTATACTATTTATATTTTTTATTGTTATTGTGTCATTTATTTTACAATTAATAACATTTAAATTAACGTGACAGTACTGTTAGTGTTTATTACACGTACTTTGACTTATTAATGATGGACAGAAACGGAAAACACGAGAAGAGAGATAGCTATCGTTTGGCGTAAACTGATCTTGGGCGCGGCACTAGCATATTTACTTCATGTTTATATGTAATATCATTGATAGACTACCAGCTACGAGGCATGATGGTAAACATGTACAGTACCGGCCAATAATTATATCACCTTTTTTACTTACATCTCATACGATTATTTACAAATATAAATTACCAAAATAATCAAGAATTAGTTGATTATTAAATTCTTCAGCTGGTTAAATAAGGTTTAAAATAGGATCATTCTACTTTTAAGCGCAGGTCGATTTTTTGACAAGTGCTCTTCAAGTAATAATTTTATAAAAACGTTAAAGTGCTCGGTTTTGTAATTTAATATTGAAATAGTTACACAACTTGGCTTACATTTAAAATTATCACTACATTTAAAAAGTCACTATAATTAACTTTAAAGTAGGTAACATAGTGGTCACGCATGTCCCCGCCATTTGTATGGAAAAAGTGTATTTACCGCTGTGTTACCAACTTTTCCTGATAAAATATCAATAAATTTAAAGTGTTTTGTTTTGAACTATTAAATTTAGTTGTTCCAGTTTCAATATAAGTCAAATTTACGTGAAAAAAATGTCTAAAAATGCCTTTAATTTCACCAATGATTATTATGCGCTAAAAAGTAGAATGACCCAATAGTAAATAACATTTTTTTATATATATCGTAGTTTCACGGAGGGAGCATTTGAAAACCATTGCTGACGCGTTCATGCAAATCTCGTAAATCTTTACTAATATTATAACGAGGAAAAGTTCATGAGTTCGTGAGGTTGTAGGGGGTAATCTTTTGATTTACGTTATTGAACTGATTTAGATCAAATTTGGTATGGAGATAACTAAGGTTCCGGGGAAGGACATAGGATACTTTTAACCCGGAAAATTGAACGGTTCCCGAGGAAATAGCGATAAACGAAGTATTCGACATATAGGGGTTAAAATAGATAGCGGGAAACTGATTCTACGCGTACGATGGCGCGGGCCCCCTCTAGTTTAGTATAAACGCTCTCGCAGCAATACAATTGATCAAATAGTTCTCAATTGGTTGTCAATTTTGGCAAGTGATAATAGTAGGTAAGTAGTATGAGATGTTTGTACAAAGGTGATATAATTAACACGCGTGCGTGCGTACGTGCGAGTGGTGTGTGTGTGTGTGCGTGTGCGTGCGTGCGTGCGTGCGTGTGTGTATGTATGTGTGTGTGTGTGTGTGTGTGTGTGTGTGTGTGTGTGTGTGTGTGTGTGTGTGTGTGTGTGTCTGACCGCTGCACGGAGACGTTCCGGCAGCAGACGGGCGTGTCGGCGCCGCAGGCGGTGCAGAGGTCGGGGTCGCACTCGCGCACGCCGAGGTAGCAGGGGCACTGCTTCGTGTTGCACGACGCCTTGCAGCGGCAGCCCGGGAAACGGTTCTGACCTGACATTATAACAGACACGTAATTACTAACAAGTCCTCCGTGTAGTCGCCGGGTTAGGTTAGGTAAGCAACGGCGTGTACTAACAGTCGCTGGAGCACTGGCAGAACTTCTCGCAGAAGTTCTGCGACTGCAGGCACGGGCACAGCGCGTCGCACGGCTGGTTGTCTCTCCCAGCGTGTAGACCTGACCCCAGGGTCCCTACAGCAACGGCGTGTACTCACAGTCGGTGGAGCACTGGCAGAACTTCTCGCAGAAGTTCTGCGACTGCAGGCACGGGCACAGCTCGTCGCACGGCTGGTTGTCTCTCCCAGCGTGTAGACCTGACCCCAGGGTCCCTACAGCAACCGCGTGTACTCACAGTCGCTGGAGCACTGGCAGAAGTTCTGCGACTGCAGGCACGGGCACAGCTCGTCGCACGGCTGGTTGTCTCTCCCAGCGTGTAGACCTGACCCCAGGGTCCCTACAGCAACCGCGTGTACTCACAGTCGCTGGAGCACTGGCAGAACTTCTCGCAGAAGTTCTGCGACTGCAGGCATGGGCACAGCGCGTCGCACGGCTGGTTGGGGTGCTCGCACGGCGTGTAGTTGTAGCTGCAACAACAAGGTACCGGGATAAAGGGCCAACTCGATCCGCATAGATTTGACTACAATTGATTGGTGAAAATTTCGAATAAAAGTGGGTTCTATCCCTTGCTGTAGTTCGTTGTCAAACGTGATCTATTGCGTTATAGTTGTGTTGTCCAATGAGAGTTTAATGGCAATAAAAACCGTGCTATATTATCTGTAAAAGCGGCAAAAAAAACATGTCTGTTGTATGATGTCCCCTTGTTTTATAGAAACTCATTTAATAGAATATATCACTTCGCAGAATTTTCATTTCATTGAAAGCACAGCAGAAATTAGCTTTCTATGAAGTGAAAATTCTGCGAAGTGATACATTCTATGAAATGAGATTCTATAGAACAGTATACAACCCTGTTGTATGGGAGCTTCCCTTAAATATTTGTTTTATTTTAATTTAACTATTTATTTTTATAGTGAATATATAACAAAATATTCTGTGATTAATTCACGAATATCAATATCGAGCAAAAAATCACGTTTGTTGTGTGGGACCCCCTTAAGTAATTATATTATTCTGACATTTACTGTCAAACTATTAGACACAGCCTGGTGACAGGCGGAGGGAAGGACAGCGGAGTGTTTTGGGTCGCGCTTGACCGTTTGTGTAAGACGGATGTTAGAGTGCGGGTGTACTGACACGTGGTGCGCGGCGGAGTCCTTCTTGAGCTGCGTCTTGCGGCAGTGCACGGACCAGAGCCGGTGCTTCTTCTTCTTCTTGCGCGGCGGCGTCAGCTCCGCCTCCACGCGCCACTGCTGCTGCCCCGTGCTCGTCCAGTACGTGTACACCTGCGCCCGCCACGACAACATCCTGAACTGTACCTCAAGCACACCCTTCGGGCCCAATCGCCGGCTACCCGGCGCTTGTCATGTTCCGTCAGGGGCGCGGCCATTTTCCGCGAAACCGTCAAGCGGCAGGGACCCCACGGGTGGTCATCGCGAATTCGGTGTATGTCAGAAAAAATACCATTATTAAAAATTGTGGATGTCATATTATAATTTTACATCCGTGAATTTAGCAGAAAATGGCCTTTGTAATTATATAATAATGAAGGCCGTTCCATTTACATGAATTTTGTTAGTATTAATCAAATCTCTGGTGACCATGTATTTCATGCCAAAATTTTATGTAAAATCATCACAAAACCACAATAAAACGTTTAAAAACTGTTTATTACTTGCCAAGCATGAGTCTTCTTATTGTTTTATAAGGTTTACTTAATCATTATAATACACTAAAAAAATAGAGAAACAGAGATGTTTTCTCAGCCTCGGCTGTTACGGAAAGAGGGAATTTCTGACGAAATTTCTTTGAAAGCGTTGTCGCGGCCGCTACTGTTTCCGCGAGAATAAGGTTCACTTTCGTTTGCAGGTGATTATTATTAAGAAAAAGCGTCTTGCTTGAAAGTGTTTAATACAACTAAACGATGATGGGCATATGTACAAACAGAGCTAAGTACCTATAGGAGTCGAATAAGACGCGACAGTTACTGTATGCCACCCTTATCTATTTACGAACGCATCTTGCAAGTAAGAACAAGACAGGTGTAGATTTCTGCCCTGCTAACACAAAAGGCAGTATCTCAGACAAAACCCCTGTAGCAAATGCAACCTTATTACCAACGGGATAGGATTGAATCTACTTTGGCTATTGAATTTGAGATACTGCGTATTGGCTTAGGAGGGCAGATTTAGCGGTTATTTTTTTATATATATACGAAACTGTGCCATCGCCGCTCAACAGTATCTTACAGGCGCCGGGGACCCGGCTGCCGCCCGAAGGGTTAAGTAAACGACCTCTATGTACTTGTAACACATCTGTATAAACCGTTCGACGTCCTATTAAGGAGCGTCCTCACTGAGAGCATTCGCGTGTAATGAGCATTCGGCGTCGGATATTCAAGTGGCGTGGACCACAGCGACGCTCAGCTCAACGTCCACACCACTCGAGTATCACACGCGAATGCTCTGAGTGAGGACGCTCCTTATTTTAAATTTGGCGTAAATTCCATATAACTTTTGTACACATTTGCAAGAGGCGCTTTACTTGAGTTTTTTACTTATAAACCCGTAGTTTGCTTAGCGACACAAAATTGTGCTAGTGAGGGTACCTGCTGACAAGTCTGGGGCTCATAAGGGTACCTGTTGTCAAGTCCAGTTACTTTAAAGGAACCTCCAGGCAAGTGAGGACACTAGGAAGGGTACCCAGCTGACAAATACAGGTGCAAATAAAGTTATCCACTGGTGTGTAGGTGAAAATTATGGTACTTGCTAGCCAGTCTGGGTGCAAATGAAGGTACCGGTTGATAAGTCTGGGTGCTAATAAGGGTCCCTCTTCGCAAGTCTGGGTGCTAATGAGGGTACCCGTGGACCAGTCCAGGTGCTAATGAGGGTACCAGTTGACAAGCCTGGGTGCTACTAAGAGTACCTGCTGACAAGTCTTGGACAGCATGACTTGTGCGATAGCGCAGTAGTTGGTCGCGAACACCTTATGCAGCGCGCGGAATAGGGACTGGTCTGAGCCCGTCCACTCGGCCTGGATGTCGCCCACCGTCAAACCTGCCATCAGTACCCGACAGCAAAATTATATCACACATTAAAATAAAGCTTCTATGAAAAATTTAATTCCTAAAACATTTTGCTGCTCAATAGACTAAAAAAGCGGCCAAGTGCGAGTCGGACTCGCCCATGAAGGGTTCCGTAGCAGCAAGTAACATAATATAAAAGTTCGTTGTAGCTTTGATCAATGTTTTTATGACGTATTAAAAAAAAACTACTTACTAGATCTCGTTCAAACCAATTTTCGGTGGAAGTTTGCATGGTAATGTACATCATATATTATTTTTACATTTATCATTCCCTTATTTTAGAAGTTACGGGGGGGGGGGACACACATTTTTCCACTTTGGAAGCGTCTCTCGCGCAAACTATTCAGTTTAGAAAAAAATTATAATAGAAACCTCACTATCATTTTTGAATACCTATCCATAGATACCCCACACGTATGAGTTTGATGAAAAAAAAATTTTTGAGTTTCAGTTCTAAGTATGGGGAACCCCAAAAATTTATTGTTTTTTTTCTATTTTTGTATGAAAATCTTAATGCGGTTCACCGAATACATCTACTTACCAAGTTTCCACAGTATAGCTCTTATAGTTACGGAATAAAGTGGCTGTGACATACGGACGGACAGACGGACAGACATGACGAATCTATAAGGGTTCCGTTTTTTGCCATTTGGCTACGGAACCCTAAAAAAGTAGGAGGTCCTCAGTTTGTTTATGTGCTCGTTATTCGATTTCTCTGCCAGTTGTGGACTGATTTAAAAAAAAGTCAAGTCATCGACAATGGATTTGCGTTATGAGAGATCCTGACGCTTCCGACTCCATCATCAGATCATTTCTTAGGTACCATAAAATTGCATTGTATGTATTCCAAATTTCAGCCCATTACGATTACGGAAAAGGTTCAAAACAGATTTGCAAGATTTGACTATAGTAAACTTCTTGGCCTGATAGTGCAAAATCGATTTTTACCAGGTCTACAGATTCCCAATTCTACAGATTCTCAGCTCTGCAGATTCCCAATTCTACAGATTACCAGCTCTACAGATTCCCAATTCTACAGATTCTTAGCTCTACAGATTCCCTATTCTACAGATTCTCAGCTCTACAGATTCCCAATTCTACAGATTACCAGCTCTACAGATTCCCAATTCTACAGATTACCAGCTCTACAGATTCCCAATTCTACAGATTACCAGCTCTACAGATTCCCAATTCTACAGATTACCAGCTCTACAGATTCCCAATTCTACAGATTACCAGCTCTACAGATTCCCAATTCTACAGATTACCAGCTCTACAGTTTCCCAATTCTACAGATTACCAGCTCTACAGATTCTCAGCTCTACAGATTCCCTATTCTACAGATTCCCAAGTCTACAGATTCCCAATTGATCCCCTTGATCTGTAGAATTGAGAATCTGTAGAATTGGGAATCTATAGAATTGGGAATCTGTAATAGAAATCTGTAGAATTGGGAACAAACCTGCAAAATTTGATACAGAATTATAAATAAGTTTGTTTGGAGTTGTTGCATTTCTATAGATCTGCCTGTGTGATTTGACTAAAAAAAACACTATAACAAGTGTCATGTAATCGAGCAAGTGTATAAAATGAACGAGGATCTAAAACAATTAGCAGAAGAATCGTTTTGTGTAGCTTGCAGCGATGTGTGGTATGGTGGAGTACGGCGTGTACTGACCGAGAGCGTTGTAGGCAGCGTCGGCGGGCGCGTCGGCGGGGCGGCCGGGCGTGGCCCAGCTGGCCGCGCTGCCTGCGGGACCGTCACACACATTACATACTAATAATAGGGAACATGCATACATTTTCTTTCTTAGGCTCTCTGGAAAGTGCTATGAAAGAGAGGAATAACTGTATACGCGAAATAATTGTCATATAATTTTTTCATAAGATATGTAACTTTCAAAAGTTATAGTTCAGACCCCCTGCAAAGACACTCTACAACGTAATAAATAATAATGATAATTTTGTATGAAAATCCAAATTTTAATAACTTTTTATGTCTTGCACATAAAAAAGAAAGCTATATTTCGGGTATCGTAATAAGTAGACCCCGTTATCGGAGGTGCAATTTGGTAGCTGGAACTTCTTAGGCATGGGTAAAAATATTTTTGAAATATAGCTATGTCGATACTTTTTCTCTGCCATAATGAATGATTGTTTAGACAAAAATTAAACGTGTTTATTTTGTTTCTTTGATGCACTGGCCTGCACCTCAAAACATTAAAATAAAAGGCAACTTTGAAAAATTGTAAAATAGCAACCATAAGTGCTACTGATAGCGGATTCTGCTTCTGATGACATTGACTATCATGGAATACAAAAAAAAATTAAACATGAAATACAAAATAAAAATTGTTTATAAAACGAATAGTAAAGAAAACCTAAGAGTATCGATATCGACAACATAAATATTTTTACCCATGCCTAAGAAGTTCCAGCTACCAAATTGCAACTCCGATAACGGGATCTACTCAAACGACATTGAAATTTGGTTTCTCCGATAACAGAGTCTAGTAATAAACCAAGTGGTATAGTGGTAAGTATCCCCGCCTGTCACGCGGGAGACCAGGGTTAGATTCCCCGCCGGGGAGCCATTTCTGACGGTATAATGGTGAGTATCTCGGAGACTCGTGCTATTACTAAAGATATTGTAGTTGGTATTAAATAAATCGCTTTCTTTAAATATTATGTGTTCAATACTTTAAGTAATAAAAATATTAACACAACGATAACTAAATAAATAATAAAATAAAATGAAATGAGACACCAAGACACGGGACCCGTGTCTGATGCTTATCGAAATTTTGTAGAGAACGAATGTATCGATCGCATCAAATAGATCATGAACAATTTTGAATTTGGATAGAATTTAAACGAAATGTAAAAGTGGTCAGGAACGCAAAAAGGAGGTTGTAACAACCTCGTTACAAGGTAGTCAGGAAGTAATAAAATACCGGGGTGGCCTGGTCATAAAACAACAGAAATGTTTATTGGAGCACCCTAGGAACAGTATTAGTAGCAGAGATGGGCGTTAACCGATTAACTTTTTAATTAACTAATTAATCTATTAAACAATAAATCGTCACAAAATTAATCACGAGTAATTTAATCGCGATTAAATTAATCGACGGAGTACACGAATAACGATTAATTAATCGTCATTTTAATCGACTAAATTTCACGATTAAATCTCGATAAAAAATTGAAACACGCACGGTACAAAAAATCAATATGTTCTAAATGATGTTATACAGATGTAAGCTGTTAAGCTGTACCAATCTGTCAACGTAACTCGAAACTTAGATTGACAAAAGAAACGATTTATTCGTAATATTAATCGAGAGAAAATTAATCTAATTAATTGATTAACAATTTAGTCGCTGTTCGGCTATTAATTTAATCGTGACTAAATTAATCGAAACTCTTACGACTAAGATTAATCAATCGCCATTTTTAATCGTTAATCGTTAGTCGATTATATTTTGCCCATCACTGATTAGTAGAGTATAGTGGCTCACCCTTGGTGAACCGGTTGCTGTCGTTGCTGTCCTCGGAGGAGGCGTCGTTGGGCGAGTCCATGCTGTGCGCCTTGCCCTTGTCCTCCTCGCCCGCCGCCTTCTCGCGCGCCAGCTTCTCGCGGATCCCGTCCTAAACACAAACATCTAGTAAACCTTTGTTGGCCAAAACAAACCCAACAGTATTTGCAAATGGGTCATACACAGATTTAGGTTATCGTCTTTCCTGTGGACACGCCGGAAGTTAACGTTTTTAATGCCTAACTTTCTGGCTAAGCCCATTCCCGCAGAACAGCGTGAGGACTGCTTTAGACCTATCATATACAAACATAACTTGTATGCACACAAGCTTTTAACTATTGACCACAGGAAAGACAACTTTTGTGTTTAAGAGTGTATATGACCCAAATGCTCACAATAAAAGGCCGGGAAGGGCGGTTGCTGGACACTTCTAACTTATACTCGTCCCGCAAATGCCCTTTTCCCGGTGTCCTTACAAGGAAAGGTACCCAACTGTGCGGCTCCGATTTGATTTATTTTGATATATGTTATGTTAGAGAGTAGCCTAAAATAACACTCGTATTTTTTTTAGCTGCCCAAATTATTGGGAGAAATTGTTCTCCAAAGTATGTCCAAAGTACTGAAAAGTGACTATACCCTCTAACTTCTGTAGAGAGTTTTGTTCAAGCAAATTGCTATATGTTATATAATGCTAAAAAAAGTATATCTTCAATGATAAGAAACATAAAACTTTGAAGGGTGTTTATTTAGGAAAATATGAGTTTGAGTCGATATAACAAAACATGTGATTATAATGTTTTCATGCTCTCCAACATAATCAAACTAGCAATATGCTTGAGCAAAACTCTGTACAGAAGTTACAGGGTTTAGTCACTTTTCAGTACTTTGGATGACAATGGCGACCGCGAACCGGGCGACGAAGTGTCGGCAGCCTTCCGCAATGTGGACCAACGACCTGGTAAAGGTCGCGGGAAACTGCTGGAAGACAGCAGCAGAGGACCAATAGTTGTGGAAAATCTTGGGGGAAAGCCTTTGTCCAGCAGTGGACGTCTTGCGGGTGATGATGATGATAATGAAATAAGAGCTATCATATTTAGAATAGGGCTCCGGAATGTGAGATTTGTGAGAACCAAATGTGGTCAGCAATATAGCTAATTAAAATCCAATCATAACTTCCCTATTAATCCTATTATAATGTTATCACAAAGTGTCCCGTGTGGTTGCCGTGTCTTCCCGTGGATGTCGTAAGAAGCGACTAAGGGAATAAAGGCTAGCAACCTGTCACCAATACACTGGTAAACATCTTAGCTTGATTGTGCGAAATGTGGTTACAAAATTATCAACATTTCCTTTTAGACTTGTCGTAGTTCTGCCTTCCCCACTCTGGGAATGAAGGGTATTATGTATATTGTCAAGTTTTTTTTGCAAGTTTTCATGTTTCAAAAATATAGGTTTTCTATAATGATCCTGATCGAAGAACAGTATATTATATATTGTGTGTGGTGTTACCAGTAGCACGTAGCAGCTGGATCCGCAGGGCTCCGAAAAGGGCTTGAGATCAGGCCCCTTGCGCTTGTTCAGGTTGGGTCCCGGGTGGCAGGCCTGCAGCCCTGGGAGATATCATCCAGTCAATACCCCGCCAGGATATAGCAAAACACTACAATTCAGACATTTAATCAGCAACAACCTTACAGTCTGCGATTTAAACATCCGTTTGACAGTTAGTTTCAATAATGTCTTTTGTTGCAATCTCAAGACTGAAAATGTTTTGCCAACCCTGACGTCTTCACCAGGTGTTGGTATACGTTGGTGTAAAAACTGCTGATTTGTTGAAAAAAAAAGTCAAGGTGAATTATGTAAAGGATATGTGCTGCATAAAAAAAATATAAACGCTCATTAGATTGAGAGTAGTGCGCTGACTGTGAGCGCGAATTTAAATATAAATATTGACATGTGGCCCTAGACAAGATGCCTAACGCTAACGTAAAAGATTGACGAAATCTGTCAAAATCTATGTAATTGACATAAGCGCTCTAGGCGACAGTCTGGGAGTTTTCGTTAATCCTATACATTTTCGATAACGATAACGTTCTCGCAAGGAATCTTGTCTAGGGTTGCTGGCATCTTCTTTCAATTTTTAAAATTACTTACAAATCCAGTCAAGCAAGTAAAAAAAAATATGTTTAATTTTGACTGAATTTATTCCTATTTTTTATTTTACTGGACAGGACTGTAAATTTAGTGATTATGTTCGGAAGAGGGAGTAGGTTTCGTTACCACTTTATTTAATAATACCCCGTTACCAATACGTCTAGATCCCAAATGATTTTGCATCATAATGCCTATACAATTAAAAATACACCTGATCCATATTTTGACTAAAATTCTAAAATTACCTAACCCGAAAACACCGGAAATTTGAAAACCTTTAATAGCCGCCTTCTGTGACTGATGTCATTTGTTAAAAGGCATTTTGGGACACTTTTTACTTATCAGATGGTTTATTTTTTGAGTCATTCT
Source organism: Acleris holmiana (assembly GCA_949316455.1). Taxonomy (NCBI): domain Eukaryota; kingdom Metazoa; phylum Arthropoda; class Insecta; order Lepidoptera; family Tortricidae; genus Acleris; species Acleris holmiana. The sequence goes on from OX438772.1 coordinate 819,163, forward strand.
GAGAATCCGTCGTATCAGTATTCAGGTATTTTGGGAATCAGACGTTTTGGTCATTACAAAATTCCGATAATTTTAGGAATAAGGCAATTTGAAATTTCAGCCATTATGGTAACTAAGTCAATTTAAGATTTAGACCAATTAAATATCAAGGCATTATGAAGTGTGGTCGTAAATAAACCTACTCTAAAAGGTACAAAATAAAACTAAATATGTTTCATCAGATTACACTGAAGTTTGCGTCTTCCAAATATCAGTTTCCAATCTCAGTTACCAATAATGGAGGATATACAAATAAAGCAACTACAGGTAATTCTAAAATGGCAGGGCGAACTCTTATTTTGGTCAAATGTATAATTTCCAAAAAATATTAAGTATTGCTCTTTGCAGTGGTTTACCTTTAACCAAACCATAAGTAATTTTGATATCCTGAAAATTAAAAATATGCACAAAAACTTTGGAGGAAATGACACATTTGACCAAATATATTTTGGTAAAAGGCATTGTTTGAAATGAAAGCGATATAGATAAGGTAAAGAAACGAATTTACAGAGAAAATAATAAAAATTAACAGCTAGATTTGGTTATGGTAATTGCCATACAAAAACATCACATTATTCATGATACAAACTAAACAAATATGTCGCAAAGGTTAGTAGCGGTAGTTTACAAATGGCCACTATATCATGTTATATATTAGAAAGCGAAAAAAAATCGTTTATTACTTACCTCTGAATTAAAAATAGAATGATGAAAATAATTGTTAACGTTTAAATACATGGAAATAAATATAGTAAATGTCAATGGTGCAAAATAAATATAAATACAAACAAGTTACTCGTACACCATATTAGTTAGTTACAAGACAAGCAGCAACTGGCGAGGGCTCACATTACTATTGTATACTATCTACACTAATATTATAAATGTGAAAGTAACTCTGTCTGTCTATTACGCTTTCACAGGTAAACCGCTGAACCGATTTAGATGAAAGTTGTGAGTCCCGGGGAAGGACATAGAAATTGGTCGGTTCCTGAGGGAATAGCGATAAACGACGTCCACGAAGACCGAGAAGCGGGAAACAGCCAGTGCATTATAAAATACCAGCTATTGCGTGCGACTTCATCCAATATCATGTACCTTGGTATCTGTCCAATTTTCCAGGATAAAAATTATCCTGTCCTTCCTTATTTGTCACAAGGTAACAAATAAACAACAAACGGTTACTTTCGCATTTATAATATTAGTATGGTAGAAAAGATTAGTTTTTTTTTTTTTTCTATAACTAGAGGACGCCCGCAACTTTGTACGCGTAGAATGAGTTTCCCGCTACCTCCCCCTATTTATAACCCCTTAGGATGAATATCCAAAAATCCATTCAGTGCACCCATAGGCCTTAGAAGGGACCTGCCAAATTTGGAATCTGAAACCGCTGGATCTTACCCAGCGGTTTGGGGTGTGCGTTGATATGTAACTCAGGGTGACTCATCACTCCATCGAAGTTCACTTCATAGAATTTCATTTCATCGAACGTTATTTTCTGCTGAAACCATAATGTTTTGAGGGTATCTTAAACATTAATTACGTAGGTTAGTTAGGTTAGGTTAGTATGTTTAAGATACCCTAAAAACAATATGGTTTCAGCAGAAAATAGCGCTCGATGTAATGAAATTCGATGAAATGATACATTCGATAACAGGTGTTTCGATGAAATGATAGACACCCGTCAGTCAGTCAGTAACTCAGTCATTTACTTCTTTGATATATTTAGATACGAACCTAATTTTTTTTTTTTTTTTTATATGAATTGTATTATTATGACTATGTAAGCCCTCTCACAGTGCGGGATGCGTGACGTGGCGTGGCGCCTTACCTGCCGCCTGGCCTCCTGCCGCAAACAGAAACACACGTCAGCTTACTGCTCTACTTACCACTACACTACCATCATTAGAAATAAACTATAAAAGACAATCAATATGTACTGCATTCGCATTCAAAATACTCTCGCGGTCAAATACGGGTCAGAGTGCGTTTTTCATACTAAAGAGGCTATTTCGAAGCCTTGGTTCCTCGCCAGGGGATGCTTTTAGTGAAATCTGGTTATGGATACCCCGAGCATCAATGCACGACTTCCTTCAGGATTGAATCTGCGGCTAACGCCGGAATTGTGCATATTCAGAGAAACATCTAAAATGGCAATAAAATGTAAGGAAATCCAAATGCTGAGCTTCGACGACAAGTTGGTGTTGGTAGTCAAGTGACCCTACCTTCGAAGCTAGCAATCCCGAGTTCAAATCCCGGTAAAGGCAGATATTTGTATGATGAACACGAGTATTTTTGCTTGAGTCTAGGATGTTTTCTATGTATTTTTATTCTGTACCCACAGTATAAGCCTAGAGCTTAGTTTTGGACTAGGTCAATTTGTGTGACATTGTCCCGAGATATTTATTTATTAATAAACTCTCTCGCTGTGGTTTTAACTGATTGTGCGATCACTTAGGTATCTTAAGAACTGTTGAGTATCCACCATTAAACCTCACTCAAAGCAACCCCTGGCCGGGAACCAAGGTTTCGAAATAGCCTCGTTTGTATGAAAAACGCACTCGACCCGTATTATCCAAGAGTGTAATTTAGTTACAAATCCATTTTGAGAGAAGTTTATTTTGCTAACAGCTATGCACAGGCATCAGCCGCTAATAGAGACAAAACTAAACGATTTTTTAATCAAACTTTTCATTTGCCTACTTCAGATCCTATCATCAGGTCAGCTCTCAGGGACTAATAATGTTGCTTTTTCATCGGGTTTAAATTATATCTATTCCATTTTCAGCCCATTCCATCAACGGGAACTGGTTGGTTGACGACAAGTGCCAACGAAATACTAAATTACTATTAAAAACCAATTACTTGGTTTTTATTAGATTTACATCTCTCCATATTGATTATGAGTTATACTGTTATCTTTTATATGTCATTCCACCTAATCATGGATATATTTAAACTATTAAATACTAAATACTCATCTAAAACATTAAATAAATATACATTAAAGGTATCTAAGCGTTACATACCACATGACAATACATTTTAAATACATACACACTCCCACGCAGGTAATTTACTAGCAACTTGTGCAGAAACAAAAATTAATTATATCACATAAATCGCACTCCAGCAATAGATTCCTGAAAGAGAAGCAATTACAATACCAATGATATTAGTTCGTATTACTAATCAATTGAATGATTTCTTTCTTAATCAAAATGGTCACCTATCACTAGGTCATTTCTACAAGCCAACTGTAAAATTTATCCAAATTTTCATAAGTTACAAATGTATTTTTAATACAGTTTGTCAAAGAGTAGAACTTTTTATAGCTGTATATAGTGCAGAAAGTTGAATTTTTCGCTCCATTTTTTTTTTACTTTTCCATTTTTTTTACCTTTAGTCGTCAAACTAAGCATTAAGTAAATTTAAAGAAATTATGGTATTTTTTTCGCAAACGTATTCAAAAACGTCGCTCGATACATGTGCGGAACTGTAATTTTCACTCGGGCCAATACACCTCGAGACTAGCAACATGGCGCCCTCGCACTGGCACCAAAATGTACTATTCAACTGGAATCGTTTAACATTCCAAGATTGTTCTATACCAAACCTAACCTAACGTTATAGGTTCTACAGGTAAATCTTTTGAAACATTCTGAAAAGTCAATGGATTCAGAAAAAAAAAAACATTTCTAATTTATGGATATTCAGACATTCGGAACAGTTGGCCAGCATAACTTCTGACTTGCAATAGTTGACCCAAAATTACGCTGAATTCGGTTTGTGCAAGTGTGCCTGAGCGTTATGTGTTATGTAGACGTTCGCCCAAAATCATCATAGTCTAGTCATTTTGCCGAATCTGGTATTGGCATGATGACCAGAATGACTAGCGTCCTTAAAACGTTAACGTTATAATTTCGTAAATAAAAAATACTTTCTGATAGCAGGAGCTAACTCCACTTAAACCCATTTCTTTCCCTAAAGAAGCTGCATGGACGAATTCAATGGGCGACTAATTCTTCTTTTTTGTATTAATGGCGGTCCACCGCGATATTCCGCAGTGATTTCGCCAATGTAAAGTGAGTAAAGTAAATCAAATGCAAAAGCTGGTAATTTTTCTATCGGCCATCTTCCCTCCAACGAAGGCTACCGGAACTATCAATGGGAGGCTTGACCTCTTCTAGAACTGGTGCATCGTCTTTAGACCTAGCCTAAACCAAAATAAAGAAAACGAGATTTGACTTGGTTTGGAAGTCATCGGCTCCTCTCTAATAAGGATGTTGACAAATAATACAGTTCAATTATTTTATGCTGACCACGAAATGAAATCTTCCCAAACGCACCATATCAAACCTGGATTTATCTATGAAAGTCCCAAAAGCCATAGAGTAAGTGACTTGTGACGTAACAGGTAAGTTGATATAAAATCATACAAGCTACCATTTTGCAACTCGTTAAATGTAACTAAATTGATATCTGCCCTCATAACATGCCTATTGGCATAGGCAGTACTTCAATTTCAATCCTCTCCCTTAATTAATAAGATAGCATTTGTTTTGCATGGAAGATCTATCAGCAAACATCCCTATTGGCACCCAGAATCCGTGTCCAAAAGGCTTGTAACAGGAGAGGATGTTGGTATGGTCAGGTGTATTTCTTTGCGCCAAGTACATGCGATAATAACTGCCTAGCGGCAGCTCACCGGTGAGTTTAACAAGTCAAGGATGCGACTCGAACGGTTTGTGAAGCGTGCGCGGCGCTGTATCAATTATGTCGACAACCCTACCGTTCGATACTTCGCACGAAACTACGAAAAATGACCTTTCATTAGGAGTTAGTTAATAAGGTTTGTTTAGGCGCGTTCGGGCAGCATTATGCATGTTTTATATGCCTACATTACTTTGAAGGTATTGATCAGACCTACGTTTGAACAGAAAATAAATATCTGTTACGTAGTCCCCGTGACCCCTTGTGGTTGCCGGGTTAGAATATTTAGAATAGTGCCACTCCATGTCTTCTCGTGATGTCGTAAGATGGAATAAGGGCTATTAGGCGATGGGCTTGCAAATGAGAAGGCACACGAGCACTCAGGTCACCTAATGGTAAGTGGAATCTTGAGGCCAATGCACATTTGAATTCTCAATACTATAATCCTAAGATCTCAAAGGCGTTGCCAATCCATGCTAGTAATTTCACCGGTTGTCTTAGTAGTAAACTTCTTGGCTTGATTGTGCAAAATGTGGTAACAGAATTTATAAACAAGTATTTTTAAGTTGTTGGTATTTCTGTAGATCTGCCTACCCCACTCTGGGAATGAAGGCGTGATGTTATGTATGACATATCAGGGGGATAATCTCACATAAATTAACCTAGCCCCAAACTAAGCTTTAGGCTTGTACTATGGGTACTAGACAACGATAAACATACTTATATAGAGAAATACATAGAAAACATCCAAGACTCAGGAGCAAATATTCGCGCTCATCACACAAGTATTTGAACCCAGGACCGCTGGCTTCGGAGGCAGGGTCACTGCCGACTAGGCCACCGTGTCGTATGTGAGGTGTTATGGTAGTGGCGGCGCGGCGCAGTGGGCGGGTAGCGGAGTACTCACGGTGCAGGAAGCAGTCGTACTTGAAGCAGCGGCGGCAGAAGAGCGTGTGGAAGGAGTGCATGGTCTGGTCGCGCGCGACGGCCTCGGCGAGCGGCCCGTCGATGTTGGGCGTGCACTCCGGCGGCAGCGCGTCCGGGTCGCTGCGGGACGTCAGCTCCACGTACCTGCGCGCGCATCGCTTACTTATTTTATGTTAAGGAGGACGCACACGAGCACTCAGCCCACCTGATGATAAGTGGAATCTGAGACGCATAGACATTTGAGTTTTCAAGACTATAATCCTAAGATCTCAAATGCGTTGCCAACCCTGAGAACTAAGATGGAATGCCTCTGTGCTAGTTATTTCACCAGTTGTCTTATCCCCACACCGCTGCTTGGCGGGTGGTTAATGGATAGGATGGTAGTAGCGATCCGGACGGACCCTGCACAGGTCCTACCACCACTAAACTTACAATAAGATGGGTACCTCGGGTTGAGGCACGCGCGGCTCACCTATATTACTCAACTTCTTCTAACCTTAAGTCTTTTGACCGTGCTCAAACGCGCCTCAGTGTGCATGCCTCGCGTAATTTGGACGTGTATCCGAGCGTGCCGCGGGCAGAACGACAAGTTCCCGCGCATGTTTATGTGCAACAATATGGCTCGCGATCAGCTCGCCCCGCCAGGCGAGCATGCCTCAGGCGGAGCCGCTCAGATTCGTACCCAGCTTTACACAGCGAGCATTCATGCAGTCGGTACGTAATTGCTCGCTGGTTTCCCCGTAACACTACGTGGTGACTGCACGAATGCTCGCTGTGTAACATGTTACATTACACCTCGTAACCTTAGTTAATAACCTTAATGTTTCAACTGCCTTTCTGTTAAAAGCGTTAAAGCGACAAGATACAAAAGTGTGCGGCTAGTTATAAGGCCAACGGTACTAACTTCTCTCGCAACTCCTGCGCAGTGCCCTTGTCGGGGAACTGCAAGGAGATGGCCTGGAAGATCGTGAACACTGGGAAGTGCTTCTCCGGGCTGTCCTCAGACTCTACAGGCTCCTTGTCTTTGTCTTTATTGCTTTCTTTGTCTTTATTGCTGTCTTTATCTTTATTGTTGTCTTTGTCTTTATTGTTGTCTTTGTCTTTATTGCTATCTTTGTCCTTATCTCTATCTTTCTCCCTGTCTTTCTGCTCCTTGATGGCTTCTTTCTGTTAACAACGAAACATTTAAAAAATTGCAACTACCGCCATCGCTTTGGGAATGTCAGTCAAATCAACTGCAGTTATTAGTATCCTAAGTAATAATAACTATTTGACTATTACTTAAATGGTAATCACATAAGCAAACTACAATCAAATTACAACTAAAAATCACCTTAAGTCAAACTAAAATGAAATAACAACTGAAAATTAGTGGGCCCCCGTGATTAAGTGTCACAGATGCTGGCGGAATTTCCTCATTGTATAGCAACGATAAATAGATACGCCTTCAACAGCGCAAATAGTAATGCCGAAACCGAAACTAGCTAATTCGGTTGTTCGGCTGACTTCTGGGATTGTGAATTGCGAGCGACGGAATGTTCGTTCCCCGCACCCTCGCTCACTGCCTTTTGAAACCAATTGCGCTCAGTAGATAAATTCTTAAAATTGCATTGTAGGAAACATGCCATTTCAAATATCAAACTGATTAAAATTTTAATGTCAATTTTCGTAAATGAAGTTTCGTAGAAGAAAATTGGTTTACTTTTCCGCCGTTTAAAAACTAGTACCAGTCGGACACCAAAACTTGTATTCTGAGAAATGGTCAAACGTGTGGTGGAACTGACCTCTCTCCGGTCTTCAGCGACTTCCTCGCGCGTCTGGTAGACGAGCAGCGCGTGCACAAGCTCCACGAACAGCTGGTCGTCGATGAACCCGCCCTCCTTGTCGCCTGTAGATAGGGCTTTTTTACAATCATCGTCGGTTCAGTGTTACATGTGGGCAAGTTTGTGAGTGTCAACTGACATATTATTATGTTGACGACACGCTAGCGAATGTAAGGAAATCCAAATGCTAACCCAAACTTTGACGACACGTTGGTGTAATTGGTAATGACCCTGCCTTCGAAGCTAGGGGTCCTGGGTTCAAAACCCGGTAAGGGCAGATATTGGTTTGAGGACCATGAGTATTTGTTTCTGAGTCTTGGATGTTTTCTATGTATTTAAGTATGTATTTCTCTATATGAGCATGTTTATCGTTGTCTAGTATCCATAGTATAAGCCTAGAGCTTAGTTTGAGACTAGGTCAATTTGTGTGACATTGTCCCGTCAAATGTTTATTTATTTATTATATTGGGGGACGGTCGAAGCGACCCCCAATATAATAAATATATAAATAAACATTGTATACTTTCCCTGCTGCATTGTATACTTCATTTGTTTAGGTACTTAAATAAATGTTAACAAAACCATGTGTTAATCGTCTGGGTACCAGTAATCAAAAGAAATTCTGGTGTGGGAATGTAATTTTTCGGGAATCGGGAAATCGGCAACATAGTATTTAGCAGTTCTGATTATTAGGGAACGAGCGCTTATTACAGCTCCAAACCAAGGCAAATCTCGTTTTCTTTATTTTCGTTTAGACTAGGTCTAAAAACGATGCACCAAGTTCTAGAAGAATTTACTTTACTCACTTAAGAAATCTCTGCGGAATATCGCAGCGGGCCGACATTAATAAAAAGAAAAGAAAGAAAAAGATATTCGTCCTAAATAAATAGTACACTGTCACGTCAAAGGTCGATAAATCTGTTTTGATTGGCTGTTTAGGTCACCCGCCATTTTATCGAATTAACTTCGTGAGACCCAGTGTGCCACAGAAGGTACATAATCAAGGCAATTTAGTTTAAACTATATTCTAATGATAATACAGTTCATTTTTGTTCGTTTAAAATTAGAAAGTGGCATTTAAGAGGAAAGGTAATTCAACTTTATTTCCTTACAGGTAGATTCAAATTCCCACTAATAAAAGTCTCCCTGTTTATTGTATGGTAGGCCTCTTCGAACGTTATTTTCTGCTAAAACCACAATGCTCTCAAGACATCTTAAACAATAATTACGTGGGTTTGGTACAACTAACAAAAAAAAACTAACTCATGCGGCGAGCAATTCCATTCGATGAACTAATAATTCTGTATAATGACACGTCGTTGAAAGGCAATTCGATAAACAATAAGTACCTATGTACCTATGTATGGTACCTAATTGGCTTATTCGGGTCATACTCAGATTTAGGTTAGCGTCTTTCTTGTGGACACGCCGTAAGTTAACATTTTTAAGGCCTAATTTTCTGGCTAAGCCCATTCCCGCATAAAAAGCGTCAGGACTGCTTTAGAAAGCTGCTTTATGATAGGTCATATAAAAGCATAACTTATATGCACACAAGCTTTTAACTATTGACCACAGGAACGACAACTTTTGTTTTTAAGAGTGTGTATGACCCATTCGCACAGATGCATGGCCAGAGGCGTTTATGTACCTTAATCAAAATGAAGTTTCACTCGAGTTCCTCAACCCCACTAACGTCGGTCGTCTGAGGGACTTTAACAACCAACTGAGCATTGCTAAAATTTATTGCAGGAGAAACTTTGCGTGATGAACATATTTGTAGTTTGTACGTAAATCAAGAATATGTTATCATTTCTATATCATAAACTAGCGACCCGCCCTCGATTCGCTCCGGGTAATTTTCTGTATTTAAACCTTCCAATTGAATCACTCTACCTATTGCTGAAAACCACATTAAAATCCGTTGCGTAGTTTAAAAGATTTAGGCGTACATACAGAGGCACAGACGGTGGGAAGCTACTTTTTATATGGTGTAAAGACGTGAAAATTAAGAATTTTATGGATGTTGACTTGTGTTTTTCAATCGCGCTTAAACAGCTAAACGGAATTGCATGAAATTCGCACACAGTCCATGTCTTGAACAAAGGATTATTTTCATTGAGGAAAATAGAACCTAAGGAAAAAAAAAGTTCTACATGGAAGGGACCCTGAGTAAAACTACTATTTTTATAAATAAATACAAGGGGAGAATCTCACACCCTAATCCCAAACTATGCTCTAGGCTAGTACTATAAGTATTACAGAATGAAAAAAGTACGTAAATAGAGAAATAAATACTTACAGAATACAAGCAAAACTTAGAAACTAACTTGTCACACAAATATTTGCCCTGGCCGGGAATCGAGCCCGGGACCCCTATCTACGTATATATAAGAACAAGTATTTAATATGGGTTAGTAGTAGAATGACTCTGTCGCAAAATTACTGACTCTCAAAATTACCACATAGCTTGTAGCCTCCATCCCATAACCACCACATAAGTATTATCCTGTATTATCATTTGTCTGTCTTAATGTGGATCTAAATTTCTAACATTTCATCGTAACATAGTTCCGCGCCCGTGTCCGTAACGCGTGTCAGTTACCGGTATTGAGGATGGTATTTGTCATGTCACGACGTATTGTCGCGTTGTGACCCATCCTGAGCGCATGATTTAAACTGTCCACATTTAGCGTAACAAGTCCTGTAAATTCGCCACGCGTATGAACCGATGGAGCCTTGCAGTGTGGTGGACCCTGCTTTAGTAAAGGCGTCGGCGGGGCGGCTCCTATTCTAGGGCAATTTGCCCTTTGGACTTTGAAGTTACCTAACGAACCTAACCTCCTGAAGTAATGCGAACTGGGAACCGATTTTTGACTTTCGAGCGTTCGAAAGTTTCAATCGAAAGTAACCAAAAACAATAAAATGGTATTTTTGACTTGCGAGCGATAGAAAATATGAACACGAGTGGTCCGTGGCATTCGTTTTGAATTCTATCAATAGAAAGTATCATTTGACATCTGTCAAACCTGTTAATACTAAAACAATTCGTATTGTTATAATACTTATAGCAAATTTAGCGACATAAAATAAAATATTACAATAGGTATGGCAAGTCTGGAGGAGTATTTAATTTTAGTACAGTCAAGGTTATAAATATGTATACACTTTAGTCCCTTGTCTAATTAACGTCATGTTTAAACTGCCATATGAAATTGTCACAGCGATTAAAATGACAAGGTACTAAAGTGTATACATATTTATGACCTTGACTGTACCTAAATAATAATGAAGAGGAAGAAGATGAATTTGTGCCTACGCAACCGCCGCGTTTTTGGCTAGCGGAATTAGGAAACGAGCCATTTCTCGAAAATCGAAAATAAATTTAAGAAGAATTACAGATTAAGTAAAAGCCTATGCAGATATTTAATTCATAAGTTAAGGCCGTTTGTCTCGGATGCTCAACGACCATGTGATTTAAGTATTAACGCAAAGGTAAGTTAATTAGTTTTGTGTGATTATTACGGATACAACATAAAGTTTTTGCAATTATGTTACAAAACAATTGCATGTTCTAACCAGTTACTATTAAATCTAGAAAGAAAGAAAGAAACCTAGCAATGACATAGACATCCACAGACGAGGAAGCGTTTCATTTAACCTAAATTTGTAACCAGTCAAGAATTTGTAAAATAAGTAGTGTTATAAATCTTACTCGCACTTAAAAAATAATTAACTTGTTATAATTTCAACTTTTGATAGTTTCACACATTTATTCGCATTCAAAATATGAATTACAAAAAACCGGTAAAACATCGACTTACTGCGTATAATGAAACGCGTTCCAACGTAACAGTACTATTTAGTCAATCCCTCAGTTTCGAGTGAGAATCTCAAAAATATGAAATTTGGTACCATTCGAAAATAAAGCGTGAAAGATTGTCGCATTCGAATATTTTCTACTGCTGGGTTTTGAAATCTAACGCTCTAAAGTCAAAAATCGGTTCCCTGGTCATTTTCAGAGTAGTTAATTTAGCGACTGAGTCATTTAACTACTAATATAATGTAGTGTAATGTCCAAAATATTACTATAAGGGTGTTACAGTAAAATTTAAAAATAACAAATGTGTGACAGGACAGAATGTCATATTTCTGAGCTGCATCCTAGATAATGTGATCTTGAATTTTTGGGAACATAGTATTTTTGTGTTTGTGTTTGGTTGTGTTAATTTTATTATATAATAATATTCATAATTGTAATAACTTATTATACCTATACCAACTCGGGTTAGTGTGACATGACTTTTTGTGCTTCATCAATGAAAATTGAACAGTGATAGAAGCCTGAAAAGCATGATGATGTCAGTGCATGGCCGGTGAGGTGCTTAATACCGAGTGAGACTTAAATTATACTTCAATTTTAATTATTTCCACCCCAGAATCAATTTCCTAAGTAAAGCAAAGATGTGTGCACCACACACCAATGTGTATTAATATTCATGTGGTTTGTGGACAAAGCGGATCTAGACGTGAAAAACTAACTTTAACATTTTAGAGCTCCACAAATTTTAATGTAACACTTCACATTTATATGTGTACAAGCCAACAACATTGCTAAGTTTTCCTATACACTCCATACCATCTGACTTGTCTTATTTAGTTAACACTTTTATAACCTCAAATGCTCCCATTTCGCGTAAAATCACAATTTAGTCATAATAAAAACCATCCATGATGTCAGGAAATCAATCAATCAGGAAAATAGTTTACAAATATTGATCTCTTGTTCAAATTCACCAGAAAACAGCCGTTTAAGCCAAAAATCGATGTATTTTGAGGTTATAAGTGTTTTCTAAATAAGACAACTCAGTTGGTATGAACTTTAGGAAATTTGACAAATTCTACACTCATAAAGTTTTGTGTGATAGTGTTAAAGTGGGTACGAATTAAAGCAGCCTCTGGTTGAGGCACGAACGGCTCACGCATTTTTCTCAATTTCGTACGCGCTCACGCGCTGTGCGCGAGCAGGCGCCTCAGTGTGCATCCCTCGCGTAAATTGGACGTGTATCCGACCGCGCCGCGGGAGAACGACAAGTTCTAACTAGTCTGTGGGCGAGGCGCGTATAAATTTGAAAAAGTTGCAGAGCTGTTTCACCACCGAGGCAATTTCTTTTTCTTTCTGTTAATAGTTCTGTCTGTCTGTTAAGTATGATAAACGCAACCGCGGCTGTCATCGTGTCCGACGCCATTTTGAAATGTCGGCTCGCGGCCAGCACGCTGTCTCAGCCGCGCATGTTTTTGTGCAACAATTTGGCACGTGCGCAGCCGCACGAGCATGCCTCAGGGTGAGCCGCTCAGATTCGTACCCAGCTTTAGAAATTTGGATCAGGCTTTGTGATTTGTAGCAGTTAATACTTTAATACTAAGGATCTTCCCTAGCATGAAAAAAGCCAATGTAGTCAGCTAGTATTTTTTTTTTTTTATTTTGAATGGGGAAGTGGTAAATTTTGTATTTAATTGTGAACATAGTTATGGATTGGATAGACAGGCTTACATAATTTCAGTTCAAACCAAAAACTTAAGCAAATTAGCCCATAGATAGAAGGGCGCTAGCTCCTAGCATGAGATGAGACAAACTCAATGTCTAAATTTGAGTTGTACGTGCAGGTTCTGCAGCCTTGTTGCCAGCAGAAGGAATTTATTTCATTCTTATCCTCTAAATGGTGCAGCCACTTCGCATTGGCTCATTCATAAACGTTAATATTAAGAGACAACTAATCCTGTAGTGGCCCTGCGTAACATATTAAGGTCAGATTTGTCCACAAACAAAATAAAAACAAAATGATTCAAGCCAATGTACCATGCACTTTCCCGTCGTAGTTCTTAATGAGCTCCTCGATGAAAGTACCGTCCTGGTCCAGGACCTCGTCCCCCATGTACGGGATGTTGTGGAGGACAGTCTCGTCCTCAACCATGAAGTTCTTCTGTGTCGGTGCCCATGTGTACATGGTGGGGATTGGATTCACAGAGTTGATTATGTGAATCGGTACTTGCTGGACTGTTGTAACACCTAAAACTGGAAAAATTATGATTTACATTTTGATCCACAGACGCAGGATCCCATTGACTCTGTTGCCAGATATTTTTGACCTATTTGGAATGCGTATGACATTAAAATGTACTCACAACTTTCACGAGCGGCCTTTATGAAAAGTAGATAAAATGATTTGCGGTCATTTACCATGTTGTTGCAAGGTTTTTATTGTCTCCCCATGAGGCTGACATAGTCACGTATGTGTACAAAAGCCTCCATAAAATATCAGATTAAAAAAAAAAAGGTTTTTATTAATATCGACGCTTGAAAGGCAAAATGGGATAATTTGAATTTGAATATCACAAAAAATGTCGCTTATCCCATTTCGCCTTTCAAGCGTCGATATGTACAATTAATAAAAAGTTAAGGAAATCAAATAAAGAAATGCAATATTATGCGTTCAGACATTTGAGCCATCACACGTGTTTACTTACAATCAGTGCAGCTCGCATCAGCCTTCTTCATGAGACCCTCGTGAGAGGGCGCGGGTGCCGGGGGTGGCCAGTAGGGGCGTCGCCCGCGCGCCGCGAGCTCTGAATCCCGCGTTTCCACAGACTCTGACATAATACGCAAGTTGCGTGCCCATGTTACCTTCACTTCATCAGCTCTTTTGACGCGCTAAAAACACCAGGAAACGAATGAGAACCAGATATTATAGTACACAAATTCAAATCCGAATGATTTATTCAGTACATTAGCTATTTGAAGGATCTTTTACACACGTAACATCAGCAACACAAGTTAACTGACCATTCGTGAAAATTTTCTCCTTATAATAAGGCTCAATAGTCAGTTAACAGTTACGCTTAGTACCTGCTTAAAAAATCACATCAACTTAACACGTTTCAGACCTTCGACGATTTATACATTTGTAAAGTTTTTTGGGAAAGTAGGGGGAAGGTGTTAAAGATGCAGTCAGAATTTACCTTTAATTGACGCAGTCTCATATACTCTGATTTCACGCGCTTCTTCCATTCAGCTGAAACTTTTAATTTACTCATCCTGGCAAACGAGGAGTACGGTAAGTATATCTATGCAATTGTAGCACAGATTAATAGCCAGTATCTATACCATTGTATTGTAGTGGCGAAATAATGTAGGTAACGAACGAAGTTGAGTTTCGTGTGACAAAGACCTTTTTTTTTAAGCGTTACACCGGCGAAACGAGCGGGCAAACATGACAATAGTTGACACAACACAAACGTCAAGTCAATCACGATGGCAAAAAGTTCAGCTGTTGTTTGTGATTTAGTGATGTAACGAACCGTAAACTTACATATCTCAAGTCGCATTTAATAGTAAGCTTTATTGGCGTTAAAATTGCAAAAATAGTCTATGCATCGATCTATATTGTTTATAGGCCTGTGAAGCGAGTGTGTTCGCTGCCATTTTTCTACGATATAAATTGCGTAAAAAGCAAATTAGAAAAGGTGAGCATGGGTAAAAAGGTATTTTTAGTACAATTCATGTCAATTTTATTCGCTTGATCTCCAACGCATGCACTGTCTGATTTTTTTTGATTATAAGGCTACGCATTACGTAATTTATGTTGTTCCTCGTCACGACTTCATATAATATGACAAGAGATAGTCAATGTACATTCGAAGGTGTCTCGGAATCGGGTCATTTAGAGTTGTTGTCTACACCGAAAAGTTATTCTGTTTGTAGGTGTGTGCATACCTACAAACTGCTCCAGGTTATGCGAAGAGGCTCATTTAAGTATGTCATATCGCGGTGCGTGGGACGGCGGGCCGCCCGGCGCTGAGTCGGAGTACGCGCCGCGGCCCCCGGAGCCCTACGCGCCGCCCCCGGCGCCTCCCGTGCCCCGCGTCATACCCACTACCGACCCTTGGACGGGCGTCAGCTACAGTCAGTATGGACCTTCTCCCTATGACTACCAAGGTTATAACGCCCCAAATTACACCTACAACTACGATGCGAGCTACTACCAGCGTCAGGGAGAAAACTACTTTGGGAAACATCAAGATACTAGAGCAGCCTTTCCTGTGCAGCAGGATTACAACTATCCAACTAGGCAGCGCTCTAGAACCCGATCCCCAAGGCGGTCAAGTGAGCGGAGACATAGATCATATTCTAGAAGTGTTAGCCCATATGAGAGGAAAGACAGAGAATATTCTAGGAAAAGAGACAGCTATGAAGATGATAGGAAAGTCAGATCATCCAGTAGGTCTGATAAGTTGAAGCGACATAAGTATTCTTCTAGTGAGCGATCTCGGTCCTCATCTACTTCTTCAAGAAGGAAGGACAAGAAAAGTAGAAGAAAGAGTTCTTCAAACTCTTCTGGATCTAATGGGTCTTATAAAAAAAATAAAGCAAGGAAGGGTATGAATAGGGAGCATTCCTTCACTCCTCCTTTAAAAAAGTCTTCATCTCATTCTAGGCACCGATCAAATTCTCGTCAATCGTCGAGTAGGGAGAGATCGATTAGTAGGTCTCCTAGACTAAGGCGTGAAAAGGATTTTGTGAAGGGCAAGGGCAAACCTCATTCCAGTAAAGATAAGGGCAAGGATAAAAAGTCCAGAGATGTAACCACACCTCCTAGAAAGATAAAAGAGGAGGTGGTTACCCCACCTAGGGGTCAGAAGAGATCATCTATAACTCCTACTAAAAGCTACATAAAAACAGAGCCGTCTACTACTCCACCTAAACGACGCCCTACGCGCCCGACTGACACGCCGCCCAGAAAGGGTAGAGATAGTTCCCTGACTCCACCCAAAAGCTATGCTAGAAGCAGATCGTCCTCAAGCTCTTCTGGTTCCAGGTCGCCGAGCCCGAAACATTCAAAGAAACGTTCCAAGGCTCGCCGCGGGCGGTCGTCCTCCCACTCTTCCAGGTCGTCAGGGCGATCCTGGTCTGGTTCGAAAAAACGGCAAGACAAATCGACTACTAAACAACGTTCCAGGACAAAGAGTAGCTCTAAGCGTCGCTCTGTCAATAAAAGCAGATCGGCGTCACAGCGGCGGTCCCAGTCCAGAGGCAGGAGGGGTTCGAGGACTCCTCAGTCATCTAAGTCGCGCTCGCGCTCGCGCTCTAAGAACTCTCGTTCTTCGAGTTACAGCAGCACACCGCCTGAGGAGCGCCGCGGCCAGTTTACTGTGGCCGACCGCAAACGCTTTTGGAAACTGCATCGCAGTCGTGAGGAGGAAAAGCGGAGAGGGAGACCCGAGACTCCGCCTCCTAAAGAAGTCAAACCGCCGCCGGGGGCCGTCGAAACCGCCGCCGTGGACGACATCGAGTATGGCGACCCACCAGAAGTCGAAGGGCTTAACTTCGCCGAGCTATTACCTCCGACTGACCGTATGGTCGCTTCCTCCTCCAAATCGAAACCAGGTCCCATAACGATCAAAAACGATGGTAGCTTTTTGGAAATGTTTAAAAAGATGCAGGAGGAGACCAAAAAAATTGAGGAGAAAAAACCGGAAATAAAGAAGCCGGTTCTTCCATTTATAGGCAAGAGGCGCGGTGGGCGCGTTCTTAAGACTGGTTTAGTAAAGAAGGCAAAGGCTATAGAGGAACAGCTTGCGGACAATACGCCCAAGGACGCGTGGTCCCTATACATGCAGGAAGTCAAGAAATACAGAGAGACTTCGTGCGAGGAAGAGCGCAAGACCAGACCTCTCGTTAAATAATGTAGTGGAGTGTTCAGTGTCTGCATAGTATAATTTAGATTTACCCTTATTAAATATAGTTAAAAGTATTTTAAATGGGTCTTTATTGCCTGATGCGAGGGATACCTAGATCAATATTGTGAAGAAAACATGGAAGTATTCATTTTTTTTTTGTCTTTATTAAATTTAATTACACACTAGTCTTAAAGGTCTGAAAATGTGTTGGGTGTATGTATGTTTTTTTAATCGTTTATTACTTATGTAAACGACCTTATATAGACGAGTGCCGGGCCCATTTTAAAATACTCTAGCATAGCCTCATAGAAGTAGTAATAAGTATTTTTATGACATCAGCAGTGTATTGTGTTTATGATCTATGTTTATTGTATTGTGTCTACTCTATAGCTTATTTTTTTTTACTGTTAAACAGGATTTAAGAATAAAGGATTTAGAAAATGAATGTGTTGTGTTTCTTTGCAGCATCATGCCTGAGATGATCAAATCACCGGCGGACATTAAAACTGCGCCGTTCGACCCGCGGTTCCCTAACCAGAACCAGACTAAGTAAGTACTGAGATTGACCTTCGAGCGATAGTTCTGGACTTTCTTTCGGACCTTGGGTTCTTCGTGTTCATGTGTTATGTAGGTAAGCTGGCAGACGCGCTGTAAGACAGCTGAATTTAACGACACATCATTACTTATCATTGAAGCATTTTTCATTCACGCAATTTCACCATACGATGTTAAATTTAATCAATGTTAATCGACTGTTAGTTTATACATTTTGACAACTGTTAACACTCTAATCGTCTGTTAAGTGGTGCTTAGTGTTATGTAAATTTAATTTTTCGTCCTTATAAATAAATGAAACTTTTTTGTCACTGATTATGTAGGTGGTGCGGTCAGCTTTATAAAGTTCCTGCAAACTTAGATGTTAGGTCACTTAAATTTTGTAGCCAGTAGGGCTAGACAAGTTGCATGCGACAATCGTTAGAGATTATGACTGTTTCGATTGAAAAATGTATGACTTAAGCCACCGAGATCTCTGTCTCAGTGACTATCTCGGTGGCTTACGTCAGTCCATTTATCTATCGAAACATAATCGCTAACGATCATCGAATGCAACTCGTAAAGCCCCACTGTCAGGTCGGTGATCGGTTGCGCTCTGTGAGAAGGCCTTTCCGAGAATGCGTTACGTTACGAGCATTGTAACGGGAATACGCCCGCCTCCGCGCCGCTGTGTGGACAACTTAACAGTGGTCACTTGAGGCCACTGCTGCCACACTCGTACAAAAATGAAATGGATGAATTTATGTGCGGTCTCGTAAGAACGTCAGATTGAGATAGCTGGCGCTCGCCTTGATGGGAGCGTTAAATTCAAAGACTTAATAATCTACTTGACTTATAATGACTGTTCATTTGCATGTACATTATACTATACCTAACTCTTTCTACCACAAAACCTCGCTCTTTCACTCGCCGTTCGAGACTAAAAAGTTAGCGATTTTCAAGGACCTTGTAGGTTGAATTTCAAAATATTTTTCACCTCATTACCATAAAAAGGTTAATTTTGCTGTTTAAAGACAGTGAGCAAAATTCAATTTTGCTGCGAGAGTGAGACAAAGTAACTTTTTAATATTTGTTCACTATAAAGGCGGCGCGCGAGCGGCTGGAGCGGACGTTTAATTTTTACTATGTTGTTTTTTAAACTTAAGGTTATATTTTCTCGCTGCTGAGGTGATAAATTGTATGTGCAACACGAGACCAAATTTATTTTCATCTCGTGTCTTTGAATCCTTCGCAGCAAATATGAACTTTACTCTCTTGTTGCATAAATAACCATTTCTGAAACAGTTTAACTTTCCTGCACTGATATAAAACAAACCTAACCTAAAGGTTCTGTAAGTAGGTACCTATATCTCTTAAAATATTTTTCAAAGTGAATACGTTCAGAAATTATTTACCAACTTATGAATTTTCGGACAAATAAAACGTTGAATGTTTCGTAATTAGGTACCTAACTTTGAACGGGAACTTGCGGCTACATTTTTCCTTCAAGTTAATGCGGGTTACCTGTGTTTTGGTTTTTAACAGGAAAGCAATGGCTTTGGAATTGAATAACCTTAGGTATCTGGCGTCGTGACCCAGATAATAATATGTGGAGCGTAACTGCTTTGTGTTATCGCTATTATAGATTACGATTAATAATGCAGTATTACGATTGCTAGGCTATTATATTAGCTTTTAGTTACTGCCAGATCACCAACCGGTAACAAATAATAAATAAATAGTCCTTTTTAGGGTTCCGTAGTCAAACTAGGAACCCTTATATTTTCGCCATGTCCGTCCGTCCGCAGCCTAGCGCAGACACTCTAAGTACTAGAAAGCTGTAATTTGGCATGAATATTCGTATTAGCCACGCCAACAAATTAGTACAATAAAATGTAAAAAAAAAATAGTAATAAGGGACCTCCCCTACACACGTTATGTATAACGTATGTATTTTTTTTCTCCTCTACCTCTGTACCCCATATAGAGTGGGGTGTCGTTGGATAGGTCTTTGTAAAATATTGAGGGTTTGTGAAAACAGTTTTTCGATCAAAGGATCAGTTTATGAAATATTAAGGCTTTAATTTTTTTTTTTTTTGAGGGACCTACGTAGTTAGCCTCTGATGGCTTTGACTACTTCGCCGGAGAGAGGGCGGACTCCTGATGGGAGTCCACGCTAAAAGTGGGTTTTACACTAGCATGCCTAAGGGCGCCCCTATTGGGCCGACCTCGGACTTAGGACGCTAGGGGAGAATTTCAATCGAATTGGAGTATTAAGGCTATAAAGCACTAATTTTTGTTAGAGTCGAGTAAGCGATATCAAAAAATAAAGTCTTCTATAAAAAAATGCATTCGGAATTGTCTCTCCGGAATTGTGTAGTGTACCCGAGCTAGAGAACCCGGTTTGCCCAAAACTCCTGCTAGATACTGGTTACCTGGTACTGTTTTGTTATCTCTTCACGGCTCAACGCCTTAACCGATGTAAAATTTGGATCAGAGATAGTCTATATACAGGGCGTCCCACGGCTATGCCACATGGAGGGAAAGTACCTTGAATATTGTAGATAGAACATTTTACTGAAAGAAGACAATATTTTAATTTATTCATAGATTTTTTAGTAATTACATGGTTGAACCGGGAATCGAACCCGATACACGACAAAAAAAATACCCTGTAGCTATATCATACCAATCGAAAGGCTTCATCATAAGGATTATTTTTTGCTTAAAAACATAGTGTCACAAATAAAAGGAAGACCATGAATTTTAACATTTATAATTCAAGAATTATAAATTATATTTAACAAATGCTCAAAATGAGTCCCATTCTGTTCAATACAAAGTCGCACTCTTTTAATTATTTCGCTGCCTGTCGATTTTTTGACCCTCTTGTTGTGGATATTTAGAATAATACGTCTAAGTTCTGCTCTGCGTCTTTCGGCAGATTCAGGATACGGCAGAAACTTGATTGGACAGAAACTAGATTGGTTGCATACAACCAGGTACCTACTAATTACGTATCTCTTTATCATTTTATCATGCATTTAAATTATAATAGGGAAATGATGCGGACTTCTCAAGTGGATACTGATTCATTAGTAATAGGCACTTTGAAATGATACCGTCAGTTGAATGTCCTTACGGCAATGTCAGCTTTTCATTTTTCTGAACAAAATTACACAACAAATGTTAAAATTCGTGGCCTTCCTTTTATATCTGACACTATGTTATTCAGCAAAAAATAATCCTTATGATGAAGCCTTTCGATCGGTATGATAAAGCTACAGGGTATTAAATTTTCTCGTGTAGCGGGTTCGATTCCCGGTTCAACCATGTAATTATTAAAAAATGTATGAATGCAGTTCAAATTGTTATTTAAATTAAAATAATGTCTTCTTTCAGTAAAATGTTCCATCTGTAATATTCAAGGTACTTTTCCTCCATGTGTCATAGCCGTGGGACGCCCTGTATAGTACAGTCTTGCCAAGTGTTGTGCACCCCGCGTTTTCCTTTGTAACTTATTTTAAGTATTATTTTTATAAAGTAATTTCTAAACTTTAAAAAGGATTTGAACTTGAACATGTGCTAATCATTAGTAGGTAGATATAGTTTCGTAGTAACTATTTGCGTTGCGTGTGAAAACTGAAGCTAAAAAGTCTGGTTTTACAATAAAATGATTCATTGTATTTTTTCCACGGATTTTCCCTTAACGTCAATAAATATGTCGATTTTTTCCTATAGATATACAACTCTCTATACTAAATAAATGCACCTTTTGAAGTTTGGCTTTTGTATGAAAAACTAATGGGTTTTCAACACCTTTGTTTGGCCAAGGCGGTTTTTTATCTTAAAAACAACAAGTGTCGAGGAAATAGCGATACGCGTTTTCTGCACGGACTTTCATAAGGGCACAAAAAGGTCACAACTGGAAATGTTATCAATCATTAGTGATCGGCCGGACGGAGCAAAACTTTAACAAAACTTGTAAAGCTGACATAAAGGAGAACTTACAACCAAGAAAAATAAGAATATTATCGGCCGATTAGTGTTCAATTTGATTTGTTCCCGATTCGTCGTATTCCTGTTTCGTCGCATTCCCGATTCGTCGGATTCCTGACTCGTCGTATTCCCGTTTCGTCGGAAGTATTTATATAAAATCATTATAAATAATGGACCATTATTTATCCGCCTTCCCAAAAGCAGTTCTACATAATTATACATATATATAGGTACCGGGTGTCCCATGACTAAGAGACATGAAGGGAAAGTGATCTAAATATTGAAGAGCCAGTGTTTTACCTTAAGAAGACATTATTGAGGGATGGAATAACCGGTTAAATCATAGAATCCCTAAGAAACCTTCCCTTTTTCCATTTATCGAACTACTGCGAGTGGAAGCTCAACATCAAGACATCAAGATTAGAAAAATGCAGTTACACTGTCCGAGTACGATAAAAACTCGTCGAGCAAAAGATGTTCAAAAATATCACCAAGAACGGGAAACAGTCAATGATTTTATTGATTAAAAAATGACAGTCATTGAATGTTTAAATAGGCTTTGTTTAATAATATAATACCAATATATGTAAAAAATATCTTATATTAAAACGCTTTTGTTGTAATAAAATCTTTCATTTTTAAAACGTAAGTGGAGCCGTGGTAATTGCATAGTTTTATTCGATAATAAAAATCCGATTATTAAGAAATACGACCAATCAGGAATGCGACGAAACAGGAATACGACCAATCAGGAATGCGACGAAACAGGAATACGACGAGTCGGGAACAAATCTTCAATTTAACTCTGACAGTCTCGGATTTTGTAAAAGGATGTTAATATTTTCATGGTTGTAATGAACTATATGTAAGTTTTGTTAAAGCTTTGCACCGTCCGTGGCGATCACTAATTGTCATAGAAATAAATATTTCTTGTAAAGGTCTTGTAAAGTCCGACTGTTAATCTAAATACCAATTTCACCATACGATGTTAACCACTTAACAGACCATTAGAGCGTTAACAGTTGTCAAAATGTATGAACTAACAGTCGATTAACATTGATTCAATTTAACATCGTATGGTGAAGTTGGCCCTAAATTTAACATCGTATGGTGAAATTGGTACTAAATTATACATCGTGTGGTGAAATTGGTACTAAGGCGCTCATGAATATAGAAGCCTGTGTTAGGGGGCTCCGTCGAGGTTCACTGTTAAATATAAATACCGCGCTAGCCTCCTGTGGGAGGCAACTTGCGTCAGCATTTTTCTTCCCTCACACTTCAGCCATACGATACTGAAGGGTATGCAAGGCTCAAACACTCTGAATATTCGGAGCTCAAACCGGTGTATGAATTTGTTCCGGTAACGGTGGAGACGAGCGGTCCTTCGTGTGTAGAGGCAAAGTCTTTGGGACAGCGATTGAGCGATAGGGGCTGTGACCTCGGTCCGGTTCGTTCCGCCAATGCTGCCAGTATATTGACGACACGCTAGCCTCATTGGTATTGACCCTGCCTTCGAAGCTAGGGGTCCTGGGTCCAAATGGTGCCCTTACTGGGGCAGATATTTGTGTGATGAGCGCGAATATTTGTTCCTGAGTCTTGGATGTTTTCTATGTATTTAAGTATTTATGTATTAATGTTTTTGAGTATTTATTTCTCTATATAATTATGTTTATCGTTGTCTAGTACCCATAGTACAAGCTTAGTTTGGGACTAGGTCAATTTGTGTGAGATTGTCCTGTAATATTATTATTATTATTTTTTGAACCTTTGAGACAGGTGCTACCCGAGCCGGAGAATAATTCTGTTGCCCTAGTGAAAAGGAATACAATACAAGTCTCCCGAGGTTTAGGTGAAACTCGGTATAAGACTAGTATAATGTACAGTCAAGGGCAAAAATATGTATACACTTTAGGACCTTGCCGCTTTAATCGCTGTCACAATAGCATATGACAGCTTAAACATGACGTTAAATAGACAAGGTACTAAAGTGTATACATATTTTTGCCCTTGACTGTACATGACGTTTCCGTTTTCACTAGAGCCACGGATTGCATTTTGCTCATTAATTATAAATAAATAGTACTCCGATAAGACTCTGACACGAATACTCGCGCTCATCACATGAATATTTGCTAATACCGGGAATCGAACCCGGAACCGCTAGCTTCGAAAGTAGGGTCACTATCAACTGGCTAAAGCGTCGCCAAACGCAATTAACAACGCGAATGAGTTTGTTAAACCTCGACGCACCAATAAAGGGGATTTTTGTTTGTCTGACATCGTCTAGGACCCTGTGTATTGATTTTAATACCGCAACATTGAAAGGTCGTGCTAGGATTTCGTCGGTTTTAAATTTAAACATTCATGTTTTGAACTATTTGACATTGATGTCATGTGGCATTGACACAACTCGTGGAAACCAACTCCATTAAGGACCATGAAAAACTGATTTCTGAAAAAAAGGTAGAAAGAAAAATGAAATTTGATTGTAGCTACCTAGCGGCATCTAGCGACAACTTGTAACAATCAGCAATCACAGCGCCGCCAGCGTCAGATATCGCAACAAAATCTGACAGTGCGCTGTATTGCACTATCGCAGTATCCCCATTCGGCACGGCTAGTAAACGTTGTATTTTCTCGCTTGTCGCTCAGTGTGTCTCTATCGTTACAAACTAGATAGAAAGGGAGATCCGAGCGACAAACAAGTCGCGGACAAATTGTATTAGCCCTCCTGTTGACCTTTATACCACTTCCAACTTGATGCCAATGGACTTCGATCTCCATCCTCTCTTTCTACATTGGTGACCGCCACGTGATAGTCATCCTACAACAGCAATAACACACTGTTATATTATAAAAGAAAAATGAAAAGCGACAGACTTAGCGGTAATTCTTGCGAAACGGTCCTAAGTCAACATACAATATGTGCTGGCTCTGAAGCCATCGCTTGGTCTTCCGTTGGGACTGCTTGGTGAAAACTGTAAACACGTAACGTGACTGGTGATGCCAGTTTCTGTCGAAAGTATTATTACATCAAGTCATACAACACTGTCATTTCCGACGTTTCTTGAGACTTGCTCAGATGAGATTCATTTATTAATATGGCAAGGGAGAATAATTGGATCATGTTGCCATTTTCACTCCGGACAATGGTCTTTTTTAGGGTTCCGTAATCAAACTAGGAACCCTTATAGTTTCGCCATGTCCGTCCGCCGTCCGTCCGTCCGCAGCCTAGCGCAGATCCTCTTAGTACTGGAAAGCTGTAATTTGGTATGAATATACATATTAGTCATGGCAACAAAGTGGTACAATAAAATGTAAAAAAAAGGGACCTCCCCTACACATACGTGGGGATGTATTTATTTTCTCCTCTACCCCTGTACCCTGTAGAGTGGAGTGTCGTTGGATAGGTCTTTCTAAAATATTTATGAAATATTAAGCCCTTAAAGCGCTAAAATATTATTTTTTTAGGTTACCTCCCTTACACGTAACGAGGGGATGTATTTTTTTTCGTCTACCCTATAGTGTGGGGTGTCGTTAAATATTACGGGCTTGTGAAAACAGTTTTTCGATTAAGTAATCCGTTTATGAAATATTAAGCTTTAAAGCGCTAATTTTTGTTAGACTCAATTGTCCCCCTAGCCCCCACAGCTAAAACTACAAATCTAAAAAAAAACTTATATGAAAGGGCATATAACGAATTTTAAAGGAAAACTATCACTACTAAGTAGACATCATAGGTTCGGTTACATCAAAGCGTTTATACCTACTAAAATCATCTAAGGCGGCCCCAATTGAGTTTAAATAGAAAATTAGTTATTACTTGTTGATTTTTATGTTTGTGGTACTTAACGGCTTCGGAACCCTACACTGAGCATGGTCCGACATGCTCTTTCTTGCCCGGTTTTAAAAACTCTTTCGCCACGTAAAGTTCGCAAGCTTCCAAATTTAATTAAACCGCGCTGTTTCAGGTACTGCTACCAGAGCTACTTGGATTTCCACCGGTGCCAGAAGGTCCGCGGTGAGAAGTACGAAGCGTGCAACTATTTCAAGAGGGTGTTCACATCGCTGTGCCCCATGGACTGGGTCGAGAAGTGGGACGGGCAGCGCGGCGAGGGCACTTTCCCCGGCAAAATATAAGCGGTTCCCGTCGCTGAGTTGAGATTTTGTGCCTCGGTAACGAACTAATGGCTAACCATTAACAAAAGAACGACAAAAAAAGCGAAAAATATCTTGTCTATGGTTATCTTCATGCTGAAAAGCCGCTTGATCGTTACCGAAGCTTGTGTCCATCATTGGCGAGCTAACTGTACGTTGACTTTGACTCGCTGATTCTGTACATTTATCTCAACTCACTTTAGAATAAAGAACGCTGTGACATTACCATCTTAAAGTATATCGTTGTCAGTTTTATGCAAGGCCGCCCGATGGCGCTGCTTATTTATGTTAATGCGACTTAGGTCAACGTGATTTAGGAAAATAAAAAGTTTAACGATTTTTTCTACTTTTATTTTTCTTGTACAATAGCCAAAAATGTCTGCACACGCTCTTTACTTGTAACAACAGTGTCTAGTTCAGACATTATTGAGCATCTCAGGTACTCGTTGAATAAGAACCAAAGACTTAGAAGGAGCGATAAAATAAAAGGCAACATACAGATAGCTGGTATGCAGTCTTGGGATTGAGTGTGCCAAAATGAGGCAGTTCTATAAGGTAAAATAATTATCATGGTCATACATTGTTGCATATATAAACTACGTTTATGTATGCAGATATTGTTTAGGCTAATCTACGACCATGGTGACTAGTTGGTGACCACTACATGAATTGACAACACCATGGTGTGTACGTCAAGTTTTTAGCAAGAACAGGACCTCTATTCAGGTGTGTTAAAACGATATCGTGTTTGACTCGTTTAAGAATCGTTTATGTCACAGTCGCCATTATTGTAAACGACATAAGAGTTATCAAAACGTTGACAATACGGAAACACGTCAAATACGATTTCGTTATAACGCAGTTGAATAGAGGCCCTGGACTATACTATTTTATTTATTAACTTATTCAACGTTCATAATAATATTGAAATTTTCGAGACGTATTGATCTGACGCTATCGTTTAACCCTTTAACCGCCAAAGCCGGCAAATCACAGCATCGGATTTTCGTGCCGGGCGCTCGGTACGCTCCGTACATTTTGTATCGGCGCGGTTGCAGCATATGACGTTGTTGGCGTCAGGGGCATAAAAAGTAGCAGGCGGCCGTGGTGGTCAAAAGGTTAAAGGTTCCTTCTAAGTTCTTATTCTCGGGACTTCCTTGTTTCCACAAACTATTATTATTATTATTATTCAGGGAGTGGCTATTCAAGGCTCCAAAGCCTAGTATCACTGCGACCAGGATTGATCTATTGTGATCGCCACAGCCTACAGTTCTCCGCTGAGTCCTGTTATTGCGAAGAACTTCAGGACTTTATTGGCGCCGAGATACTTGATCTCCTCTGGGCACATTAAGTGCTTTCCCAGTGAGGAGTTACGGTGTCGCATTAAAGCCGGGCAGACGGTGAGAAAGTGCATGGGCGTTTCCTCCTCCAGATGGCAGAGTCTGCACAGCCTTGTGTCACATTTCCCAATCGTCTGCATGTGCTTGTTCAGGCAACAGTGCCCTGTGAACGCCCTGGCAAGAGTGCGAATTTTGTTCCTACTCAGCGCTAAGGCCTCCTTCGACGCCTTTCTGCTAAATGCTCTTATGAGAGCCTTGGAATGGTTCAATCCTGGAGTTGTCTTCCAGAGTTGAGTGGCTGCATAATAGCAATATGTCCACAAGGTGAGTTTTGTTAGGCTTCTAGGGATGCCGCAGAATGGTTCCGGACCAAACTGTGTGCCCCTAGCTCCTATCCGTGCGAGTTCGTTCCACAAACTATATTGGACGTCGCTATTGTAAACGGGGTTGATGGAGTTCAAAGCCAAGGCCGTCGCTATTGAAATACCTACAAGGCAGTAATGTGTAAGAACCTTCCGTATCGAACTCTAGAACGTCCTCGGCGGGTCAAGTTCATCGGTCATTCGAGAAGGCATTCTGGAATATTCCCTTCCTCCCCCATGGCACTACTAAGTTGCACTACTGACCAATAATTACTATTTTCTCCTATTCAAATTTAACAGAGACGACGGAGCTCCGCTACGCGAAGCTCCTATTTCTGGGTTTTTCTGACCCTCCGGACCAGATTTAAAAACGAACCTAACCTACCCTACGTATTACGATGAAATTACTATTGAGGAAATTGCTGGTGACGGTAACGGGACTTTTGGGACAAAAATATTAGTGCCACTTATCCCTTTGGACTACAGGGACGAAATCGTCTCAGTTGTCCCATTATACATGAGGCAACTCAATGGCACTAAGTGTTATTAGATAGACATTTAATTTTAGAGCGAACGTGCGTGTAAACAAGAGCGACTACCGAGCGATCATCTAAATATTCGAAGTTTATTGTGCAATAATTGTTTGTAACGGTTAAACAAGTCGCATCTTTAGAATTACAGTGGCCTAATCCAAATATTTTGAATTTTGACTTAGGTCTCTATAGTACTAAATTTATGACTCGAAATCGAAAGCTGAAAATGTTTGAATTGGGTCTCTGTAATTCTAAAAGTGCGAAGTGTACCCTTAACTTGGCAGTGTTCACCACAGGATACATACCATAATGTTAGCTTTTTGTTTTTTTTGGATTGATATTTTTTTATACTGGTTCGAAATCAAATAGGGTTTGAATTCACGACTTTTTGAATTTTTGCCAATTTAAGGGTTAAAGTCTACCTAGCTCTTTAATGATCTGTGTACGTATATCAGTTATTACGTACCCCCACATACGTAACAATATATATATATATTTATCTACATCCATATCATAACTTCCCTACAATATGTTCAGAAACGATAAGCAAATGGCCTATATTAAGAAACCAGTATCTGTGGTTGCATCTTAATGTTCACTTTAAAGTGCCGGTAACCCACACTATAATTACATTCAAATTTCGAACATCTTCTTAAAACGAATAAATCCTATTTGGTTGTGTTTATCGAGTTAATCGATGTGTAAACGATAATTCGATTGAAACATTCTTGTTCTATACATTTTTTTTATTTCGAATATGACAATCGATTTGGGAATCGAAATCGACTTAAGTCTAGATTGTCTATGAATTTAAAAAAGTCAACTATTCGAACTGTTTTTTCTTAGAACGTGAAATAACAAGAAAACAACGCTTAACAAATTTGCTAAAGCATTTTGCTATCTAATATTTGGTGAAAATGAGTAATGACGACAGTGATACGAGTGTGGAAATGTGTGAGACACCGCCTACTGACATGAGATGCCGCAACGACTGTTTACTATAGCGGTTCTGCAAATTTAAATGAAAGCTCTGCTACTGTATCTGCGGAGAAAGTGCATTTGTCTCATTGCACCATACAAAGTGGAGTAAATAATAATTATTATAAATAAAGTTTGATTTTTATTACTTAATAAAAATACAGGCCATATTTGAACATAATTATAGAAAACTTATGATATGCATGTAGATAAAGTTATGTATGTGGCTATACATAATTAGGCATTGCATAGCAATGCCTCTTATTATGCACCAGCCACATAAACTACTATTAGGTACTAGCGACCCGCCAGCAGCTTCGCCCGATGGATTTTTTTTATTGTTTCTTTCATGTCACTTAGGGTTATGAAAAATAGATAGTAGCCGATTCTTAGACCTACCTACTGAATATGCATATAAAATTTCATAAAAATCGGTCCAGCCGTTTCGGAGGAGCATGGTAACTAACACTGTGACACGAGAATTTTATATATTAGATTGGCCACTATCTCCCGGACCCGGACACCCTGTATATATATCAAACACAAGCAATCTGTCCCACAAAGTTTACTGGTGGAGAATGCCTTTACGACCTTAGATTCACTTTAAGCAACAATACGAAATAAATAGTAAACAGCTTTCAAAAATCAATAATTTATTAAAAATCCATATTACATCAACTAGGTCAATCTAAATAGGGCCAGGAAACGCGCCCTTCTCCCTCAGTTCGTTCCAGTGCTCGATCCAGAAATCAGGACAGATGGTCTCAAAGTACCGCTTGAATATTAAACAGTCTTGATTCGACTCTCCGAGTAGACGCCGGCATTTGTAATAGTCGCAGTAGTTTGCATAACACGCTCTACAAACAAGTTCAAAAATGTACTAAAATGTATAAAGCGAAATTCAGTTTTTTGTTTTTTTTTTTTTTGATGGACCTACGTAGTTAGCCTCTGATGGCTTTGACTACTTCGCCGGAGAGAGGGCGGACTCCTGATGGGAGTCCACGCTATATTTCACAATGAGGATTTGTACCTAAATACCTCCTATACATCGATAAGGCCCCCACTCACGTCAGTCGACCGGAAAGGCCGAGAGGGTCGCGGCTATTTGATAGAATGAGCAAGTTATATACGTTACTTATTCTATCAAATAGCTGCGTCCCTCTCGGCCTTTCTGGTCGACTGAACGTGAGTGGGGGCCTTAAGTGACATCATTCTTTAGAACAATAGTAACCTAATTCAGAAATTTTAAATTTCGAGTTAGGTCTCTATAAAACTAACCTAACCAAAAAATAACATTTTTGAGACAAGCTTTTGTTGCCGACTGTACTTATGGCATAGTCATCATCTGCTTATCAAGACGATTCTAAAGAGCCCTAACACGACGAGCTTATCATGTGTAATTTAGGAGTTCCTATGGCCACCCTCAGTCTCCATCTGACCAGCTCGATGGTATGCCAAATTTCAGCTCAATCGGTCCCAGCCCAGGGAAGTGGTTCAAAATTTCTTTGCAAATATTGACGGACAACTTAGATACATTGGCACTAACTTACATACGAACGAAGCAAGTTAAATAAAAGCTTGTAATAATTATAAATTTAGTTTAGTTTGGAAGCAAAAATTATGAATTGGGTCACCATTGTTCTAAATGTGCGAATGATTATCCTCGTGTGCCATAGGAGATACATAATAAAAGGCAATTTAGTTTGAACTATAAATTAATGACCATACAGTTCATTTTTGTTTGTTTCAAATTTGAAAGTGACATTTAAGAGCAAAGGTAATTCAACTTTATTTCCCTACAGATAAGATTCAAATTCCCACTAATAAAAGTCTCCCTGTTTTTTGTATGGTGGGCCTCACGAGGTTATTATGCATCCGAATTGTGCAATTCTTGATACTTGTTTCCAAAACAAAGTTCAGCGTCACTACTTAATTTTACAGTCTCATCATAGCGAGGCCTCTTTCGTTCTTTATCTGGCGGCTTAACCCACGCCTAGCTACACCACTGCTAGTGTCTCATTGGAAAAGCCATGCACGAAGGACTTTCCTTAGTACCTACTTTATCGGAAAAGTTCGTATTTATCGTGCTCTCCCAATAAAATTAGCTTTAGTACCCATCTTAAGGTGGGTACAAATTAGATAGAGCAGCCTCAGGTTGAGGCACGCACGGCTCACCTATTTCTTTCAAATTCGTACGCGCTCACGCGCTGTGCGGCGAGCCGCCGAGAGTAGGTAGGTCTTTTTACCGTGCTTAAAGGCGCCTCGGTGTGCGTGCTTCGCGTAATTTGGACGTGTATCCGAGCGTGCCGCGGGCAGAACGACAAGTTCTAACTTGTCTATGGGCGAGGCGCGTACAAATTTAATAAAGTAGCTGAGCCGTTCCACCACCGAGGCGGTTTCTTTTTCTTTTTTGTTAATAATTCGGTGAATTTTGATAAACGCAGCCGCGGCTGTCATCGTGTCCGACGCTATTTTGAAATGTCGGCTTGCGGTGAGCACACTGCCTCACCCGCGCATGTTTATGTGCAACAATTTGACTCGCGAGCCCCTCGCTGTGCGGGGCGAGCATGCCTCAGGCTGAGCCACTCGCCGCGAGCCGACATTTCAAAATGGCGTCGGACACGATGATAGCCGCGGCTGCGTTTATCATACTTCACCGAATTATTAACAAAAAGAAGAAGAAATTGCCTCATTGATGACACGGGTCATCAACTTTATCAAATCCTTCGTATCGAAACGTCCCAAAAGCAAATAGTCCTATTAGCATAATGACATTAATGACCTAAAAGCAAATTGTCCCATTAGCAAATTGACCTGAAAGCAGAACGTCCCTTTCGCAAAACAACCTAAAAGCAAGTCGTCCTATTATCAGGTTGCCGTTTTAGCAAAACGTCCCGAAAGCGAAACGCCATGAAATCAGAATGACCTAAAAGCAAAATGTCCTATAAACAGAACGTCCCATGGTGTAGAGACAAGAAAAGAAACGGTCAGGCCCACATACAAGTTAGAACTTGTCGTTCTGCCCGCGGCACGCTCGGATACTCGTCCAAGTGACGCGAGGCACGCACTCCGAGGCGCCTTTGAGCATGGTTAAAAGACCCGACTCTCGACGGCTCGCCGCGCGCCGCTCGCGGCTGCTCGCGCACAGCGCGTGAGCGCGTACGAATTTGAGCAAAATAAGTGAGCCGTGCGTGCCTCAACCCGAGGCTGCTCTAATTCGTACGGGTTAGGCTCGTAAAACACTTTCCGCAAAATGTACACTCCCAAAATGTACACTTTTCCAAAACGCACGCTTTCCTGAAATGTGCACTTTTTCATTCAGTCCACTTTTCCAAAACGCACGCTTTCCCGAAATGTGCACTTTTTCAAATAGTGCACTTTACCAAAACGCACTCTTTCCCGAAATGTACACTGTCCCATTTTTTCATGTATATAGTAAGAAGTATTCAAAGTAGCCAAATATTTTAACGGAACGTTTATAGTTATAGTCTTTCTGTCCGTCCGTCCGTCCGTCTGTGTGTCCGTTTGTTTGCATTTGCACAATTTCATAGAAACCCTTAGTAATATAAAACAGGGACACCCCTACCCCTAAAGTGTACTTTCTGCGAAAATATACCTCCTACGAAAGTGCACATTCTTGGAAACTGCACCTATTGACAAAGTGTACATATCGGGAAGTGCACTTTTAGAGAAAGTGTACCTTCCGAGAAAATGACCCTTCTAAAGAAGTGCACCTTTAGAGAAAGTGTGTTTTACGAGCCTAACCCATTCGTACCCACCTTAAACCTACAATAAGAAAATTTTTGAACCAGGAAGACTAGAAAAAAAATGCCCTTTTTGCTATACTCTGACCAAGCTGGGTAGACCACGCAAGAAATTCCATCTAGATCTTGATGATTTTGATGTCGAATGAGACACTGTCACATCATTTGCTTCTTTAGCATCTTTCGGCTGATATATGAAAATGATGATGAGGTATTAAATAGATAATAAAATGTACTTGCCTCGTCTGATTTGTGTTAGGATATCTGGGATCAATGCGGAGTGTTCTAAATTCCTGGTCACACATACTGATGTTTATCAGAAAATTATTGCTTTATAAATTTGGATTCATCGGCCTAAACATTTAAAAACGTAATTTTTGTTACCGAACATCCGTTTTGACAGTTGTAAGGATCTAATTCTAATTATAGCCAAACCAAATGCTACCTAGCATGAAAAATATGTGTGTAATAAAATCACATTGTCAGCGTGACAGAGATTGAAGACAATTGAAGTTTAATTGTTATCAAAATCAATGTGGCTTTGCAGTTTGCACAATCCAAACTTCTTGTTAAAAATAAAGTAGAATTAAAAAAAAGCTTATAACTATACGGTCCGAGTGCTCGACATGTCTAGAGAAAATAGTTCATTTATACATCTTCATGTGTTTTGGGAGATGTGACCTTTACTTTTGTCAAATCGAATTTGTTTTATATGGTGACCGTATCGAAATTTCTCAAAATGAAAAAAAATGTTAGTCAATCGGATTGTATCAGTAAATGTCAAGTGCTTTAAATTGAAAATAAGTTCTTTATTTTGAAATTGGCGTGTGAAATACCAAAACTTAACACATTTCTCATCGCTGTAATGAGGTGGTGATAAAAAACTATCTCCAAAAACGCAAGAAATAACTTCTTTTAAAATTGTAGGCACCTACCTAATAAGTTAGTCCAACTGAAGTCGACTTTTTTGTTGAAAATGTGGTCACCGACTTAAGTTATTTCTTGGGTTTTTGAAGGCGGTTTTTAGTATTTTTAACATTTATTTTATGATAAACTTTTTAGTGATCATAAATACGCTGTTCCGTACCTCCACTTATTAGTTGATATGAAACTTTAAGTTTCAAGCGCGCCGCAAGCAACGCCGCCGCAACAACGCAATTACCTATCTTAATCAAGAAATGTTAACGCTACCCTTGAAATAGGTACCGTTGAGGAGTTCCGATGGCCATCTGTGGTGTTCATCATCAGTTACACTTCCCCAAATACTATTTTCTGAATGCAAATGCTAGACTTGTTACTAAATATACTACAATCGCTATATGTTTGCCTACAATGTTAGAGGAGTTCCCTCAATTCCTCACTGATCCCCTCATCAGATTCAGATTTGGTGACAATGGGACCACCTCGGAAGTATACTGTATCAAACCAAAAAACTATTTTCAAAATCGGTCCACAATTGACGGAGTAATCGGTGAACATACATAAAAAAAATACATACAATGGAACTTCCATTATTAACCTCTT
This sequence comes from Acleris holmiana, assembly GCA_949316455.1. NCBI lineage: Eukaryota > Metazoa > Arthropoda > Insecta > Lepidoptera > Tortricidae > Acleris > Acleris holmiana. The sequence goes on from OX438772.1 coordinate 853,592, forward strand.
CCTTTTTATGAATTCAATTAAAAAGTAATGTTGATCTGATTTTATTTATCGCAATTCAAAGTATGGTTTGGTATGCTGCCGTAATACCAAAGAAGGCGGCTAAGTACAATTTAGTAGTCGAAGCATTATATACTCTATTGCTAAAACATTAGATTTAAAATGCTTCTACTTTAACAATGCAGTTAGCCGCCTTCTTCGGAATCACGGCAGTATGGTGACAACTACTAGTACAGCGATGAGCGCTCGGACATTTACCTTACCGCTGTTTACGTGTCCCTCTACACTTAAATAGTTTCCTGTTTTGTCGTGTCCTCCTCTTCCTACTCCTCCTAGGGCTCCTAGTATATTTGTTCTCATAGTAAATAAGCATCTTGCTTCGAAATGTAAAAAGGTCAAAAATTACCTTTTAAGGATTTCGTAGTATAACTAGGAACACTTGTAGTTTCGCCATGTCCGATCATCCGTGCACAGCTTAGCTCAGAGGAACTCTTAGTAATAGAAAGCTGTTATTTGGCATGAATATACATATTAAGTATTCACGCCGACAACGTGGTAAAAAAAACGTTTTTTTTATTTTGCGTACCTCCCCTACACGTAAAGTGTTGATAGTTTTTTTCTCGTCAACCCCATGGTGTAGGGTATCGTTGGATAGTTCTTTCTAAAATATTGCGTTTTTTTTAATAATATTGAAAAATCACATAAATAAAAAACCATATTCAATAAAAATATATTTTATTAAGTATCAACTCAAACTGATTTTAATAGTAGAAACGTAGAGAATCGAGACCAATATCGAGATACGGTTTCCATCCTACTGGTTAAAACCATATTTCTGATAGCATTTCAAAAGCATAGTTTTACAGGTCTCAGGGCGTTACAAATTGGATATCTTTTCAACGGTAGACAATAGGCATAGGTACAGACTGTAGATCTACAGACAGCCCTACTAAATGTTAAGCTAATAATCTTAACTCTGCCACGTTGTTTGATGCTTTGCAAAATTAGCGAGTTGAGAACCTCGCATTCACAATGATGAATTTGATGAGTTATGAACGCGCGATATGTATTTCTAATGTCTATGGATAACTTCCAAGGTCTAAAATGATTAAAATGGCGAGGCGTTAGACTTATCAGTATCACATGGGTGAATCAACTTTTAAAGTACTCCTTTAGTGTCCCGGCAAAGTAAAAATAAAATTATCACACACCGTATAAAATTAATTCAATTTTACTCATAATAGGTAATATTAGAACTATAAGCATTATATTAACATACGCAGTTGAACTATTTGATTCACAAAACAGTTAAATTTTAACGGTAACTTAGTAGACAAAAGTTTACTCTCATACAAAACTCATGTGTCCCCAAACCTAGAGACCATCACAATTCCAACTTTTTCTGAATCAAATCATATCGCAACACATTTGTATAATAACACGAAAAGAAATGTAATGAATTTATTTATTAAATCCACTTTAAAATAATTCGAATTTCGTTACAATGATTTTTCTAGAATTTTTCAAAAAGTTGTCCCTAAGAATGCTTAAAACTTGACGTCTGCGGCGTTACCATAGAAAGTTATTATTTTTTTTGGAGAGATGGCGTTGATCGTCGCTCGCTAAAAATAGAAATGCTCCTAAGTTTACAAAAACTGGCCCCTTCAAGGACAATTTCGCGGCGGGGGGACGCCAGTCAGCGACAAGCGGTCGAAGGAGGTGCGTGGGTTTTATTGTGGTCTGCTGCGTTACGATACAAATTGCGGTGAGATTTTATTTAATTTTATTAATATTACTCAAATCAAATGCATTTGCTGTCTAATTTTGACGTGATATAAATACCAATGTAACTATACGCGTATTTCATGTAGTAATTTAAATATTGTGCTAAATATTCTCCTACGTTACCGGTAACATCGGAGATAAATTCTCTTGCGTTATCGATAACGCGGGAGACAGTATGGTTTAATTACATTTAACTTTGAATGTGTTCAAATTATCGAAAATAAAAGCTGATTAATGTTACTAAAACTTATTATTACGATTCTAATACACACTCCATTGCAAAAAAAATGGGCACTTGTCATTTAAGTGTATCATTTTGATGCATAGAGCTTGATTTGATAAAATGCCCAGATTTTTTAGCAAAGGGGGAATATCTTGAAACAATTTAATTTATTAGTTTTCAATCACATCAATTTATTTATATTTCAGCAATTAAGTATTACATAAACAGAAAATGCCTCTCAGTGCAGCGGAAAAACAAAAACGTTACCGAGAACGGCTGAAAAATAAAACAGAATGTTACGAAGAAGCTAAAAGGAAACAAAGAGAACGATATCATAAAAATAAAAGACTAGTGAAAGATTTAACTGCCAAAGAAAAATATAACGCAAATGTGATTTGGCGTTTACGTAAAAGAGAACTACGAAAAAAAAAACAAAATGTAGAAAGATTGTTACAACATACACCACCAAGTTCGCCACAATCGGAATCTAGATTTTATCCGATAGATGTTCAGAATGAGGTTACAACACCGCCACCTCTTCCACCATCGACGCCTCCGCCGCCGACAATGTCTCCTCAAACTGCTACATATTCTTCACCTGCAGTTCAACCAGCGACTCCCCTTGCACTTACGAGATCAGCAGCAAAACAATCTGATCCTTTGTCACCAGCATATATAAACTTATTAAAAACTGAATCAGTTAAACAACGGGGTCGAAAAAAAATAAAAAGAGATAGAGCAAAAGTATGTAGAGAAAATGTGAAGTTGACGAAAGAAAATGAAAATCTGAAAAAAATGTGTGAAAAATATAAGAAAAGATACGGAAGAGTAATAAAAAAGAAAACAATAATAAAACAGACTGAGAAAGGCGACGACTTAAAATACGCGATTTTACAAAAGGCTATCAAAAAAACTTTTGAAAGTACTAAATCTAGAAAAGAAAGACATGCAATAAAAAAAATTTTTGCCACGGCAGAAATACAAACCTCACGTTTCAAGAAAAAGTTACTCAGGGACAATTTGGGCACAGACAAAATTATTCAGGAAAAATCCTGCTTCGATAGAGTGACGGTCCTAAAGAAGAAGATTAAAGAGTTCTTCTCAAGAGACGACATAACACGAGCGTCTGCTGGTAAAAAGGAAATTGTGACCAAACAAAAAGTTGCGGTTCAGAAAAGGTATTTATTGGATTCAATGAAGAACCTATTTAAGACTTTCAAAACGGAAAATCCTGAGTTAAAATGCTCTTATTTCTATTTCACACGGAACAAACCTTTTTTCGTTGTGAGTCCTTCGGTTGATGCTAGAGAAACGTGCATGTGCAAGCTTCATGTAAATTTTGCATACAAGGCTAATGCTTTGAAGAAAAAAGGAATTCTTGGAACTGACAACCCTAATTTATTGATAGAGGCAACAGTTTGTGATGTAAATTTAAAAGATTGCATGTACGGGAGTTGTGACGTGTGTAAAAACAAGGCAAATAATTATAACACCGTTAAAATAGATGGCATGATAAAATGGGCTGAATGGACTCGGAAAGAAGAAAAATACCAGAAAGAGGGAAAGACGATTAAAGCTATAAAAAATGTTCGAGAAGAAATGAGTGAAGATGCAAAAGACTTCATGATTAGATTTGAAAAAGAACTAGCTGTATTTCAGAAGCATATATTTAACATAAAAACGCAGTTTCGTAACTTCCGTCAGTGTTTGGATAAACTTCAACCAACAGAATGCGTTGTTCTGGTCGATTTTAGCGAAAACTACAATTGCAAGTATCACCAGGAAATCCAACATCATCATTTTGGAGGGTCCCGAAATCAAATTTCACTACACACAGTTGTTGTGTACACCTATAACTATGAAAACGGTAAAGGCCATGAAGTGCACACCTTTTGTACCGTCTCTGCCTCTAACATTCACCAACCTGCTGCAATTTGGGCCCATTTAGATCCAATTTTAAAGTTAATAAGATCACAGTTTACCTTTGTCGATACTGTTCACTTCTATTCAGACGGTCCAAGCACGCAGTATAGGCAAAAACAAAATTTTTATTTGATGTGTACCAAGTTGTTTGGTTATGGATTTGAGCATATGACGTGGTCTTTCTTTGAAGCTGGCCACGGCAAAGGACCCGCTGATGGCGTTGGAGGTTTCCTTAAAAGAACAGCTGATAAAATTGTGGCCAACGGGGAAGATATTGCTGACGTTTATCAATTTTTTTACAAAATGATGAATGTTAGTAAAATAAAACTGTTTCTGATTGACGAAAAAAATATAATTGACCAACAGAAATCCCTCCCAAGTAATATCCCAAGACTCCCAGGAACACTTAAAGTACATCAAGTTTTCAGTAACTGTCATGGCATCTTACAATACAGGGAGCTGAGCTGCTTTTGCGAAGAGGAAAGTTTTGGTAAAAAGGGATTTTGCATGTGCCTCGGGCCCAAAACATATGATGTGAGATCTGTTATTGAAGATAAAGAAGATAACGTATCTATTATCTCTTTCCCAGAAATGAGAATGGATGACTTGAATGTCCAATTAAGTCCGGAGGTTCCAGATTCATCTGATGATAACATACCTTTGCAAGCATTGAAATTGCAAGATATAACTAATAAAGGACACCAAAGCATATATAAAGATGTTTACGGCTGTTCCTCAGACGACGAACAGCCTTGCTCTAGCTACGATAAAGAAAACTCTAAAATAGGAAGCGGTGACTACCTACTGGTAAACGTTTACGTAGATGTAACTAAAACCAAAGTTAATACCTATAGATATGTATGTAAGGCGTTATCTGACATTGAAGACGACGGGGAAATTAAAGTGATGTTCCTGAGAGTAGTCGATAAAAGTGCTAAACGATTTCGGTTGGATGAAAAAGATGTTTCTTATGTTGATTATAAAGATGTTATAGTGTGTTTACCGAACCCCGAAATCGTTAAAAGAGGTCATCGTATATATTATGATTTCAAAAATTCAGTTAATGTTTTTGAAAAGTAAGTAAAATCATTATTACTTTTAATTCCAATATTTTCGTCAATGAATGCAGATTGTTTAAGTTGATTCAAATAACAATGTTAACAATTATTTTGTTTTTTAGTTATACGTGTAAAGTGTCATTCTATGGAACTTGCTAACTATGTAAACAAGCCGCCATACTAAAATTGACATTAGATGTCAATTTCAATATATTGTTTGTTTACATAGTTAGCAAGTTCCATAGAATTACAGTATACCTACTATCTTATTTTAAGTTTAAAATTATTTCTATAACTTGATCTCATGGTAAGTTTTATTGATCTCGTGAGTCTCGTAAAGAGCTTCGTTACTTTGAATAAGGAAATTATTATTTTATTGTTCTTTATTACCTATTTTATAAAAATATTTGTGTTTTTTTAATGTGTATACCTATTGTCATTTATTTTTACGTAGAAAGCCATTGTTTTGTTTGCTTAGTTAATCTTATGTTATCTTATGTGATTCCGCATAGATTCTCTGGTGTTACCATTTATATGTCTCTTGCGTTACCGCTTGTCCCCAAATTGATTTGCCTGGTATTGCAGATTTAACATTATTGATATAGTTTTTTACTGTAAAATAAGTTTTAAGTCGTTGTTCCTTGAAATTGTCTTGCTTTAGGAGTACATTTTTCCAAAGTAAATGTTATAATTGACGATTTATTTAGAAATTTAACTTGTTAAAAGACTTGAGTAACGCAGTGGACTTGTTAGTGCCTTTTATTTTCATAATTACATTTTGATTTTCACCGTAGTTGCACAAAATTGTTCTCCTTATCGGTACAAATAAATATACCAATTTGATTTTATTACAGACTTCTTTTTATTTGTATAGTATAAGATTTAAATTACGTAACGCAAAGGACTTTTTGCCTGTACTACGACCAAAGATTGATAAATTTTCAGGTAATTGGAGCCAAACATCGTGGCTTCTGCAAAAATCAGAAAGTACGACTAATCATCTTTCTCGCAATATCAAATAAATAAATAAAAATGTAAAAAAAAAATGATGAAAATATATTTTTAAAGTCACCAAAAGGAGTACCTTAAAAGTTGATTCACCCACATACGTTGCGAAGCAACTTTTATTAGCGCGTTAAAAAAACGCCCGCGCGAAGAGCACTGATACGGCCGAATTTTGAATTGAAACTTGTGTAAGTGACTCAATATTAAGGCTGCGCTTTCATTACGAAAACATTTTGCAACTGTTTACCTAATGTAACCGCACCCTTCCTTGCTGAGGCTGAGCCAACACCGACCCTACGTTTAATTCCACTATCAAACCATTTACGTTAACACGGTAACAACTTACAAATCAACAAATTAAATATTCCTCATTCCACTAAGGATTTTGATTAAATCAATTTTGACTTTTAGGAATGTTAGGGGTACTAAACTACTCCACGCAGCGCCTATTCTAAGCGGCAAAACAATATTGCTTTGCTTGCAGCAAAACAGAAACGGTAAAGAAACAAAGAGCACGAAGAATTTATACCGATTCAGTGTTTTGCTACAAGCATTCGTGGGAGAGCAGCACCCATTCTTCGCAGTCGGTACCACCACACTATTGAACCAAAGTCAAGATATTTCCTCAACTTCAAATTCATTCATTTTGTTTCTACGACGTCTATACAATCAAATTTAATTTCAACTTCTCAAAAGATCTTGGTCATAGTATAAACAGTAGTTCTTCTCTAAACGAATATCGCGTGGCTTGCATGTGTGCGTGCCTCCACCGTAGAGGCACCGAGAGTTAGAGGTACTGCGCTAAACTTAATAAAAACGTACTTATACGGGAGAATACAAAGGGTAGACGTGAATGGAGTACGATCACCTGGGTCATTGGTCTCAATGGGCGTACCACAGGGCTCAATATTGGGTCCATTTTTATTCTACATAAATGACTTACCTTACCTTATAAAGGATAACCATGATATAGTATTGTTTGCTGATGATACGTCACTTGTGTTCAAAGTTAAACGACAACAGCAGTTTAATGTCGATGTAAACAATGCTATATCAAAAGTAGTCGATTGGTTTAGTGTTAATAATTTATTACTGAATGAGAAAAAGACGAAATGTATAAAGTTCATGACTACTAATGTGAAAAATAGTCAAACTACTGTAACTATTAAAAATGACAAACTAGACCTAGTTAATGATACAGTGTTTCTTGGTATAACGTTAGACTCCAAGCTCCAATGGGGTCCTCATCTTGCTGGATTGGCGGGTAGACTCAGTTCTGCAGTTTTTGCAGTTAATAAGATTCGGCAATTAATAGACTTAGATACCGCTCGATTAGTTTATTTTAGTTACTTCCATAGTATTATGTCATATGGTATTTTACTGTGGGGTAGTGCTGCTGATGTAAATAGCATCTTTGTTCTGCAGAAGAGGGCTATTCGTGCTGTCTACGGGATGGGCCAGAGAGACTCGCTTAGAGATAAGTTTAAAGAAATTAACATATTGACCATGCACAGTCAATACATTTATGAAAACATTATGTATGTTCATAAAAACATCGCTAAATTTAGAAAGAACTGTGACATACATAATGTTAATACCAGAAATAAATATAAGCTCGCAGTGCCCTTCACGCGGCTCCATAAAATAAAAAACTCTTTTATGGGTAATTGTATTAGGTTCTATAATAAGCTCCCAAGTAATGTTACTGAACTATCAGTAAATAAATTTAAGAGTTACGTTAAGCGTAAACTAATTTCTAAAGCATATTATAGTATTAAAGACTATATTAATGATAACAATGCTTGGGACTGAATTGCTTGTAATAAAATGTTTAGTCCTTACGACAAAAGGTTGCGAACGTCGAAAAAAAAAAGACATCCGACAGAGTTTCTTACAGGTTCTTCTCTGATCGGTCGCGATTTGAACCTGCAGTCAATTTAGGCTAAGTCGCTACTATGACGTTTCAAAAGAGTTTATTATTTGTAAACCTACTTGAATAAAGATTATTCTGATTCTGATTCTGTACGCGCCGCGAGCCACCACAACTCAACAGGACGGATCGAGCCGGTTTAGTCGGGGCGTTGCGTGTGTATTAAGGTGGGTACGAATTAGAGCACCCCGGATTGAGGCACGCACAGTTCACCTATTTTGCTCAAATTCGTACGCGCTCACGCACTGTGCGCGAGCAGCGTTCGAGCGGCGCACGGCGAGCCGCCGAGAGTCGGTCTTTTGACCGTGCTCAAAGGCGCCTCAGAGTGCGTGCCTGATTTGGACGTGTATCCGAGCGTGCTGCGGATAGAACGACAAGTTCTAACTTGTCTGTGGGCGAGGCGCGTACAAATTTGATAAATTTGTTAAGCAGTTCCACCACCGAGGCTTGATTAATAATTCGGTGTATTATGATAAACACAGCCGCGGCTGTCATCGCGTCCGACGCCATTTTAAAATGTCGGCTCGCGGCGAGCGCGCTGCCTGCCTCAGGCTGAGCCGCTCAGTTTCGTACCCAGCTTTAAGTATCGCGCGACGCACCATCGACGCAAGCCTAGCCCCCGAGCTGCAATAGGTAATAGAAACTCCTAATCCGATGGAGAAGAACTACTTTTGTTTGTTTATACAATGCTTTGGTTGAGTTTCGTAGTTATTCCAAGCATGTAAAATCGGTTTACAAGTTACATTTCTATTATTGTGGCACTTTGCAACCTTGATGCCGGCATCATGGATTGTAAACATGTTACCTATAGTAACACGGTACGCTACAGTAAAGGTCAATGTACGAAATTCTTTGTCATCGCCGTTCGCGTTTTAGTTCTTAAGCCTCTGTTGTTTTTGACAAAATGAAGTGGTTTTTGGTACTCGAAAGATATTTTATAACGCTTTCACAAAAATCGCCATTGTTTTCGTCAAAAATGTATGCGGCGAGCGAGCTAGTCGTTATTTTAGTACGTTGGTCGATATTTTTGCGCGCGTAGAATTAATTATTTTCTGGATGAATATATGTCAAAGCGAAATATACTGCCTATAACAGGAAGACTGGAGCGGTCTATAAGCACGTGGGAAAAGTGAAGCTTGCCGGTTGGCAACTAGACGGCGCGCTCGTCAGCAAGCGTGAGGGCTGCTGGCTGCGGGCGGAGGGCGCCGCTGCTACTGCGCGGCGCTGGCGGGCGCGCACTGCTGCCGGCGCAGTATGCCGAGGCACTGCAGCAGAACTTGCGTGCTCGCTGCACTCGTCGCCTGCGCACAGTTAAAACAACTAGTTTTTATCTCTTCGCGAGATGATACGAGGGGCGGCTGAAAAGTTTCGACAAGCCGCTCTTTGTCAAACGCCGTCAGCATTTTCGGTTCCCAACGCGCGCTGACCTTAGTCATGTCTATTTACACATGTGTAAATGTGTGTATGGTGTATGAAGGATTTCTCCAACCCGCTCCTTGCTAATGTCCAAGGCCTCAGCTGACACATCTTAATTCTTCAATCCTCCAACGCAATTTTTTTAACTTTAGTGACGTTTTCGTCGGTCACTACCGATACTGCCCGTCCTGAGCGGGGGTCGCCTTCGATCGGTTCTCTACTTTTTCGCCGACAAATCTTTGACAAATGCGTCGTTTCGCAACCTATTCATTTGCCAACCCGCTTTTTTTTCTTTAACTACAAATATTTCAGGATTTTTATAAAACTAACCTAACCTATAGGGTTACACACGATAATAAATCCAGAATTATCTACAGTGTCAGAAAAAAAACGCGGGTTTTCAAATGATATGTTTGTGAAACGTTGGTTATGAAATGATAGGATCCCTCTTCGATCGACTCTCGTCCTTGTTTAAATAGGCTACTCCACTTGTTAACTGTAGTATAGGAAGACCCAGAGACACCATAAATAGCAGCCATTTATTGAAAAATGCATTTAGGAGTTTTTTACTTTTCGTGAGGAACTTAATCACAGCCCGGTGCTCGATTTTCGTAATATGCAATGATAATTCAGACATGATACTGTTAATCGTTGAATATCTCGAGAAATTACAATTGTAATGACATAGTGTTTTTTTTCCATTATTTGTTTTTAAACCTAGTGGCCTTAGGCTTAGAACTTTTCAGCCGCCCCTCGTACGAGCTTCCAGACAACTGTCATACATATAGAACACTAGATTTACCTGCGGCTCTATTCGCAGAGAGTCGTTTATCGTTATTCCCTCAAAAACATAAATTAATGTTGAATAATAGGATTGAAATTCTTCCTCTAATGGTTTTTGATTTGGATTCGACTAACTGTAGTCAAAGTTCTAGATGTTTTTTGTGAATGATTATATATTATCTAACGTGGCTCCTCACCTTTAGCAGAAGTAGGTCCGGGTCTGTGTGGGGAAACGGCGAGTCTGAGGATTCTATGCACCTCGCGAGCGTCGCGTCACTGAAACGAATATACTTCAAAAGTTAAATCAATATCAAGGCACTATCTTACACAAATTATCCCAGAGTAAGGTTTACCCTTGAAACACCGGCACTTATTTCATAGAACGTCTTACTTTTCCGACATTGACGGGCATTTTAATTTTTTTTTATCGCTGGTCAAATGCGTTTACGCATACCACCCAGGTCTAGGGGGATCCGGGAATAGTTATGTGGGACTCACCAACCGGAAACGGCCGGAATATCCACTAAAACCCCAGCGGTAAACCGCCAGCGTCCTTCAAGGAGGTGCCGCGCGACCACGAACAGGCGCATTCAGCTGTGGCACTTCGACGCCAGCAACTCATGAGGGTGCCTTGGCTTACTACGTCACCCTCAGACCTCTGGTGCACCACGATGGACGAAGAGGTCCCCGGACTCCTTCGGCTGGCACACTGTTACGGTGGAGAAGTAGATGCGCGTAGCGCCGCCGAAAGGGCATTCCCTCCGTCGTCTGCGGAGCGGTTCAGCGAGGGCGCCAGTCTCTCTGGCCCGCTCCTCTATCTCCTTCTGACGAGATAACCTAACCTACACAACCCATGCTTGAAATAATCTAAAAACAATGAAGTTCCAATGGGTGATCAACTATTCATATCTTTTTTACCGACGCGGGATCTATATCTTTTGTTCGCTTCTTGAGCGAGAAAATTGTCGATAGCTTATCTCTTAATCGCCCTTGGTGGGACTACCTAATGCTAGGTTAAGTATAGGTAGTTCCACGAGAGTTGAGGTGAATGATTACATACACAGCTACATGAAGTACTGATAAAAGAACAGTAATTTCAAAATCCCGCTCATTACATGACAGTGTTGCTGTATGCGTGACCTCTCGTGAAACTACTTACATTGTCATGAGCAATTTATGTTAGAGTATTACTGTTAAGTTTCTTGCGGCGCTTCTTCTCAGCGTTGGTCTCCAATTGGGAAGCGCTGGTACATTTTGACGTGTTCAAGTGCTCGTGTAGCCTACTTACTGAATAAACATGTTTAATCTTTTACCTGAGCTCAGTCTGCTGCAGTTGTTGGCGCGCGGAGGCCATGGCTCCGTGCACGGCCAGCTGTTCCCGCGGCTGCAGGGGAGGGTTCGCGCCCATTGCCTGTGAATGGAACAATGCTATCATTCACACATCTGATTCTTCGATTCACAAGAGCTGCCGCCGTGTGGATTGGAAGATTTGTGTGTCTGTCTGTGTCTCCCTTGGGGAGCATACGCAAATTGGACCATCCGTTTGGGAGCTATGGTGCCAGCATTATATTGTTTATTAAGTATTGTACATACATTATCAAGGTAAATAGGTAAAGATAATTAAAATAAAGAGTGCTTATACACATTTACAGTGATTAATAATATCTCATTTTTTAAATACAATTACATTATTTTATCAGGATTATTCACTCAAAAACTCCTCAACAGAGTAGAAGCCCTTACTAAGCAGCCAAGATTTTAGTTTTAAGGGAATTCTCGAAACGGGTTACAGTTTTAAATTGTTGGACCCATCGTGTGCGTGAGATTTGATGTTTCTATCAATCAGTGCCTAGGCTGCTCCAGATCATGCCTGCAGCACTGGTCCACTTCCTTATGAAAAAATCGTACAAGTTTTGCCTAACAAAGTGCTACTTGCTACTTCGAGGATAAATATGGAGGGCAGGATAGACACTTTGTTTTTTGGGGGTTAAATACGGAGTATAGTACCTTGGTGTGTATCTCGGCTATGGCGCGCAGTCCGTTGACCCACTCCTGGCGCGCCCGCGCGTCCGCGGCGCGCAGCTTCAGCATGTCCCCCGAAGCACAGTTCACGGTGAACGTTCGTGAGTCCTCATCGCTCGGGCACACAACTGCTGCAGCCAGCTGTGCCTAAAATAGGCAATGAGTACATTAAAATTAAAACAATATTTATAAAAGCCAATAGCCTTAAATTTTCTAAACCAGTGAATGAGTTGTTCATACTGATTTTATAAAGACTAGTTTTTGCTTACCAAACTAATGAATCCCGATTTGGTGGGTCTATGTAAAGAGCAGTAGAGATCCTGTTGCCACCTTTCAAGGCCATCATCAAATCAGCTGCTAGATACCATAATATTGCATTGTGGGAATGAGTTGCAAATAATAATAATAATAATAATAAAAACTTTATTTAGCGAAAACAGTACAGTACATAAGTAGCTACTTACATTACGTAATAACAGGTGTGTTTATGGTACTTATTAATCGTTGTTGTGTTGATGATTAGTGTAAAACAATGACAATATGAGTAAGTTTCCTCTGTCCCCCATACTAGTAATAACTGTATCACGGTGGAACAGGATTCACCGTCCTCTAGATTTGAAGTTACACAATCCAAACACATCATACTACAAGCTGACACATAATGTAGGTATGCATGCCAACATTCAATGCTTGTGCTAAAGGTGTAAACAAGTAGTATATGCAAAAACACTACATTAAGTTATCTACTAACTACTGTAAATATACAGCAAAACATATACTATATATAAAATAATATTCAGGGAAATTCTCACAAAAATCTACTCAAACTAAGCGCTACGCTTGTAGTATGGATACCAGACAAGTATATAATAATAATAATAAATAAAAATAAGCCTTTATTATTCCTTAAGCACAGTTATGTACATATTATTATGTTATTAGTTCATTAATTAAAGAAATAAGTTGTAATGATTAGTTGCTATGATTAGATTTATTCTTATTTTATATTAAGGACCCCTGTCGGGTATAGGCCTCCTCCATGTCTTCCTACTTGTCTCTAATCTTGGCAATGTTTGTCCAGTTTACTCCTGCTATGTTAGAGATATATCATCTGACCATCTTGCTTTGGGTCTTCCTACTTTTCTTTTTCATTGGGGGCCCAGCCACATTGTGACTCGGTTGGTCCACCTCTTGTCACACATCCTGGCTATGTGACCAGCCCATCTCCATTTCTCCTTGAGTACAAGCTCTAATGCATCTGTAAGTTTCGTCCGGGATCTTATGGTTATGCTGTTGATCCTGTCCTTCTTTTTAATTTTTAGGATGCTTCTCTCCATTGCTCTTTGGCATGTTTGTATTGTTAACTTAACTTTATTGGTGTAGGCCCAGGTTTGTCAGCCATATGTGAGGCATGGTAAGATACAAGTGTCCACTACATTTTTTTTTAAGTGTATGTTAAAATTTCCTTTTAGTATTTCTTTGAAGCCCCAGTATTTCTTCCAGCTGAGAGCTATTCTGCGATCCACTTCTTCTATATTATTTTGAGCATTGAAAAAAAATTGTTTTCCTAAGTTGAAAAGTAGGTATATATATAAATACTAATATGGATAAATAAAATCAAAGACTTAAAAACAACAGGGTCACTACCAGCTAGGTCAATGTGTTGTCCACAGATATGGAAAGTTGAACTGTCCAACCCTTATAAAAATGCAATAGCCATGCAAGTTAGGGTAGGCTCAGGAATTATGTAAATGCATTAACATTTCCAAAGAGTTTTAAGGTTTTATTTACAGTTAAAACTTGGAATTTAAATATCAAGAAATTAATAAATAGCTTGAATAAGTCACGAGGGAGAGCTCCGCTTCCCTAGGAACTGGAATTATAGGGTTCTTTAAAAATTGGCAAACAGCATACGTATTAGCTTGTGCATGTACAGATAACTTGCTCGAAAACACCCCTCTTAAAGCAATATCTAACGCTATACTAAAAAACTTACACTATATCTATTTAGATATCGATTGTGTAGATCTTAAGCAGTAAATGGCTCTATGAAACATGATGTCTAAAATGAATAAAATGCGTTGTTTTCACATACAGTGTATGTTTATTTTTTCAAAACAACCGGGTTCGATTCCCGAGCTGAGTACAGGATTTTTTTAAATGTTTGAATGCCGTTTTTCTTCTTATTAATATCGATGACATGGTTCCTAAGAACAGATCTTCCTATGTCTTATAGTTTCTGAATTTCCGATACTGACCGATTTAAATGAGAGACCCTGTATACCTATAATAAAATTAAATTTTCTTGTTATTTACCTCCCCCCTGGCGGGCTGTCCGGGTTGCACGGTGTCCCCTGGTCCGTCTACCAAGTAGTAAGACAACACCCCAGTCTCGGGGTCTACAGCGAACCAGCGCTGCTGCCACCCCTTGACCACGTTGGTGTACTTGTACAGCTGTCCCGACAGCGACCGCGGCGTTCCCACCCCGCAGCCTTTCATCATTTTGTTGAAGACACCAAATTTATTTACAATTTATTTACATCAAGACAAGACAAGAAACAAAAGTAATGGCGTTTTGATTTTGCTTAGATTGCTTGAACTTTTTTTTAATTTTCATAATAATTGTTGTAGTGGATATTTACGTTTTAAGTTAGTAAGGTCATTTAATTAATCATTAAAAGCAAAGAAACAACTTGCAACTATACGCTTTTTGACAAATTTGACAGCTCGTTTTTTTTTTATTAATTTCGTAACGAAATCGCTGAAAACAACGCATATGTAAAGTTGATGTTCATTTTCATTTTTATGGTTTTTCCCAACTCCAAAGTACAGATTTGTTTTTTTTTCATCATTTAACCGATGTATGTTCATTAGTTTCATTTGTTAAAATGGTGTTTAAATTAGTGCGGGTTGATGCCGAGGAGCCCAATAAAATTGAGCTTCCACTCGGGACCCATTCGATCGGGAGAGGAAAGTTTCTTAATGTAAGTTTGCGAGGAAGTTATGATTTCTTTGCTGATTAATTAGTAAACTGTTTGTATAGGAGCATTTCTAAAAAAGTTTGTTCATTTCATTCACGACTTCAATTTGCAAAAAAAATTGCAGGTTGGTAGAGTGAATGAAGCTGAGCCTAAATAACATAGTCTCCCAAAATGTCCTCATACATTTGTATGAAACTTTCCTTTTTTGTTACCATGAACCAAAGAAAGTTAGTAACAAAAAAGGAAAGTTTCATACAAATGTATGAGGACATTTTGGGAGACTATGTTATTTAGGCTCAGCTTCATTCACTCTACCAACCTGCAATTTTTTTTGCAAATTGAAGTCGTGAATGAAATGTACAAACTTTTTTAGAAATGCTCATAGATGATTCATAATACCTATACTGTCCTCCACTAAACCATTCTCAAATGTCACTAACAAGACGACTTGTCCGTGAATATTTTCTACGCGTGTTTGTATCGACCGATGATTCATTTACTAATTATTGATATAAAATTGTTTTCATTTTCCTCTCCAATTAATCTGTGATTGTTTCAGTGCGAAGATAAGCGGATATCGAGAAACCATGGTAATCTTATAATAACTGAACATTTTGTGGCTATTGAAGCGGTAAGGATGTGAGTAGGTACTTCTACTCATGAGATTTTCTAATCCTAATACATTCATAACATCACGCCTTCATTCCCAGAGCGGGGTAGGCAGAGCTACAGAAATACCAACAAATCAAAAGAGAGAGACGACGACACGCTAGCCTAGTTTGGAGTGACCCTGCCTTTGAAGCTAGGGGTCCTGGGTTCAAATCCCGGTAAGGGCAGATATTTGTGTGATGAGCATGAGTATTTGTTCCTGAGTCTTGGATTTTTTCTATGTATTTAAGTATATATTTCCATATATAAGTAAGTTTATCGTTGTCTAGTACCCATAGTACAAGCCTAGAGCTTAGTTTGGGACTAGGTCAATTTGCATGACAATGTCCTGTGATTTATTTATTATTTATTTATTTGTTAGTAATTTTGTCAGGCTAAGATGTTTACAAGTGTATTATTAGTGTATTGTTGTTAAATACTTAGATTAAATTGAGTATTTGTTACCACTTTATCAAACTCTAAATTTATTACAATAAGAGAGTATCCATAGGAAGAAAAGGGGGCTTTTTAGCGTTTGATACACAGTACCTACTCAGAATGCGCACTTGGGCCGTTTGCTATGGTTAAAGAAAAGTATGAAACACATGTTTTGTGCATAGTAGGTAATAAAATTTCCCAATTAGGAGTTAGGGTTAAAATTTTAACGGGAATTTAGTTTTGTAAATTTGAAGGACATAAAAAAAAAAAAAATTATATCACTTATCCTAAATTCCCAATTGTACTTTTTTATTAGGTTGAGAATGTTGAGATGCTTGCTAGCGTAAACGTAAGTTTATTTTCAGTTACATCAAAATCCTTGTTTCACATTAAGAAAAGGTGAAAAAGAAACCAAAGTTGTAAAACAACTTAGCAAGGAAAAACTGGTAAATGGAGATCGATTTGGGCTTTTACCTGGGTCATTTTGGTACGAAGTACTCGAGTATACACCAGAAACAGACAGCCAGGCTACTGATGTATCACTCTCACAAGAACAAAATGTAACAACACAGAATAAGCAAGAACTAAATGAACCAACACAAAATAATAATGTAAGCAATGTGAATTCCAACTCTGATGTAGGCTTCCAGGATGATGACAATTCACAAGTGCTAGATTTTGATTTGAACGAAACTGTTGAGGACAATAGGAGATCAGAATCTCCTTCTTTACTTGGTAAGCTAAAAGGCAACTATTAAATAGGGTCCATAACTGTCCTATTCAAGATCCTATAGTACCTTATAATATTTTGTAAAAAATAAATTACAGACAAAGACACCGAGGCAGCAGCTACCACTGAGCCATCAAAAGAGGCTGGGCCTGATCCAAATACAACCGCTAACCAAATTGATCAAACAGAAAACAATCCAGACATTACCACTAACCTAAATAATGAGCCTCATTCCAATTTAGATTCTTCAGAAAATGTTACGGACAATAATGTAGAACTTAATGAACCAAAATCTCCATCCCCAAAAAGAGGTCACAGCCCAGAAAGTGATGTGGGTGCTAAGAAGATCAAGACAGAGCCGGAGGAGGTTAAACCAGAACTTCTGGTGAAGGCAGAACCTGTGGATGCAGCTGGACCTAGCAATCAACAAGCGGTAAGCATTTTCAGATATTTCTTTAGTACCAACTTAAAAGCTGCAAATTTATAGTGCAAATAAATTTAAATATTATCAATGAATATTAATGAATTTAAGCAATAACCTTTACTTAAAAACAGTGTTTGTCATTTAAATGAGTTTCAGCCTTCTTGAGCATAATTATTAATTAATTACTACTATTGCTCGTGAGCCCGTGTGGTTGCTGGGTTAGAATAGTGCCACTCCATGTCTTCCCGTGTATGTCGTAAGAGTCGACTAAGGGAATAAGGGCTTGTAGTATTGTTAGGCGGCGGGCTTGCAACCTATCACTAATACACTAGTAAACTTCTTGGCCTGATTGTGCAAAATGTGGTTACAGAATTATCAACAAGTCTTTAGAGTTGTTGGTATTTCTGTAGCTCTGCCTACCCCACTCTGGGAATGAAGGCGTGATGTTATGTATGTATGTGTATGTAATTACTACTAATGTTAATATTAGCAACAAAAGCTATAGCTACAAAGTTCCATCTTTCATTTGCAGTTTGTGGATGAATTGTTATTTGTAAATCTTATGTCCCAAGATGTTTTAAACGTAATAATGTAAAGCTGGGTACGAATCTGAGCGGCTCAGCCTGAGGCATGCTCGCCCCGCGCGGCGAGCTGCTTGCGAACTAAATTGTTGCACATAAACATGCGCGGGTGAGGCAGCGTGCTCGCCGCGAGCCGACATTTGTGCGTCGTTCAAAATGGCGTCGGACACGGTGACAGCCGCCGCTGCGTTTATTATAATTCACCGAATTATTAACAAAAAGAAGAAGAAATCGCCTTGATGGTGGAACGGCTCAGCAACTTTATCAAATTTGTACGCACCTCGCCTACAGACAAGTTAGAACTTGTCGTTCAGCCCGCGGCACGCTTGGGCACATGTCCAAATTACGTGAGACATGCACACTGAGGCGCCTTTGAGCACGGTGAAGAAACCGACACTCGGCGGGTCGCCGCGCGCTGCTCGCACGCTGCTCACGCACAGCGCGTGAGCGCGTACGAAGCAGACCAAAATAGGTGCCGTGCGTGCCTCAACCCGAGGCCCACCTTAAACAAGATATTCAGGATTTGTTACTGATTGCAGGGCGCACCAGACACCGCTAACGATCCGAGCAAGGCGCCTCCTTCCCCCCCTAAACCACCTAATCGGGAGCGATGCATGTATGGAGCCGATTGTTACAGGTTTGTTTTTTTTTGTCTTTTGGATTTTTGCTTATATACACTCTTTTGCAAAGAGAACGGGCACTTTCGATTTTTTCAGGTACCTAGTTAAAATGTAGGGTAAGGTAATGAGATTTTATTACAAAATGAAGGAAGTATTCATTACAAAGAAAAATAATAAATATAATATTGTAACCATCATAACCGTCTCTGCTGTAGGAACAGGGTTATGTTTTGAAAATGACGGGCGTTTATCCGATCCTTGATTATAAGCTACATTTCTACAGAAAAAGTTTGCTGGGAATTATTAATTATAAACTCGCTCTTGATTCTAGCAGGAGAAGAATATTTATACTAACTCTTATCGGGGATCGAATCTGACATGGACAATGTTAGACGTTTTGTGACCAAATATAAGCTAGGGTTGTCACTCTTATCACCATTTGTTATTTGAGACTTAATCGTGACAAAGTGGTAGAGCTAACATAACGTCGAATCTTGATTTTACTAGCTTTTTATTAACTTGCAATGTTTGCATGTAAGGAAGATTTAAACTACTTCCCTGGGACTAATTGACCTGAAATTTGGTATACCTATATAACTTCGATGAATATTTTGACAGTACAATAATATGGCATCATCGAACTAGTCTGATAATGGAGTTGGAAGGTGGTGACAGGATTTCTGCAATACTTGAAGTAGACCCACTGTGTTTGGTCTCATTCGGTTGGTCTTAATCCTTACTAATATTATAAATATCAAAGCGTGGATATTTGTTACGCTTTCACGCAAGAACTACTTGACGAATCATCATGAAACTTGGTACACATTTTCTGGGAGGCACTAGAAGTAACATAGGATACTTTTTATTAAAAAAAAAAAAAAAAAATGTCAAGAAAAAAATAGTAAGTAATAAATAAATGCAAAAAAATGTAGTGTCAGCAACAAAAGCTTGGCTCAAAAAAAATATGAAACAACAATGTCACATTTCACAGCCTTGATATTGGCAAAACTGTCCCACTGAACAGAAGCCATATAAGGGAGTTTTCCAAAAAAAGTGCTTATAGTTAAGGAAAAAAACCAACAACGGTAATTTTTCCATTACGTCATGAAAATTAACTATTATTGCTTTAAGAGAACTAGTGGCATCTCAGACAAAACTCCTGTAGCAAGTTCGACCATAATAACAGGTGAGGTTTGAATCTGCTATGCTTATTTAAATTGAAATACCGCCTGTCAGCTTATAAAGGCGTCATTTTTTAAAAGGTGTGTACAAATTTTAATATTTGCTTCGCTATTGTTAATTAATAACACATGTTGTGTTATTTTTAACCTAGCTTTAAAAATATTAGAGATATTGCCGATTCAATGATTCCACTAACTTAACGATATTCATGGACTCTCTAATGCAGGGGTGTGAGGAGAGGGGAGTGTTGTTAAGTAAGTTAATAAATGAAATTTCAAATTTCGAATATTAATACAGTGTATCGCATACCTACAGCTTGACAACCCATGTCATCATTTCTAGTGTGACTTTGTGTCCACACGAGAAGGCAAAAGAAAGATAACAACAACAAAAATAAATAATTTTGAACTCGTTTTACTGTCGTAATAAATTATATTAACGATACAAAATCATATGTTAAAATTTGTGCACTGATAAAAAAATACCCTGTATAAATATATGACTAATTTTCGAGATGTAATGGAAAAATTACCGTTGTGAATGGTTGTCCTTAACAGGTACTTTTTTTTTGGAATTCGGCCATAACAAAGGTTTAAGGATTGAAGTAGATGTGTAGTATGTTCCCTGCAGACGTAACCCACAGCACAAGGCCCAGTTCAGCCACCCGCGCGACTTGGACTGGGGCGCGGGCGAGCGCACGGCCTGCCCGCGCGGCGCCGCGTGCCGCAAGCGCGACCCGCGCCACCACGCCCTGCACCACCACCCGCCGCCGGCGCGCCCGCCGCCACCAGGTAACTTATCCACTCTATGACTTTGCTTCGGTCGTGGTCATGAGGGAAACCCGAAATACGCGATCGAGGCAGCGATGGAAAGTCCATGTAGCCCTCATTGTGCAAGACTCTAGTGGCGCAAGATTAATTTTACAAAATAAAAAAACAGTGGTTACTTAAAAGTTGAGCTCAGTTGGTACGTACCTACCATTTTAAACGGTTATTTCTTGCGTTTTTATGTCGTTTTTTTTTTTACTTTTATTTTTAAGAACACCAAAAGCCAGACAGTAGAGGAAGGCTATAGCGGTGACGTCTCCGTCCCATTCAATTCACTTCCTAAAGCTGGACATTCACTGTCACTGTAACTGTAAATTAACGGTCCAATAGTTGCCTACGACTTCTGTCTAATAGATCATTTTTTGGTCGATAGCCAGAAATGCATCACTGTCATTACCAGTGTCAGGCTTTCTATATTACAGTATTTCTATAGGTGGGTACGAATTAGAGCAGCCTCGAGTCGAGGCACGCACGGCTCACCTTTTTTGCTCAAATTTGTACGCGCTCACGCGCAGTGCGCGGCGAGCCGCCGAGTCGGTCTCTTGACCGTGCTCAAAGGCGCCTCAGTGTGCGTGCCTCTCGTAATTTAGACGTGTAAACGAGCCGCGAACAGAACGACAAGTTCTAACTTGTCTGTGGGAAAGGCACGTACAAAATTCATAAAGTTGCTGAGTCGCTCCACTACCGAGGCGATTTCTTTTTGTTACTAATTTGCCTGTCATCGCGACAGACGCCATTTTGAAATTTCGCGGCGAGCACGCTGCCTCATCCGCGCATTTATGCAACAATTTGGCTCGCGAGCAGCTCGTCGCACGGGACGAGCATGCCTCAGGCTGAGCCGCTCAGATTCGTGCCTAGCTTAAAGTAACAATGTCATTTGGGTGCGCGATGATGTAAGGCCTCCACTCACCAATCATTACACTGCTGCTTGAAACTTGTTTAACGGACCCTGCGCTAAACCTCCATTTGTATTCCAGCAGGAGCCCAGGTCGTGGAACGGCACGGGAACATATTCTACATCAACGCGCATTCCGTTCACTTTTATGACGACCACCTCAACGTAGAGGGCTCGGACGGAGACAGTGTCGATTACGATTACGAGTTCTAAGTTCCAGTGGATATTATTTAAGGAATTGTGTTTATTTTAGTACCAAGAACGAAAGCCAACAAGTGTTGGAGGAGGCGGACGGCCAGCGAAGAGTCGGACCAGTCAGACCAATCCGACTCTCAAGAATTACCAACAAACCATCTCATTGTAACCGGGAAGAGGGCTCGGAAACCGCTGCCTCAGCAGGGCCCTGGGTCAGAATCCGAGGAAGAGGACCCGTTCCAAAGTGATGGTAGCGAGGACTGGCAACCACCTACTGACTCTGCTGACACCGTATATTCAGATCAGATTCTAGATTTTTAAGATTGTTAATTAAAAAACAGTGAAATTAAATTGTTTTATTTTTCAGTTTGCTTAACCTATGTCGAGATACCTTAACAATTGAAGACTGCAAGTTATCGCTTAGAGATCCCCTTCCTTAATTATACAGCTGATCCGAAGATATTGTATGAGAATTCAAAATTGAACTACCATTACATACAATTACATGGTAAATATAATATTGCTTTAACAACATTAACCCTTTAACCGCAAATCACGTCATCGGATTTTCGTG
This sequence comes from Acleris holmiana, assembly GCA_949316455.1. Taxonomy (NCBI): domain Eukaryota; kingdom Metazoa; phylum Arthropoda; class Insecta; order Lepidoptera; family Tortricidae; genus Acleris; species Acleris holmiana. The sequence continues at coordinate 875,829 of OX438772.1, forward strand.
CCGGGGACGCCGGACGCTCGGTACGCTCGACCGTGCACTTGCGGTATATGACGTCGTGCCGTCCGGGCGTACGTTAAGTCGCAGCCGGCCGTGGCGGTCAAAAGGTCAAAACACTAAGTACAGATAATAGAAGGTTTAAGAGTTGCCAGTATAAAATATTATATAGAGGTATATAGTTGCTACGTACCGCAAGGCTAAGCTTAGGTACCATCAAGGCACTTTTATTGCTTTACTAACATAACCTAGTTTGGGACTCCAAACTGACGGTTGGAATGTTAATCATCGGTTATAGGGTTCCAAACTAAAATAAAAAAGGAACCTTTTGTGTAGCCAAAAATATGGCAAAATAAAATGCTTGATGTCAAACAGCACAAGCAAAAATACTTCAATCGAGATTGCTACTCTTGCTATTAAGCCGAGAATACAGTTTAGATAGAATTTTCATTAGGCAACCGCAGTAGTGTTGATTGGTTATTCTGCTTTACTGCGTGCATAATATGATAAATATTGTTATTACAATATTTTTGTCAATGTCAGTTTTAGCTAGAAACATTGAGAACAACACAAACACTTTAAAATGTTGGTGCTAAATTAATTGAATATGAGATAATATAAAACTACAAAAACATTGAGAACTTTTGTCGCTCCGGGCAAGGGCGTTACGGTAAATTGAAGTGAAATTGAATGACATTATCATGTTACCTATTATTGAGCGCAGTGCAGTGCGGTGAATTATCCATTTGTATGCAATATTTTTAAGAAATATTACATACTCACATCTCACACTGAAATAGATTGGTCTCATGGTTTTAAATGGCCAAATTGTCATTGGCGACACCAATTTGTTACCACTGATAACAGCTGGGATTTATTTTCTCGTCTTTTACTATTCCCAACTCCTGGGATTTTTTTTACAGTAGTTATCACCAAATATTTTAGTGGTAACAAATTGGAAAAATATTTCCCAGTTGTTACCTACCACTGAGTACTTTAGTGGTAAAAGATGAGAAAAATATTCCCAGTGGTAACAGGTGGAATAACCCCTGTCAATTCCATAAAAAATGAGCTTAGGCCTCTTAGAATGGTGCGAATACAGATGCACAGATTTATGAATATATGGGTAGTATTTGAATCTCCTTGGTTAAAAGGCTATATGTATTTGTCGATTCTATTCAATTTCCCTTTAAGTGACGCCAGTTTAGCCTTGCCCCGGGCTGTCCTGGACCCGTGCGTTCAGTAGAAGCCCTCGTCCTCGTCGCGCTCGGGGTCCCAGTCGGCGGGCGCGCGGCCGCCGCGCACGCGCACGGCGTACACCGCCGCCTCCACCTTGGCCACGTTGCTGCGCGTCGTGCTCAGCTTGCGCGCCAGCTCGCGTCCGAACCCAAACAGACCTACAAATAATTAAATATCAGGAGACAATCTCGCACAGATTTACCAAGTCCTAAAATAAGCTCTAGGTTTGTACTATGGGTACGATAAACATACACGTAGAGAAATACATAATAGAATACTGTAGAAAACATCCAAGACTCCGCAGCAAATACTGCCATTCATAACACAAATATCTGCCCCTTATAGGAATTTGAACTGGGACCACTAGCTTCATAGGCAGGGTCGCTACCAACTATGCTAACATGTTGCTGATGACCCCTTCAGAGCTATCTCTTAAACGGCTAAATCTGGCAAATCCTGATTAAACTAGCTTATAAATAAAAACCGGGCAAGAGCATGTCGGACCATGCTCTGTGTAGGGTTCCGAAGCTGTCAAGTACTAGAAATATAAAAATTTACAAGTAATAACTAATTTTCTATTTAAAGTCAATCAAAGTGCCCTCTCAGATGATTTTAGTAGGTATAAACACTAATCGCCTGTATCTCAAGAACCAATGATGTCCACTTAATCGTGATAGATTTCCTTGAATATTTCATAAACAGATTACTTAATCGAAAAACTATTTTTACAAATGCAAACGCAGTTTTATTTTTGAACGACCTATCCAACAATACCCCACACTAAAGGGTAGATGTGAAAAAAAAAATGCATCCCCACGTTACGTGTAGGCGGGCGGTCGATCAGTCTCCCGGTCATTCCGCCCTAAAAAAAATATATTTTTTTACTTTTTATTGTACCACTTTGTTACGTAACTAATATGCATATTTATGCCAAATTGCACCTTTCTAGTACTAATAGTCTTTGCGCTAGGCTGCGGACGAACGGACATGGTAAAACTATAAGGGTTCCTAGTTTGACTACGGAACCCTAAAAATAACCTCATCAGAATCTGTACATCCATTTTGGAGCTAGAGTATCCCTATTGTTTAATATAGTATGGATAGTATGCAGTCAAGAGTATGTCTAATGAATGACTGACCTGAATAGCCAGTGTACAGTGCTCGCACCACATCACAAGCGTAGTGGCAATCATCACAGTCGCCACTAGCGCTGCTGTTGATGGCCTTCCTCATCAACTCTCCAGTTAAGTCTGCAATACCTAAAAGGAAAGGTAAAGGACTAAAACATACTGAAATTATGTTATCGTAAGACGACTTACAATGCTTGTGTTTTACAGGAAAACATTTTGTAATCACACCATGACACTAACTGAAGCATTCCATTAATTACCCAACATGTAATCGTTATGTGGCAGCATTGTAACCACAGTCCTCTCTTCTTCACCATCCTCTGTATCCCCATATACATTGTATGTCAGTTGACTCTGTACATCCTTCCAAGATATTATCTCCTTTTTCTCCATCAGTGTCAAAAATGTCCAAGCTTCTATGAACTCCTGAAAGCCAGCAGTCACTGCACGGTTGTGAAGATATGCTGGGCTGTGCTCTAGCTCCAAACCAATAATTCTAAGAGGAACATTGATTAGCTTCTGAATTCGCTCATTAGCTTCAATGATGGTTTGTTCAGCTGATTCCTTGCTGAAATAATTGTTTATATTGTAATTAATATCCTTCTAATAATAAAAAAGAGAAAGTTTGTAAGGATGTTAAGAAGTTATGAAGAGTGGATATGGTGGTTAAAATTTGCCGCACAGGTAGTGAGCCTCTATTCCGCTGTGTTACCACCCTCATTGCTTCAATCATTGATGACATTCATCACACACTTATTCACTTGGAAGTATGAGCATTTGGTATCACTTCAACATATGATTATGATATTGTAGAAGCAAGGCGGGCTAATAGAAATGAACAGCCTCTGGTTACAACAAAGGTTAGGAAGAATCTAGTTGGTCCACTATGGTTGGACAATAATTGAAAATCATAAGTTTTTTTACTTCATAGCAGAATGTAAAAGGAATATTATTCTCTTGCTCTCAATGGTGACGTCTCGGGATAGCTTTACGAGCCGCTCGTGCCGGTCCTGCCGCTCAACCAGCTTTACCGATGTAGCCTTGAATAGTGCCAGTACCGGGCTGTCCGCAGCCAGCGGAGTCCCAGTTTCTTTAGCCCCAGGCCCGGAGGACGATTGGAAGCGGTTGCGGTTACGGTTCTTGCCTAACATATAAAAATTATCATAATATTATTATGGTCTAGTAAACGCGCTGGCAGGGCAGCGGTCAAACCAGAAACACTTACCTCGTCCCGACATTTTAACAAAAGGTTAAGTTAACTTGAAGACGAGTTAATGTAATTACAAGAAATACTTGTGAGTTCAATTCAATTTTAATTTTATTTCTTTATTTATGGCGGTCTCTCCTTCTCTCTCTTCTTCTTTTATATATTAATGGCGGTCCACCGCGATATTCCGCAGTGATTTCGCCAATGTCCAGTGAATAGAGTAAATCAGTAAAGAGAATAAATCAAAAGTAAAAGCCGGGCATTTTTCAATCGGCCATCTTCCCTCCCCGAAGGTTACCGGACTCGACTCCTTCTCTCTCTTTTACAACTTTTGCGAGTTCTATGCACAGATTATAATATAAGGGTATGTTCAATGAGGTATAAGGTATGTTCTATGCAATCTATGCCATGTATGTAATACCATGAAAATAGTAAGTATTACATAGGTACATCTGGAATGCTTACTTGAAAAAACGTGACAAAACTAATTAAACTCAATGCTCTAAGCCAGAAGGCTGTATTTTTTTTTTTTTTTTTTTTTTTTTTTTTTGTCTGGACCCGCACGAATGCTTAGCCATTTGTCAAGTATTTTATTTTGAATAAAAAATTAGGGAAACATACACGGGATATTGTACAACTAATAAACGGGAATAATAAGGAAATATGGATCAGTAGAGTTGGTTATAATATAAAACGGGTTAATAAATTACATGTATATAAATATAGGAAAAAAGAGGGAATAAATATTACAATTTAATGTTGTTACATTTTATAAAAGATTCTATAAAAAAATAAATAGAGGGGTCAGGGGAAGAAAGTAGGATGTTTATATTTTTAGGCAGTGGGACATGATGGGAAATAAGGTTTTCAAAAAAGGGAATATGGTCATACATACTGCAAGCGAAAAATATATGATTCAAGTCCCCAAAATCATCCCCACAGTCACAAGCAGGACTCCTTGATATTTTCATTCTAGCCAGATGGGCAGGAGAACACGTATGGCCTAGACGCATTCTAATAATGACTGAAGTGGCTCTTTTACCTAAACGAATTTTAAAAAACCAAGGTTTTAATGGTAATGTCTTTTGAATATTCTTGTAATATTTCCCTTTGGATTGAGTCGTTTTTTCCCAAGATTTTCCCCAAGATTCCCTGAGATAAATCCTGGGAAGAGAAATCACATCATGATAATAATTTAGATACGGGAAAATGTCACCACACTCCACCGCTTCATTAGCCAATTTATCAGCACGATCATTTCCAGAAATATTACAATGACTTGGTATCCATGCAAAATTTACTTTAAATCCAGATTTTGAGCATCGAAGAAGTTTGTCTCTGGCTTCGAAAATTAATGGGTAATGTGTTTTAGAGCGAAAAGGAAATTTAACAATGGAAAGGCTGTATTTGTGGTAATGAAGTATAAAAGCCGGATGAGACTTCCTTTGTCTTAGTTTGTCCCTCTTACACAATTGCCATGTTAAAAAGTTACGATGTCAAATATTTGTGTAATGTTAAATATTTATATATTTTTTTTATTTTATTTCAGTATATATATTCAAATTAGGCACAGCGAATGCATGTATTACATATAAAATTATTATTTAAGTTAACCCGCTTCAATAATTGATTATTCAAGGTAATAGAAGAGATTATAAAAAAGAACTAGCAACACTGATATATCAAAATGGCAGTAACTTTCAAATTACTTCACGTTTGAAAGGAAATAACACTTATTTCGGATTTTGTGAGTTTTCGTGTAATTTAGTTAAGAACTATGGTTAAAACGAATTATGCTGCAACAAAAAAATCTCATCCAGGTTGTGGGATATCCTTTCACAGGTAAGTTTGTGTGATTTCTGTTAGTAGGGTGACCACGAGCAAGCAGTAATATCATTATTATAAGTTTGTTGATATTTTACATGCTAGGTACCAACCATCTGTAACTACTTGGTATTTTGATTTCATAAGTTCTCTTTTAGCATAATTAGTTGTTACTAGTTCGGTTTATGTCGAAATTACCTTCTAGATTTATATTTGTGGATAACTTTTATTGGCCTTACAAAATTGTCTAAACTACTGTATTTCTCACCTAGTATTAGCTGTTGTTATCCTGAATACAATAAATAAATAAAATAAATAAATTAACAATTTCAGACTGCCCGCGAATGTCAAAATAATAAAAAATGGATTGAGGCGATTCCCCGAAAAGTAACTAACAACTCGATTGTACGTAGTTATTCAAACCTGAAGATTATCTAACGGAAGCTAGAAAAAAATGGAAACCTGATATTTAACGATGAGGATGACAACTCATGCAAAAGAGTAGTCACAAATAATAATTGGCTCTCGGGCTTTACGATATAAAATACATAAAACCATTTTATTTAGCTATGTTTAGCTTTTTTTTATTAAATAAATGATATATTTATATCTATAATGTATTGTATTTTGTTTTATGCAATAAATTTATTGAATAACCAGCAGGGCTAGCACGCTAGCGTTTATCGCCTACATATTTTTTGCGTCAGTGACAAAACGCTATCGTGCTACTAGTGCTGGAAGACAGAGTTTTACTTTACATGCTTCCATCGGAATTGTTAAAGCAGTGTTCGCGCTTAGAAAAAAACAAAAACACGTTCTCGTTTTAGTGCCCCACCGGCTTGTAAAAACTTATTTGTCCGCAAATTGCAATAGGCTACTTGCCTCATATTAAATTTCGCTTAATAAATTAATATTTTCTGTAGTATTAGACTTAAGAAACCAATATTTATCGATTTCAGATATTAAAAGTGTAAGATGGCTACGTATTTTTTATTTAAAATTGTTCATTTTAATTTTTTATTTTGAACTCTGAAAACGCTGTCAGACTTGTTGTGACGTCATAGGACTCTAAGCAAACTTCATGTCGGTTCTTATACGAGTGAAATTCGCAATGGTATATTCTGTAAGTATTCTGTGCTGTGACATGACATTGACATTTATGACTCATGGACTTTTGAGGTTGTGCTATGATCGTAGTCGTTTTAACATTAGTAAAAACCTAATCTGTGTATTATTGTTACTGCTTTCTAGTTTTATTGATAAGAGCAATCATGGATGTTGGATTCGTGAATGCAGATAGCACAAACTTACCAAGAATCGACACATTGATGGTCGGTATTTTTTTTACATTGAATCCAGATTTCTGCTCTGCCGAGCTTATTATTATTGAAGATAAAAGTTTCTGTAGAAACTGGATAACTTAATAAGTAAATACTAACATCAAAGTAATCTTCGCAAAAAAAAACAAAAAAAAATTCAGTTGATAAAGTCAGGATCCTTTTTAGCAAGTTTTAGCCATGTATTTCGCATATTTATTTCACTGGGCATTCTAGTCCATAATTTCCCTGGGGTCGTAATTGATGTGTTCTTGCATTCTCTGAATATACAATAACGTTAATTACTATATTTTCCATGTTATTTTTACTGGTGGAAGTCATGGTTTTTATTAATAAAAGTATCGAGGTTTCGAAAATGATAAATTGTTTATCTATATGTCAAATGCTCTCGTCAAATGTCAAATGTTTGTTTTCGGCCCGTATGACGTCACAGCACAGATAATCTATAGACTAATATGGCTGTAAGCGTTTTCGCCTGTTAACGAAAACTAAACTTTTAAAATAAAGTTTTGCGGTTTTGTAGGTCCTAAAAAAATATGGGAATATTTTTTTTCATCTAATCGGACAATAATTAATAACTTGAGACCTACTTTAAAACAGAGTCAACTAGCCTATTAATATTATGGTCACCTTTCCTAGAAAGGGACGCACTAAGTGCTATCTCTTTCAGCGCGCGTTATCGGTATAGTGCACCTTCGATGTTTGTAATACTATTTCCATGCTTTTAACATGCAAAAAAAAGTCTAATAGACAATAACCTATTTGCTTTTAAATAAGGCTATCCACGGACGCTCTCGTGTTATTTCTTTAGGAAAGTCCAAATCGGAATTAATCGAAATAAAAAATATACGTATAATGGCTATCGCTAACGCTGTTTGAGTTCATTTTAAAATCGCCGTCATACTTACGAGCTAAGTTTACTTACTGTCAATCAATGTGCCATATATTTATTGCCAAATTGGGTGTTTTTATTCGTGGTTTGGATTTCGATATCATTCCTATTAATGCATTTATCGCACTAACTTGGTTATTAAAGTATTCCCTTTAATCCCTGCAGTAACGTCGTATTGTGGAAATTCGTGTTGACTGTCCAGAGTCCACGAATTTCTTATCGCAAGTGCTACCCCTAAGTGTATCTCTTCTTGAGATTTCTTGAAAAAGGTACATTATTTAAATACAAGTCTCTATGTCCTTGGGTTTTACAGCGGTAGGAACGTTAACGGTATTCTTCTCGGTTAACAGGACGTCACGATGGCTCAGACGCTGACTTTCGGTGACTCATGCGCCCCGATTACTTGCCATGCCTGGAATAAGGATAGAAGTCGTAAGTTTACGGTCAATAGAATAGAATAGATAGCATAGAATAATTTTACCTATATTACCGCTTTGAAACATAACTTTTTAATATAAATTATCCAATAAGTATGTTAGTGAAACAGTACAAAATGTCTTTGTAATTTTTAGAAATTGCCTTCTCACCAAACAACAATGAAGTCCATATCTACCAAAAGGATGGTAGTGATTGGAAGCAAACAAACAACTTGGCCGAGCATGACTTAAAGGTCATGGGCATTGACTGGGCTCCCAACACAAACCGCATCGTCACCTGCTCTGTGGACCGCAATGCATATGTCTGGACTCAAGGAGATGACGGGAAGTGGAGCACTACCCTCGTACTGCTACGCATCAACCGTGCAGCTACTTGTGTGAAGTGGTCTCCAATGGAGAATAAGTTTGCGGTTGGCTCTGGAGCCAGGTTGATCTCAATCTGTTATTTTGAGAAGGAGAACAACTGGTGGGTCTCTAAACATATCAAGAGGCCTATTAGGTCCACAGTGACCTCTTTGGACTGGCACCCTAACAACATACTTCTTGTGGCTGGCTCAGCCGACTTCAAAGTCAGGGTTTTCTCTGCCTATATCAAGGATATTGAAGACCAGCCTGGCCCCAATGTTTGGGGAACTAAGTTGCCACTAGGACAGTTGCTGGCCGAGTTTCCGAATTCTCAGTCTGGAGGTGGATGGGTTCATAGTGTATCCTTCTCTGGAGATGGCAATAAGGTTGCTTGGGTTGGACACGACAGCTCTATCAACGTAGCTGATGCTACTCAGGGGAAGGCTGTCATTAAACTGAAGACTGAATATCTGCCCTTCCTGGGGTGCAATTGGGTAACCAATAACTCCCTGGTGGTGGCAGGCCATAGTTGCATTCCTTTGTTGTACTGCCATAACAGGAACAATCTGATCTTTGTTGCCAAACTGGATAACACTCAGCGGAAGGAGTCTGGAGGGCTGTCTGCGATGAAGAAGTTCCAGTCTTTAGATCGTCAGGCTCGCATCGAAACCAATGACACTTTCTTGGATTCTGTTCATCAGAATGCAATTACAAGCATTAACTTGTACAAAGGTGGTAAAGACACCACCAAGAAGTTCAGCACTTCGGGCATGGATGGACAGATTGTTATTTGGGACTTGGACTCTTTGGAGAGGTCCATTGAAGGGCTCAAAATCCAGTGAAACATGCACAATCAAGTATTTATGTAAGCAAAGCTGTAGTTGCAAAAACTTAAGAGATTATTAGTGAATTTAAATCCTCACCAATAGAAATTTAAACATACAGAATCATGTTATATCATTTAAATTTGTTTATTTGTAATATAAATACATTTACCAGTAAGTAATTTCCCTTTTATATCACTGGTGTATCACTGCATTATAGTCACAATAAAATATTTAAGAATAAATGACTTAATTTCTTACTTAGAACAAGACAAGATCAGTTTTTTTTTTAATCGTCCACTAATCTAAGGGACTGCTAGTGTACAAAAAGAAAATTGATTCTCCCCAAGGAATATTAAAGTGTCTAAAGTTTACAATCACTTTTAGGGCCCTAGTTGGTTACAATTAGTATGTTAATATCATATTCGCAAAACATAATGTTCTCAAATCATCATTATTAACAAGACATCAAGTAGATGGTATCGACAGAGCTCCGCTGTTGCGGACCTCCTATTACTGGGTGGTTTGGCCCTCCGGGGCTTGCTGTAAAACTAACATAACCTAAACCTACCTACGATTCAATAACCTAATTCCACTATTTGCAAATATCATACATACACACATACATAACATCACGCCTTTATTCCCAGAGTGGGGTAGGCAGAGCTACAGAAATACCAACAACTCTAAAAAGACTTGTTGATAATTCTGTAACCACATTTCGCACAATCAGGCCAAGAAATTTACCAGTGTCTTAGTGACAGGTTGCAAGCCCATCGCCTAACAGCCCTTATTCCCGTAGTCGCTCGCCTCTTACGACACATCCAAGGGAAGACATGGAGTGCGAATATCATGTTTAGAGAATATCGTGTTTCGCGAATATAATGTTTTACTAATATCATGTTTTGCTAATATCATCTTTTGCTAATATCATGTTTTGCGAATATGATATTCTGCGAAGTAAGAGTTTGTTAACCCTATATAGAGTATCGGAATTACGTTAGCTCCATATTTACACTGGTCCACTGGCCATAGGCCAGTATGACCCTTGACAAAATTCATTTGATATTCAGCATGTGCAGAAGAAAGATGCCTAGTTTTAGGTCAGTTGTAACAGACAGTTTAACCTTTTCAATGCTATGTCAAATACAAAACCAGAGTGAATGTCAACTTTGCCTCATACATACTAAGGTCTATTTTGCGCTGACCGTGACGGAAATATCCGGCAATGGCGTCGAAAAGGTTAAACAGTTCAGTGAAAACTGATCGTGGGTCCCGACACTAAACAATATCGTATGTTTGTTTAGTAATTTTAGTTGTCTGTATCAAAAAGATTAGTAGGCTGAGATTCTACACGGTAAAAACTATAATTGTTTCCTCATTGTCAACGTTTTGATAACTATTTTGTGTATCTTGTTGGGCATTTTGGTTTATCTATAAGTTAGAATAGACTCTTCATAAATAAATAAATAAACCACCCATTCACCGATAAAAGCCTTTGAAAGACTAACCTCTCAATAGAATACCCCACTAAAAGAATAACCTCTTGGAACGAAATATATGACAAGTTATCTGTTAAACTAACCATTCACTATAAGGGAAACCTTAACAGCTAAAACACAGATAACCATTATAAATAGTGCTTTAAAAAGCATACCGAACGGCTTTTCTAAGTAAAACACTTCTAAAACCCATTCAAAACCCTTTGAATGGGATAGCGGGTTTTAAAAGCAAATCGAACGGCCTTTAAGCGATACAGCTTTTCAAGTAAAACCCTTATAAAAACCCATTCGAAACCCCTTGAATGGGATAACGGGCCGGTCCCTGAAATAAACTCTTATTAACCGACTTCAAAACAAAGAGAAGGTTCTCAATTCGTCTGGTTTTTTTTGTATGTTCCCGATTACCTACGCAAAAACAGCTGGACCAATTTGTAATTTTTTTTATTCGATTGCATATACTTCCTAGTTGTTGGTTCCATTTCCAGCACTTCTGATGATGAGGTCTTGGAGAAATGGAGGAAACTCCTCAAATATTAAAGGACTAAATTACGTGGACGACGTAACAGTATTATTATGATCACCAAAAGGTATGTAACAAAATAAATGTTTCAAGAAACCAAAAACCGTCTTCAAAAAGCAAAAAAATAACTTTAAAATAAAATAGGTCAGTCCAACTGAAGTCGGCGTCCCACTATATTATTAATCAAAATCCGAATTCAATTGGACTGACCTATTAGTTATCATTTTAAAAGAAGTTATTTTTTGCTTTTAGATGAAGGTTTGTAGTTTTTAATACATTTATTTTATTTCATACCTTTTAGTGATTATAATAATACTGTTATGTCGTCCACATATATTTATTTCTAAAACTTATTTTACTTATCAATGCTAACAAAAACACGTCAAACGCGATATCGTTTTAACCTAGTAGAATAAAGGCCCTGAATACTCTGGACCATCTAAAACCAAATGAAACACAACCAGATTAATGTATAATTTTATTCAAAGGAATAACTATAGTTGCGTGCGATCCGAACCACTCCATCAGAAATACAAGAATAGCATGAAAAGCGAAAACAAGGCGATCACAGTCAGATCAGTCTAGCCAGAAACAAGAAAAGCGATGGCGTGAATTCAGCTCCACAATAAAAACTTTCAAATATACAGAATAACGCAATAATTTATAGTTACAACTTCTATATTTATATTACAATACAATACAATTCAAAATTTTCAACTGCCGCCAGTGAAAAATAATAAATTAGACGTAAAACTACACCTATTTATAATAGATCACTTTTAATACTACTGAAGTACCGTCAATGTCACATTAAAATTTAAGGATCAACGAAACGTATTTCTTTAACATCGGAGTCATATACCTAGAAAAATATAAGGCCATTTCGATCCGTGGGATCTGCGGGTACGGGGTTACTGCGGGGCAGCGATGTTGAAGACGGGCCCTATGCGCAGAAACACGCGGCGAAGTACCGACCGGAGCTCCGGCTTGACGTCGAAGCAGGTCACTTCGCACAGCAGCGGGTAGTAGCGAGACACGTGCGCCGCGAACTGAAAGAGGAAAATACTTAATGTTAGCACTAATAGGTGATGAGGCTGATAAGATAAGCTACATTAGTATCCACTTGATTGTGGCAAGAAATAAGATTATCTGCAATACGAAGTTTTGAAGCTATAGGTAATGTAAGTACAATACGTGAATAAGCCACTTGCTACTCTCTTCAAGCCGAGCAATATGTAAGAGGACAAGCTAGATAAAACCGACTAAACCCGATTTTTATTACACGGCCAAAATACGAAGTGGCAAGTGGCTCAACATGAAAGGGTCCGGGTAAGGTTGTAGATTGTTTTCAGCGTAAAAAATTTAGCAAAAAGTACACATTGCCATGTGGTGCTTTTCCCTAAGCGGGATTAATTTAGTTCGCCTTGGGTAATTAATAACTAAATGAATAAAGCACAGAACAATGTCACACACATCGAACTAGTCCCAAACTAAGCTCTAAGCTTGTACTATGGGTTCAACGATAAACATACTTACATAGAGAAATATATACTTAAATACATGGAAAACATCCAAGACTCAGGAACAAATACTCGTGCTCATCACACAAATATTTGCCCTAACCAGGATTTGAATCCAGGACCCCTAGATTTGAAGGCAGAGTCACTACCAACTAGGCTAGCGTGTCGTCAAACTATATTGTTGTGCAATAAAGAGTAGGGTGATGGCACTAGTATAATGGACTGGGACCAATGATGGACTTGATTCTTTTTAGGGTTCCGTACCCAAAGGGTAATACGTAGTAATAACGGGACCCTATTACTAAGACTCCCCTGTCTGCCTGTTGTCTGTCATTAGGCTGTATCTCGTGAACCGTGATAGCTAGACAGTTCAAATGTTCACAGATGATGTATTTCTGTTACCACTATAACAACAAATACTAAATACAGAATAAAATAAATATTCAAAGGGGGGGTTCCCCCACGATGATTTTTTTGCCATTTTTTGCTCGATATTAATAACGGCAACAGGTAGACGCTTGAAACATTTACAGAATATTTAGTTGTATATTCACTTCAAAAATAATTAATTAAATTAAAATAAATAATGTTAGGGGGCTCATATACAAACAAAACGTGATTTATTTGCGGTTTTTTTATCTTAATACAGACATCGATGGTTACAAACAGACACCGGGACAGGTGACAGTAAAAAAAAAAGTTATAATATAGGGTCCAACGTTGTATAGAGCGCGAATCCAACTCTCACTTGGCCGATTATTTGAATTAAGGGTTGAGCGTCCATTATTGGTCCCTGTCAGCTTAAAGTTAGGCACTTAAGGTTCCATCCATCACTCAAATTGATTTACATTTAATTTTCGCATTAATGAGGGAATAAGGGCTTGTAGTACTGTTAGGTGATGGGCTTGCAACCTGTCACTAATACACTATAGTAAACTTCTTGGCCTGATTGTGAAAAATGTGGTTACAGAATTATCAACAAGTTTTTTTAGACTTGTTGGTATTTTGTAGCTCTGCCTACCCCATTCTGGGAATGAAGGCGTGGTGTTATGTATGTATGTATGTTAATAATTAATGAATTAGTGTTAAGTGTTTATACGGTACTAAAAATCACCTAATCTTCATGCATCTTGTCTAGCCCTGGGCGCATATATATCTAATCATACGCTTCAGTATTATTTAATCCAATGCCAACGAAGGTCGATTTTAGTAAAGTAACAAAGAATGCGTAATAAAAACATGGTCTTTCCTCGACCAACCGCGGTTTTCCTCAACCATAGATATCTATCTAGATGTAACTAAAACTTTAAACTTGAATGGTTTATTTTTGTTTAGCTTACTCATTAAAATAGGTGTAAAACCTCTTACATATAATAATTATCATGTCATGACGATCATGTTCTGTATAGCGTAGTGTTATCAATTTCCAATGATGCGCCTCGCCACTTAAGTTGCTAGTGAATCCGTATCCGTATTAAAGAACCTTCGATATTTATTTTCCTGTATTAAAGTACCTTCGATCCCTCAGGATACTAGCAATTTGCTTGAACAAAACTCTCTACAGAAGTTAAAGTATTTAGTCACTTTTTTAGCACTTTGGAGAACAACTTCTCCTAGTAGTGATCGAACCAGTAATGGACAAGGTCCAATGATGGACACTTGACTCTTATTTTACAGACAATAAAGGTTATTCATTTGTTTTGCAACAATCAATTTATAACCTTATGATCTTTGAATTAAGATCTCAGCTTAAAGTGTCCAACACTGGTGTGATCACCCTAGGTTGAGATTGGGGAGATAAAAAATACACGTGTTATTTTAGACTACTCTCTAACATATACTAAAATGAATCAAACCTGAGCCAGACAGTTGGGTACCTTTTCTTATTAGTTTGTAGTAATAAAATATAAATGCATTCAAAAAAAGGCGGAGGTTCTCAATTCGTCGGGTTTTTTATGCGTGTTCCCCGATTACACAAAGACCACTGGACCGATTTGAAAACGTTTTTTGTTCGTTTGGGGATAGTCCCATTTCCAGCACGCCAAGATCGCCTCAAATATTATAGGAATAAAAATACGTAGACGACATAATAGTATTATTATGATCACTTAAAGGTATGTAACAAAATAAATGTTTTACTAAAAACCGTCTTCAAAATGCAATAAGTCAATAGGTCAGTCCAACTGAAGTCGGCGTCCCACTATATTTTTAACCCAAAGCTGACTTCAGTTGGACTGACCTATTAGCTATCATTTTAAACGAAGTTAGTTCTTGCTTTTTGAAGAGGGTTTTAGTTTTTTAACGATTTATTTGTGGTGGTAACAGATCCATTATTCGAGTACGGAATAGGTATATTAACATCACTCATCTTCCGCTATTTTACTTTCATCAAAGCGAGTGGCTTCTTTTAATTCCTACAAACGGAAATATCCTCACCTGATGGAATAGCGATAAAAGCTTATGCGCAAACAAAGTAAGAAACCACAAAAAGCGAAAATAAAACATACGCATACATATTAAAGAGTTATTTAAAAGACAGAATGCAATGTACTGAAATTAAAAAAAATACTATGAAAAAGAATATTATACTTAAACGAACGTACAGGTCACAATATACAGCTAATAACACCGGTGTCCCTCAGGGAAGCGTCCTGGGTCCATTGCTGTTTCTGTTATTTATAAACGATTTACCTAATTGTTCCCCCCATAAGTGTATAATGTTTGCCGACGATACTTCACTTGTTATAAAGTGTACTGAAAAAAACTCATTTCAACGTACAGTTAATAAGGCCTTAGAAGACACCATCAATTGGATGAGTAACAACGATTTACAATTAAATATTAGCAAAACTAAGCTAATGCAATTCTTATCTTATAATTCGAATAGCATCCCAATGAATATAGTTTATAATAATGAAAACGTAGATGAAGTTGAAACTTACAAATTCCTCGGCATAACTATAGACAAGCACCTGAACTGGAAAGCCCACGTAGAACAGGTCTGCAATAAGCTAAATCGTTTTGTATTTGCCCTAAGCAGACTAAGACAGACGGTTTCGATGGATGCAGCCTTAACGGCATACCACGGGTACGTGTCTTCCGTGCTTAGTTACGGCCTAATACTATGGGGAAACTCTGTCGAGCTGGGCAGAATTTTCAAGATACAGAAAAAGTGTGTTCGAGTTATATGCAATGCATGGTTTGATGACAGTTGCTCACCGTTATTTAAAAAACTAAGAATTCTTCCATTACCGTGTATGTATATTAAAGAAATTTGTATATTTGTTAACTCCCGTCCTCAGTTGTTTAAAACACGTGGTGAGGTCACGCAAAGGCAGCTAAGAGCACGTGTGAAGTCCCAACTGTATAGGCCTCCCTGTCGTAAATACATATATAAAAAAAATGTTTTTAATGTGTATAACACTATACAGCAGCTTACCTCATGACATAAAGTTATTATCGGGAAATATTTTTAAATCCAAATTGACAAATTGGCTTTTGCAAAATTGTTTTTATAATATAAATGAATTTTTGAATTATAGTGACCTAAATAGATACTAAGTAAGGAAATATCGACTATTTTACTTCTAATGACTAATGATTGTGTTTTTACGGAATGTTATTTATGAATGTTATTACCTATTTATTGAATTATAATTTCTATGTTTGTATTGTAATTGATAATTGTATTTTAGATTTATATAATATTTTTTTAGACTAACTATTAATATTTGCACGCTTGCATGCAGGCTGAACGCATTGGATTTTTAATTATTCAACATCTGCTGTATGTTTACTGTGTTCTGGCAAATAAATATGATTTGATTTGATTTGATTTGATATAATCATAACTCAATCATATAATCATTTTGCACAATCAGGCAATGTTTACAAGTGTATTAATGATAGGTTGCAAGCCCATCGCCTAAAATACTACTAGCCCTAATTCCCTTAGTCGCCTATTACGACATTCACTGGAAGACATGGAGTGGCACAATTCTAACCCGGCAACCACACGGCAAATGATTTAATTATCGATATTTATTTCCTACGATATTTACGATGGCACTGCCAAGGTTATCTATTATCTGGCGTGATAACGTCTTGCACGACCTACAGGTGCTACGTTTTCTTTTCAGATTAAAATAAATAACCGTTATTTTGCATACGAATCATACCAGTATTACCAGTTCATCATCGAGTGTTAAAATATATTTTTTTTAGGGATTCATACCAAATACTGAAAAAACTGAATCATTATAAGATGCCCTTGTTGTCTGTCTGTCCATCCGACCGTGAGTCCATCTGTCTGTAAATAAAGCTTTCTCGGAAAGGGGAAAATTAAAGGGCTAAAATTTGGACAATTTGTACTCGGTATTTAGTGGTCCAAAAAACCTCATCACTAGAAATTAGGTACTATTTATTAATTAAATATCAAGGCATTGTGAAATTAAATCGTAAGCAACTCGCATTTGGTATGCCGAAGCCTTAACTCCACATACGAACTCGAGTGAGGTTGGCGTGAAATCGGATAAGCCGTATAGCGATAACCCAATTCGGTCTTGTTTCCACTCGTATTACGGTGCCCTCGTTATAGAGAAGACATAAATACAGAGCTCCTGCTCTTACATAACTCGCCCGTAAGTTCGTCGAAAAAGAAATTCATAATCTTTGTTGTACAGACGAACATGTAAAATATTTATACGCATGGGTTAAGCTGGGTCAGCCTAAGCTGGTCTTTCTCGTTAAATTTACGGACGTTTTAAGAGTAATAACACCTAAAGAATACTTAGTTTCGTATTGGAATGGAGAAAGCTTTTATTCGAAAATTAGGGTTCCGGTTGTTGCGCAATTACAAGAAAAAAAAAAGTTTTGTGCGATTTATGAATCTCACCGACGAAAAATTACTAACTTTAAAATCAATTTATGCAACAATTTTGCGAAGCCCTTCTTTTGGATTTCACATCATATTCATAACGACTTTATCATGTCAAATCCAAAAGGACCGCTCGTAGATTAAAACGCTGCCCAAATAGATTTTAGCCCTTAACTTGGCAGTGTGCACCACAGGATACATAATGTTAACTTTTTGTTTTTTTTTTAATTGATATTTTTATATGCTGGTTCGAAATCAAATAAGGTTTGAATTCACGACTTTTTTATTTTTGCCAATTTAAGGGTTAAAACGAGTAATTTTTCGTCAGTGACCTTCAAAAATCGCACCCGTTCGGAGGGTGCAGTCTTTATAATCGAGGAAGTCCCGTCCCACGACGTAGCATTACGTTCATCGATGAAGCCGTACAATCTATATTTGAGAGCATTATACTGGTGATATTTACAATACAATACGAGTATTTTTGCCAAACTTGCCAAACTACAAAAAAAATGTTTTGTTACTTCTTTTGTCGAACCGATAATACCTACATACCTTGTGTAAGCTAAAATACGTCTGCTTCCCTCATAAGGAAAGTCTGAATATGGTGAAGCCATATTAATGTAGATTGGATCATTTGCATTATAACAGCAGTACTGAAGACCTTGACGCAGATGAAAAGTGGCAGTGACCGCAGGTATGACCAGTATCATACCTTTGGTATATCAATATCACTAAAGCCAAGATCTATTTTGTATCACAACAACATAATGGCGATGTTAAAAATATAAAACCTTACGGGACTGACTCACTCCCTGACGGACTAAACCGCTCGAAGTGGGGACTTTAAATTTGAAGGAAATATTCAGGAATGCAGTAAACGAGAATAAAAAAAAAAACAGTAATATATAGGGGGAGGAGCAGAAAACTAATTGTATGTATAATATTGTAAGTATTTATGAATGGAACGATTAGAAACGAATAAACATTATTTTAGCGATAAGCCCTGCAATACTGAATAAGTTATGATATGCGTCTTTTCACTTTCCGTTTATTCTCCAATAGTAAAAGAAGCCTAGTTGGTAGTGACCCTACGAAGCTAGCGGTCCTAGGTTCAAATCCCGATAAGAGTACATATTTGTGTGATGAGCGCCAATATTAGTACCTGAGTCATGGACGTTTTCTATGTATTTAAGTATATCGTTGTCTAGTACTCATAGTTCAACTCTAGAGCTTATTTTGGGAATAGGTCAATTGGTGTGATATTATGACTACCTTAAACTTGGTATAGACGAGTTCTCTAATATTGTACTCACTCGCTCATCGGGCATCTTCAATATTCTGGTGAGGATCAGCAGCAGGATGGAGGTCCAGGCGTCGCGGTGGGCCTCGTGCGCCAGCGCGGCGAAGTACTCCAGCGCCTCGCAGCAGACGGCCAGCAGGCGCGCCTGCACCGCCCCCGCGTGCTCCCGCCGCGCCTCGTCCCCGTGCATCTTAAAAAGCACCCTAAGCGCACACGCCAACGACTGCGTCTCCTGCTTCAACATATTCGGCTTCACAGACCCTTTAAAATTAGCCTTCCACAAAACGTTCCTCTGAGCGTTGTTCGTGTTGAACGTCTTCGCGAAACGGTGGCTGCAGAGCAGGCACTCGACTAGCCGCAGCAAATGCGGGGAGCTAAGCAGCCGGTACATGCCTTGTTCCTCTCGTTGGCACTCTTGCCCGCCGCCGGGCGCGCCGCCTGTTAACTCTGCAGCCGCCAACGCGAGGGTCTCCGCGTCCTCTTTGCGAGACGTGGCCGGGTAGAACACGATGTTGTCAATGGTTTGGATCAGTTCTAGCTGTACCACGCACTTAATGAGGAGACTGTTAAATACTCTGTGACTGGAGCGCGCGTCGTCCGCTTGGGGTTTCTTCAGGATGCCGCGGGCAGGCGCCTCGTCTTCTTCCTCAGGCTTCCACGTTAACAACGCTGAAGGCAGCGTGCTGTTAAAAATGTCCAACATGATCTGGCACGTGTTGCTCCAAGTTGCATCGTCAAATTTCATTCCGTTGGAGATGACGAGGTTTTCTAAGCAGTTGGTTCCAGAGCGAGCGAGCTGCTCGTTGTCTTGTTGCACGCACCAGTGTAGCTGCGCGTATAACTGCTCCAGCAACAAAGCGCCGAGCACATCAAAATATTGCGTGAACACATCCACGATAGCATACAGTGCGTGATTGCACGTCGTCGTCATCCACTCGTTCTTCTCCAGTTGGTGTTCGGGCAACTTCATATTGTCGAAGATGCGGAATAGGATGTTGAAAAGGTCTCTCCACCAGTGTGGACGGAATGATTCTCCGTGGGTTTTGATAATCTCGAAAAGGACGGTAAGACCGCGCGTGCGGACGTCTAGTTTGCATCGGCTAACGACGCAGGATAGAGAGAAGAGCAGTGGGAACCATCCTCTGAGCCACACTCGGTCTTCCTCGGGCGCTCCTTGCTCGCCCTCCAGACCTGCGTGTTCCACGAACAGATGCGGCGAGGCCCCGACCGCCGTAGCGCACGACCTTACAAGCCTTATGGCTTCCATAGATGTGTCAGGGAACTTCGCGTTGCATGCAAATTCCGACAAGCATTTCACTGCATCTTGAAATGAGTCAATCATTGCTGAGAACTGTTTCTCGTAGAGTTCCGTAATTATCTTTCCCGTTGTCTGGAATGCTAAGTCTACTATCGCTTCATCTTGATCACTTGCGGCCAAGTGGAATACTGAAAATATGTTCTTCCAACCAGATTTTATGTTGGGCGCCTGGGAATTTACCATTTGTGCGATACATCTCACTACCATATCTCTTATTGTGGGAGAGTTGTTCTTCTTCATGATGTGCTCAAAAGGCCTTAAGAAATCTTTTTGGAATTTGAAATTTGCGAATTCGCCTTTCTCTATAAACTTCATTGACAGCTGCCTTAGAGAATCAACAGCAAAGAATGAGATGTCCTCGTTGTTGCTACAGCCCACTTTATTGAAGTGGTCACCGAGAACTTGCCATATACGCGACCACTGTAGCCTGATTCTTCCCATGTTGTAGTAGGATATTTCAACTATTTTCTGAAGAGAGAACATTCGCGGGTTGGTGGGATGGCTCAACTCATCTAGCGACACCTGACACAGCGCTTTGACGAAGTCAACGATAGCATCTCCGTCAAGTCGTGTGGAACCCGTAAATATCCTGTCAACAGCGACTACGACGCTTTGTGAGCTTGTCTCCCCAATATGCTCTTTGACACTGGGATCAAGGGTCATCAGGCTAAATTTCAAAGAATCCGGTTGAGGTTTGATGCCAGTACTGGACAAAAATTGAGGCCTTACTCCTGTGCCTATCAGCTGGGCTAACTCTAACTGGGAAATGCATTTTACTACGTCCAGCCAACTCGATCCTAAATAATTTCCATCTGTGTGCGCAACAGTTATCAAGGTCTTTATGGTGTCGATGTTCTTGGCCTTCATCTCTGTAATCGGTGAGTTTGCTGTGAGCAGAGTAAACCGCGCTAGAGCTTGCACATATGCGTCTCTTTCTAAAGACATGTGGAAAATGCAAGCAATACGAACGGCGCATCGAATACCGTCCAAGCACAGAGAAGCTATTTCGGGATCATCGCAATCTTGAAGTCCTACTGAAAACGCAGCCAGGAACGGCGTCCAGGCCATTTTGAACATTGGCCGTACGTGTTCAACGTGTTTGGCCGTCGTGAATGGCGTCTGGACGTGGGACACCGATTCCATCAAGTTTTTCGCGGCCGTCGAAATCTGCTCCATCTCCATGTTCCAAATAAATTTACGTTTCTTTTCATTTGCGATCATATGTTTGCCAGGCTTATTAGTGCTCTTCATTTTAATTTCATGGCCAGCTATTTCGTCATAGATCTGCGATAAATATTCACGGGGTAAGTCGTTATTGTCGCTTATGCCGCTGTTTAACTTTATGTATTGTTCTTTTGTCATTTTATTCTTTACTTGCGGCGAGTGCAAATCTGTTGTTAGCATTATTATGGAAAACGCGAGTACGTAGACAGTGTCGGCACTAGTGAATAGAGTGTTACTCGGGTTGCATTCGCAATAGCGCGACGCAAATTTTTCCATGAGCCTGTCGATCTTTTGGGCTTCACCTGGAAGCCTGAAGCCTTCCAAGAAGTAACGGAGAGCAGCCACGATATCCATGTTTGAAAATTTCATGGAATCTACATACGCGTACATCACTTCTTTGGAATGATCGTCATTTTCGCCTAAAAATTCTCCAACAAATGTTTTGTCCAGTCGTTCGTCTGTTAGCAGCCACTCAGCGATTTCCTTTGTAGATGTGCCTAACAAGCTTTGTTCTTGTAAAAAGGCGACCCCTTTTTTCGGCTTTCGATTGAACAGGTCAATGCCTGTTTCCCAAACTTCTTTTTGTTGTTTCAATACTTCAAATTGCTCGGGTGAATCTAAAGTTTCCCTATTTCCAACATTGCTGGATCCTGTAGAGACCAGGCTCAGACTAGAACCTCCATGAGACTTTATGCTATGGTGATCTATTTCTTCCTTAGCAGTTCTTTCACCCAAAGTAGTCTGAAGATTAGGATTAATATAGAGTTCTTTGCTCCACTCCACCATGCATTTCAATATAGAAACTAGGCATTCTAGCCCTCTGATGCGCATTGATTTCTCTTGGTTAGGTGTAGCGCCCAGTTCTAAGGCTTGCCTTCCCTGAGCGATTTTTGAGACATCACTTACTAATCTTTGGAATAAGTTTGCGGCCGACAAATCACAGTCATAGTTAACATAGATATCAACCACACTCTGAGCATCGCCACAGATTCTTGTCAAAGCCTGGATCACCATCCACTTGTGTTCAAAAGAGGAACTTGAAGTTTCCAAAATGTTCATGAAAATCTCTTTAAAGAACACTTCAATCTGCTTCTTCAGGTGAGCCTTGAAATTCTGCAGCAGAGCCAAGAAGATGGCGAGAGACAGTTCAAACACTTCAGGCACAGAGCTCACTCCATTTTTAGATAGAGCTACACAAAGGTACTGTTTGATAGCAGTGATGAACATTTCATTGTTCCTAAATACTGGACCAGCATTTTGAAGAATGGAAAGAAGTAAATGCAGTGATAGAATTTTCGATCTTAATTCATGTGATTTGGGATCTGGAGTGCCTTCTGGGAGTGGTTTCATGGACAGTTTACAAAGGGCTCGGAATACTAGGAAGGCATCTTTTTGCAGGATGTGTGTGAATTTTGCTGTGACTGAATTGTCATTTTCTGAAGCAACATCTACACTTTCTTGGGATGGTATCCTAGTCATTGAAGGCTCCCCTGCTGCTTGGCCATTGCTGTCATGGGACACACTGCCACTGTCCTGGGAATCTGATGGATTCTCATTGTTCTCAGCAACATTTGGATTTATCTCTTCAGTGGATTTCTTGAAGGCTATTGTTACAGCATTGTCTATAACAGAGTCCACAATTTGCTTAGCAATAATCTTAGCTTCTAAAACATCATCCATATTTTCGCAGGGTGCTGGTGTGATACACTTGCTCTCCTCATTTACATGATTTGTCTGATCTTCAGTCACAACACTACCATTAGGTACTTTGTGGTGGACTTCAGAGATATCGGATTCTAAAGCCTGATTTTCCATTTTAGTAAATATAACATTAAGCATTTGCGTAAGGGTTGCTCGAGCAGTGGTTTGGTTGATAAGATTCTTACTTGCTAAATAAATATTGTAACATGTTCTGACAGCCAGAAGGACTGTCCCTTCATGAACTTCTACATGTTGGCTAGTGATGACGGTGAGAAGTGCTTTGATTATTTGAAGTTGGACCCCTTCATCTGTTTGTGGGCCAGTGAAGCAGCCACAGATTGTCTCTACAATGCGGTCGATCAAGAGTTTTCTTGGGGTGGTAGAATCTGGTACATTTCCAGTAAGATGGCCATATGCTATTAGTTTTTGAAGGCAATCTAGAGCTGTGACCACTATCCTGGATGCTTTGCTCTGACATGCCAGCTCGAAGGGTAAGAAGTATTTCTCTGCTGTAATGATGTTGGATGCATCATTTTTTGGGAGGGGAAGAGTGCCTGATGTCGGGCTCTCGGATGTTTCTGGCTGACCACCATTTTTTAATTCTGTCTTTATTTCCTCTGCAACAAAATAAAGACACTAGCTATAAAAGAGAAACAATGTCACAGATGGCATTATTCATAATCTAAATATCACATTCAGCATCATTATATTTAACATTCAAGAGTCATCTTTGGAAATAAATGACCTTGTGAATGTATAATAACTGGCTAATTACACTGCTACAAAACTTAACATAAATAAAAAAGAATTCCAACACTGCTACTTCATTTCAATAATTTATATTGAAGTGGTTAGAGCGCAAAGTGGTGAATAGATTATACTCCAATGACTTTGATAAGGCTTATACATAGATACCTCCCACTACTTTCACTTACAAGGTCAACAGACATTTACTAAATTAATCAGACCATTGAAATTCCGCAAACGACATTGTAATGTTAACCTAATTAGTGCAACTATCATGACCGATCGGAGACTTAACTCCGCTGTGCCTGTTGGCAAGTGAACGTCGAACCTTACCTAGAGCTACCTCACAGGACTTCTTTAACTGGCTGTGATAGGACCTCTTTATATCCTTATCAGCTAATATCTTCTCTAGGGCTCGTACTATAAACATTTCTTTAGTTTTCAGGTTGGTTTGCATCGTTATTTTATAAGGAAGTCACTCCATTCGTTCCTACTGGAATCGACTTAGGTGCGCGGTGGCTCTGTCGGTGTTTACATAACTCTATTGAGGCACTGTTGTATTGTACTCGTAGGTCTAATTGCTCGATAAATAACAGCACAAAAGTAACATCACAAAACTTTAAGCAACAAACGATTTACTTGTAATCATTTCGAGACGGAATCTACGATTCCACAGTACGATTCACACCTCATCACAAACATGTCAAGTCAATAAAATATCGCGTTCACATTTTGCCAATGTTGTCTTACTAAGGGAGGCTTAAATATTTTATAACATTTACTCGGTCTTCTTGACCTTAACTTATAGAAATCAAACACGTAAGACCTTTTTAAAAACCAAATTCAAAGTATTAAAATACATTTGCAATATTACTTACGATGCATATTATATGCTATACAATACTTGAATCTGAACGCAGATTTGAAACGGGTTGCGTTTTGTTAACTACAAACGAATGAAAAACGATGTGATTTAATTTAACACATTTAGTGTTTTCAATTAAATATTTAATAAAATTCAGAGTTTAACATAGCCGAAATATAATTATCTTTTTATTGAATTGTGCTTTTAGTAAATTGTATATTTCAACTCCCGAAAGACCGAAACAAAACGAACTGACAGTTTGTGATTTGCCAAGCCGAGCCTAGCCTGCAATTTCGTTCATTTCTTTATTGTTTCAGCTTTTGTCTGCGGCGTTTACTCTCCCATCCCTTAACTTCTGTTCATAACGATAGTCTTAAAACAACGAACAATTCTTTTCTAAAACCATTATTAGAAACCCAACAAAATTGCTTCCACAATGACTGTAACGCGGGTCGCAGAATCCCGCACCGAATTTAAACTGAAGAGTCTGCCTGAGGATGTGATTTCAAGTGTTAAATTTGCACCTAAGTCGAACCAGTTTCTGCTGGTGTCGTCGTGGGACTGTTCCGTGCGGCTGTACGACGTGAGCGGCAACATAGAGCGGCACAAATACAGCCATGAACTGCCTGTCCTCGATGTCTGCTTTAGGGTGAGGGGAATAATGAATGCACTTTCGGATACTTTAATTACACTCCCTTCAAGATGCTTAGTTTCCTAGTTTAATTATATCACAACATACTAGTATTTAAATCATGGTCTTTTTCAGGATGCGGTCCATTCATACAGTGGCGGTCTCGACCAGACTTTGAAGATGTATGACCTTAATGCAGGCTCGGAGACTTGTCTCGGAGAGCACAAGGGCGCTATCCGCTGTGTTGAGTTTGCCAATGAAGTTAATGCAGTATTGACGGGCAGTTGGGATGGCACGGTTAAGATGTGGGACAGCCGGGTGCCTAACTGCGTTGGGACTTATAATCAGGGAAATGAAAGGGTATTTATTAACTTTTTTCTTGCTACTTGTAGTACCAGTTCATAACACAATGTTTTTCAGTGGCTTTGTCATGTATTTTTTAATTACTATAATTTTATTTATTGATAGCTGATAGAACCTAATATATATTAATTGTAATGTATTTTCGTGGCTGTCTTCAATATTCAATGAAAAGGTAGATTATAACAACATTTGTCTACTAGGTAGTGACCCTTCCTACAACGCTAGCAGTCCTGGGTTCAAATCTTGGAGGGTAGATTATTTGTGTGATGAGTGCGGTATTTGTTCCTGAGTCTTGGAGGTTTAAGTATGTTTTTCTCTATATAAGTATGTTTATTGTTGTCTAGTACCCATAGTACAAGCCTAGAGCTTAGTTTGGGACTAGGTAAATTTGTGTGACATTGTCCGCAGATATTTATTTATTTTATTTATATTTACAGACATTTAGTGATACTCATTATTAGGTGGCTAGTATAATATTCATTATTACTCAATTTACATTACTCAATGACATTCTACACAGTGACGGCGACGTGGATTTGTTTTGTAGCTCCGAAGCTAGGCTTGTGGCTTCAGCCACCAGCTATCTGGAAGCTAGGGCCAGGTTAAGCTCTGTTGTAACCTAGTATAGTCTATGTTTATAGTTACTCTCCTTATCTATATTGTTAATTAAGGTGATCAGCATGTTTGGTTATTTACTGTAAGTGTTGATTGTGTACCTATGAATAAATAAATAAATAAATAAATTATTATCTATATAGTAGGTCTAAGAAAGTATTTAAAGTTTGAGATTGAAAAAACTTGTCAGTAATGCCACAATATACATAGATAGACAAAAACTTTATTCATCTTACACTACTACTTTATAGCAAAGGCTCCTAAAATAAAATATAAAGTAAAAAAAAAACAATTTAATAACAAACCAAAATAACATGAAAATAAGTAAAACATGCTAAGCAAAGTAATAAATAAAACAAATAAAGAAACAACAGATTGAACAGAGATATACATACTTTATTATTATTATCTATATAAATAAAAATGAATTACTAAAATGTATCTACACACATAATTTCTCAACAACTCCGTTTTCTTTTGTTTTTGTCTTTGTTATTTGTCATGACAAGGTATGTATGACATCCAAAAAAAAGTTGGAAATATGTAACGGGGGCGAAGGAGCACAGGGTAGTTAACCCCTGAAACAAAGTGATGTCAAATAAATTAATAATTGACTTTACCTCAAGAATTAATAAGATAATAATTATAATTATTTTAGTATTACGTGTATTAGCCTGGTCAGTGAGTAGAGCCTGACTATGCAGTATGAAGCTAGCAATCCGAGGTATATATTTGCATGATGATAATGAATATATTAGTTAGTTGATCTTAGAATTTGGCTACATATTAGGCAAGCCTTAAGCTTTGAGATTGTTTTGGGTTTAGGCAGAATCTTACGATGAGTGAGCTTCATCTGTCACTTTTTTGGTTAATCCATTCTATAGACCTGATAGTTTCTGACTGACCTGTGTGATCATAAAAGTCAAGTCATTGCAGGTATAAAACTATAAAAAATAATTAAAGTAATTTAAAAATATAATTTTGCTTATTGCTCATCCTTCTTTAATGTCGTCCAGGTAACTTATTATTATTTTATTTTGGACAGGCAGTTGACACTGATTATCTCCAAGTCACTGTTCACTTTGTATGATTGTCAAGCTTATTTTTAAAATGGTTAACACTTATAGAGTTCACAATATCAGAGGGTAACTTGTTCCACATTTTTACTATCCTGTTTGCTATAAAGTTTTTGCCGATATTTGTGTTCATGTTTGTTTTTTTTCGTTTTCATGTATTATTTCGTGTATCCTACTTTTCTACGCGTTATTGTCTTTTGGCAAAATATCAATCCGATAGAGACACCATGAACTGCATACAGTAAAATCCGTTTCCTATCAATTCCAGGTATACACCATGAGCATAGTTGGCGAAAAATTTGTCGTCGGAACATCAGGCCGCAAGATCTTTGTCTGGGACGTCCGTAACATGGGCCACGTGAACCAGCGACGGGAGTCCTCGCTGAAGTACCAGACCCGCTGCATCCGCGTGTTCCCCAACAAGCAGGGGTACGTCCTGAGCTCGATCGAGGGCCGAGTGGCAGTGGAGTATCTGGACAGCAACCCGGAGGTGCAGAAGAAGAAGTATGCGTTTAAATGCCACAGGATTAAGGATGGAGGTAGGTTTTCGTTAAGGCTTGATTTTTTTACTAACTTTTCAACTTTCAGGGCCTCTATTCTACAGCGTTATAACGATATCGCGTTTGACGTGTTTTAGAATCGTTTGTCACCGTCGCCATTATTGTAATGACATAAGAGTAATCAAAACGTTGATAATATGGAAACCAAGCCTAGGCCTAGGCGGGTGGTTGGACCTTGTGCAGGGTCCGTCCGGATCGCTACCACCATCTTATCCATTAACCTACCGCCAAACAGTAGTGTTCGCACTGTTGTGTTCCGGTTTGGGGATAAGACAGCCGTTGAAATAACTAGCATAGAGGCATTTCATCTTAGTCCTCAGGATTGGCAGCGCATTTGCAGTCCTAGGATTGCTGTCTTGTGAATGCGAATGTCTATGGGTCACAGTCTCCACTTACCATCAGGTGGCCTGTGTGCTCGTTTGCCTTCTCAACGCCATAAAAAAAAATAAAAACAGGTCAGAGACGATATCGTTATTAACGTCTAGAAACCCAGCTCAGTTCAGTTGAAAATATATCGTCCTAAGGCCCAAGGTCCTACCCATAGTACTTATTAACTTCGTCATTCAGACCCACCTCCTTCGACAGTTGTGTAGTCATAGCGTTACATTACACTAGGACCGTGGTATGCTATGACTACACAAGTACAATAAAAGAAAAAAAAAGCATTTTAAGGGGGCACCGAGCTTTTTGCGCTAATTAACTTTAGGTATTTTATGCACTCTGTGTATGTGTGCGTATAGCACACCAGCAAGGAGCGAGCTGGAGCCATGCGCCGGCCGCGCGCCGCGCCTGACGAGCCGTGCGCCGGTCCACTAGGCGCGGAGGTTGCTACCAATGTTTACAAAATAAAAAAACATAATCGATTCCGAATACTTTTATTAAAATATTCACTTTTTTCAGCCTACATTTTTTTTAAATTTGTTGTTTACTGTCGGTAGGTAAGGTAGGATTGAATTACTTGCATGAGGTACAGTCACATCACGAGATTGTTGAGCCACTCTAGAACCCTCTCACAGAGATAGATAATTTTTAAATAATGTCGTTTGTACATCTAAGGTGTATTTAGCTAGTGTTAAGTTATTTATAATATTTATTGGGCAATTGTTCGGCTAAAGAGAATAAATCATAAGTAAAAGCCGTACATCTTCCAATCGGCCATCTTCCCTCTCCGAAGGTTACCGGGAGAACCCTTTCATAGAAAGTTGACGGTAAATTTTGACGTAAATAATTTCTTTTGCGTGACTTGACGCTGTCATTAGGACAGAGTTCTATGGTGGCTCAACAACCCCGTGATTTAATGTGACTGTATATTGAAATGAAATAAAACCTAACATATTGACAATATTCTAAGCACAAAATAAAGTGAACTCAATACCTAATGTAAAGTAATAGAACGGCTAAGTAGGGCAAAAATCCCAGTCATCGACCCTTTCTTCAAGTTATTATTTTTAACTGACTTCAAAGAAAAGGAAGTTCTCAGTTTGACCTGTATGTATGTATGTATGTATGTTTGTCCGCGATTATCTCACGTTTGGCTGAACCGATTTTAATGCGGTTTTCAGAAAAGTATTTGTTTCACATAGGAGAAGGTTTTGGTATTTTAACCGTCTTTAAAAAAAGGGTCTTAGTTTGACGCGTATGTACGAATGTTTATCCATGATTTTTTCCGCATAAACTTCAATGTCTGATTCTGATCACTATAAAGTATAAAATTAAATTGATGTTTAAAAAACTAAAAACTTAAAGCCGCTGTATCAATCACATATTTAGAAGTTCCTACTTAATGTATGTATGTCTATAATGTAATGAATAATGTACGCAGGTATCTTTAGAAAAAAATATTACGACACAAGAAACAACAATAATCAATATCAGATTTTACTTCACGGCATTATTTTGTCTGTGTGAGTAAGCAATGTCATTGTCTATTTCTCCATCCACTGAAAGACAAGAAATTTGGTCCATTGGCATCCTGTAATAAAACAGAACGTTTTGATTTAACTATAATTTATTTATTAACAGAATTGGTTTTTGGATAAAATTTTATAATCCTCATTCTATAAAAATAATTCGTATTTGGGACTTACAACTCCATTGTGTGGTAAATTTTATAATCGATGTCAACCAATTCATTTACTCTGTAAAATGAAAAAATATAAAGATAATGTGGAAATTCATACTAAATTTATTAAAATGTTTTCCTTTACATCTCTTACTATTTTTACGCATACCTCACCGGTTCATTAGGTAACTCTTCGTTTTGTAGCGAAGTGCCAACAACTGGAACATTAACCCTATAAATAAAAAAATATGAATAATTTTGCAATTTTACTCATTTGTTAAAATATAGTTGTTAGGTACTGAGTATACTTACGGAGTATTCTCTTTGTCTTCAGATTTCTGGAGATGTCTTGCTCTAGAAATATTGAAACCATCCCAAGAAGTAACAATATTATATAATTAATTATAGTAAAAAAAACCTCGGGTCGTTCTAAGAAGCCTGTTTTGCCTGTAAATGTGTTTTTTTAGCTAAACTATTTTTATATCTTGGTTCACCATAGAAGTGTATTTTTTATATACCTACTAATTGAAAGAACTTCGCGTGTTGTTTAAAATTACTTGTGTAAATAAACCAATTTTGGCCCAAAACATCAAGACTACAACTAAACGATTACAAAGTCTTAGTAATACAAATCGATACATCTCGAAAATCAGTCTATGTTGCTACCGATTTATTTTCTCCTCCCTTAGCGTGGCATTTTGACAACTGTCAAATCAGGTTTCTTAGAACGACTCCACTATCAGTAGGTTTACGATTTTAACTTACTTAATTTCTTCACGCAAGCGTTTAGCATTGTCCTTTTGCCAACCCCTTCTCTTCCTTTTTTGGTTGTGTTTGTTCCCCATTTAAAATAAAGTGAATAATCACAAAAATCGCGATAAACGCAACCAACCAACATGCGACACAGCCTCCACGTCCGACGGCCGAAGCAGGACTAATGCGGACATGGGGGAAACGTGACGGCTCTGGTTAAAATGGACGAAACGCGTGCGAATTTAGGTATTTCCTTCATATTAGTAAAATAAAACACATTTTAAAAATGTAAAGTGTAGACGTTATAGAAGACGTGTAGTTTTGTTGTAAATCCAAAACTGATGATCTTCCGTGAAGTAATTACGCCGTACTAAGTGTTTATTTTGTTATGTAGAGGTATCTTTGGATGTTTTTAGGGTTCCGTAGCCAAATGGCAAAAAACGGAACCCTTATAGATTCGTCATGTCTGTCCGTCTGTCCGTCCGTATGTCACAGCCACTTTATTCCGTAACTATAAGAGCTATACTGTGGAAACTTGGTAAGTAGATGTATTCGGTGAACCGCATTAAGATTTTCATACAAAAATAGAAAAAAAACAATAAATTTTTGGGGTTCCCCATACTTAGAACTGAAACTCAAAAATTTTTTTTTCATCAAACTCATACGTGTGGGGTATCTATGGATAGGTATTCAAAAATGATATTGAGGTTTCTATTATAATTTTTTTCTAAACTGAATAGTTTGCGCGAGAGACGCTTCCAAAGTGGAAAAATGTGTGTCCCCCCCCCCGTAACTTCTAAAATAAGGGAATGATAAATGTAAAAATAATATATGATGTACATTACCATGCAAACTTCCACCGAAGATTGGTTTGAACGAGATCTAGTAAGTAGTTTTTTTTTAATACGTCATAAAAACATTGATCAAAGCTACAACGAACTTTTATATTATGTTACTTGCTGCTACGGAACCCTTCATGGGCGAGTCCGACTCGCACTTGGCCGCTTTTTTTCTATCGAGGGAAGTACAAGTAATCGTGTTTCTAAAGTGTATGATCGATAGAGTGATTCCTTAAATATCTTACATATGAATTGCATAACTAAAGCTTCAGTAAAAACAATGCAGCAGGCGATCAAACGAACGCATTTTTTTCGTAATTACGTATCGTTGCCTCGGCGCACTCTTAAGTACTTAGGTTCTAATGAGTATTAAACAATAGTAAGTACTACTGGGAGGACTATGGGCCGTAGTGACTACATGCTGAATTTTTCGTTGGCCCTTAGGAGGATATGTTTAAGTGTGTATTTATCTACATAAGTATGTTTGTCGTTGTCTAGTACCCATAGTTCAAGCCTTGAGTTTATTTTGGGACTAGGTCAATTTGTGAAAGATTGTATTATGATGTTTATTTATTTGTTTAGTGGTGGTAGGACCCTGTGCAGGGTCCGTCCGGATCGCTACCACCATCTTATCCATTAACCACCCGCCAAGCAACAGTGTTCGCATTGTTGTGTTCCGGCGTGGGGATAAGACAACCGGTGAAATTACTAGCATAAAGGCATTCCATCTTAGTCCTCAGGGTTGGCATCGCATTTGAGGTCTTAGGATTATAGTCTTGAGAATTCAAATGTGTATGGGTCTCAGATTCCAGTTACCATCAGGTGGCCTGAGTGCTCGTGTGCCTTCTCCTTAACATAAAAAAAAATAAAATAAGAATAGTTATTCAACAGTAATAAATTGTTTATTTCATTGTTGCAGGTCTAGAAAAAATCTACCCAGTGAACGCAATAAGCTTCCACTCCGTATACAACACGTTCGCCACGGGCGGCTCCGACGGTTACGTGAACATCTGGGACGGCTTCAACAAAAAGCGCCTCTGCCAGTTCCACAGATACAACACTGCTGTCTCCTCTCTCTCCTTCTCACACGATGGCTCAGCTCTCGCCATCGCGTGCTCGCAGCTCGATGAGACGCAAGTTGAAGACCCTAAACCTGAGGATACGATCTATATTAGATATGTTACTGATCAAGAAACAAAGCCGAAATGAGTGAATAATAGTGCCCGATAGATGT
This sequence comes from Acleris holmiana, assembly GCA_949316455.1. Classification (NCBI taxonomy): domain Eukaryota; kingdom Metazoa; phylum Arthropoda; class Insecta; order Lepidoptera; family Tortricidae; genus Acleris; species Acleris holmiana. Next base: position 908,764 of record OX438772.1, read on the forward strand.
TTAAAAGTGTTGTAGTGTTGTGAAGGATTTTAAATGGTTTTTTTTAAATATCGTACTAGAATCTTGGTTAGCAGTTCAAGGTTTCTGTGACATGGATGGCTAGCACAAGTTGTTTCCTCAAATATCACTTTCTGACTAGTCTGTAATGATAGAGACTTACTATAGTAGAAGGAAGATGAACAAATCAATTGTGAGACCCGTCATCACAGTACAATTTATAATGGCGGCAACTCATTATCAGTTTTAAACTTACAAGAATTTTATCAACCACTTCCCGGGGACAGATTGACCTGGAGAGAAAAGGTGGCGACGGGATCTCCGCTATACTTAACGTAGACCCACCGTGTTCGGACTCATCAGGTTGGTCTTGATAATCAGTAAGGTCGTTTATTTACATGAAGCAGAAAAATAAATAATAAACGGCAACACAAGCTTGTCCCATGAATGATTTTTTTGACGGAAACCCAAGGAGAAGGCACACGAACTCTCAAGCCGCTTGATTGGATGTGAGGTCCATGTCATGATTATTCCTCAGGGTTTATTCCGACTAGTTCCATTGATGGAACTAGATGGACTTTTTTTCCTAGTTACATTCAACGAAAATTTTTTCCGTAATGGAACTGCCTCGACTTTTTTTTACATTAGTTACATAATAATGCAGACTTTAATTTAATGCAAATAAATGGACTGCATAGTTGCATAGGACCGCATGCATACTTTTTACTGTCAGATGAAACAGTTCATTTGAAAACTGACACTGAAAACGGATCGTGGGTAGAAGCTTTCACCTATTTGGGTTTGAGGTTATAATTAGACCCCGGATCTTAGTGGCAATGACGTCACAATAGGGTAATTTGGGGAGTAAATGGAATGGTGTTAATTAATACGGCAACCTAGTCTATTGGTGTTCTATGGAAATAAATTTTTACTATGGGGCATCAACAATATAAATTACCTATAAGTCAATTGTCAATTGATTAATCAATCGACGATGTTCTTTCGTTAACTGACTCTCCGTAACAGATCCAAAGCTGTTCTAAATGACTTGCGGTAATAATCATATTTCTTTGTCGTGAATGCCTAGTTAATAAAAAATATTCAGTTAAAAACGGTATTAATTAAAAATTGAATTACTTAACACCGTTCCATTTACTCCCCAAACTACCCTATTGTGACGTCATTGCCACAAAAATCTGGGGTCTAGTTATAATTGAGTTTTCATCTTCCTTTTACATAAGCAAGAGTAAAATGTAAAATATAAAGTTTAGTGTTGAGATTGAGACTATCTTTGAAAGTCAGAGATCTACTTGAATGTACGTTTTTGCTTTTTGTTTGTAAAAAAGATGTGCAACTGTTTTAAAATGGTTAAATGTTATAAATGATTCAATGCAATTTCAACAAGCCACAATATTTATGTAGGTCTGTCGGGTAGTAGACGCGTTAAGTTAAATTAGTTATTATTTACCAGTAAGTGACGAATAAACATAAGTTTTTAATCGCCTCTTTTATTTTTCGCTATTAGAGTTACCAGATAAAAAACCGGGCAAGAGCATGTCGAAACATGCTCAGTGTAGGGTTCCGAAGCGATTAAGTACTAGAAACATAAAAATCAACATTTTATTTTCTTAACTTTGTCCTTAACGATGTACACATTTTTTGAAAAAACCTTTAAATTTACTATGACACAAAGTATCATAATCTTAAAATACTTGAAGGCAATAACATGTCTTATACTAAAAAAAATACTAAATTTATTTTATTATTGCTATGGGGACGTGTCCAAAGAACGCTGCACATTGCTTCCAGACGGGGAACCTGTTAATAGTTATTCGTCAAAACCCGTCTCTTATAACGTGCGCCTGCGACGATATTGAGAGCAAAATATCTCAACGACAACAAATCTGCAATGCGTTTTAGGGTTTCGTATTGAAAATACCGTCAACTCGAATCGTAGGTAATTCACGTGAATACGCGGTTATCCTAGTTGGTAGTGACTCTACTAATCTACTGGTCCTGAATTCCTGGTAAGTGTAAATATTTGTGCGTTCCCATATAAAATACCTCCGCAATGCTTTGGAAGCGTTTTTTGGTGAAATTATCATTTAGAACAAAACAGTGGGATTAATAAATTACACGAGAATAAAGAAATAAACTAAACTACCTAAAGTAAGAACTAAAAGGAAAGTAAGCTACTAAAATAAATAAATAATTTATTCATTAAGTACCCCTTTTTTAACCGAATTCTGAAAAGAAGGAGGTTCTATGTTCAACTGTAGTTTTTTTATAATGCATGTTCTCCGTCTTATGGACCGAACTTTTAAATGCCTTGTTTGCTATTAAAGTCGGCATCATCTTGCCTTTATTCCAATTATCTGTGGTCGGCACAGCATTCGTCAGTCATTTGTGTCCTCAGTTATTTCTCTTACAAGGGGCCCTAGCCAAGATGCAAACGCTCCTAACGTTTTTCTTTTCTATCGCTCAAAATGTATGGGAGGACAGTTGACCACGTGGTTTATCGAAACGCACGAGAATGTCATCCCATACATTTTGAGCGATAGAAAAGAATAACGTTAGGAACGTTTGCATCTTGGCTAGGGCCCAAGGTTGTCTGGAAGAGATCGCTATTTAGCGGTAAGACCGCCTGTTGTATACCTATGATTTAAATGTACTGTTCCATGTTCTGTTTTAATTTTTTAATTTTTGGTGTTCAATAAAGAGTATTTGTATTGTATTGTATTGTATCATCTTTTTCTTTCACACATCCCAATTAGCCGTAATCTCAGCATTCACTCCGTCCTTTCTCATATCTTCACACAAATCATCTCTTTTTGGGTATTTTTAAGAAATTATACCCAATGAAGGGCTGAAATTAAGTTACGGTGTACATGTGTAACGAAAATGAAATATATAAATGGACGGCTAATTTTCGTTACTTACATGTAAAAGTTACCGTAACTTAATTTCAGTCCTTAATTAGGTACAATTTCTTTGTAAAATACTCTTTTAGACCTTCCTCTTGCCTTATATTCATACTCAAAACTATATTGTATACGCACTTGTTTGCTATTAAATTCATCATCATCATCATCATCATATCAGCCGAAAGACGTCCACTGCTGGACATACATTCCACATACCTGTGAAGAATCGACTAGCTCCATCTGTTACGTGGTGGTAGGTATATATGCAAGAGGGAATATAATAGAGATAATATAAAAAGGTTTACTGATGGTCTTTCATGTTTGTCTTTTACAGAAGTTTTTAATGAAACAGACGCTAGCTGTGCTTTTAATGTATTTTATGATATGTATGTACTTTTTTATAACCTTTGTTTTCCAACCATAAAAGTTAAAATCTCTAATAAAACACGTAGCTGCAAGTGGTTATCAAAAGGAATTAAAAAAAGTTGTCAAACAAAAAGACAGCTGTATTTAATGAGTAGGCACTATACTGGGTATAAAAAGTTGTACAAAACATACTCCAAACAATTAAGAAAATGTATAACACTGCTGCAAAAATCTGAGAACACCAAGTACATACTAAAGACAAACAACAAATGTAAAGCAGCTTGGAACGTTATCAAAAAATATACCACCACCACTTCCAACACTTCCAACATTTATAACTTACAATGTATCAGGAAACTAATAGTTAATGATAATGTCATAGAGGATCCTCAGCTAATTGCAGAACATTTTAATAACTATTTTGTAAAGAATGTTAGTGATAACTGTACATCTTCTGCTGGCTGCTCTTCAAATGTTAATATAGAAAATGTTTTAGCTAGTATATTCCTAAATCCTGTAAATGAGTCAGAATTAACTAAAATAGTTCATAGTTCAAAGAATACGATGGCAGTTGGATATGATGATTTAAAAACCGACATCATTAAGAAAAGTTTGTTCACTGTTGTAAGACCATTACTGTATGTCATTAACCTATCTATGAATCAAGGCGTTTTCCCTGAAGCTTTAAAAAATCAATTGTCAAAGCGTTGTACAAAAAGGGAGATGTTTGTAATGTAGACAACTATAGACCGATCACTCTAATTTCAATCTTTTCAAAAATATTTGAAAAAGTATTGTATGCAAGACTACTTAGCTTTTTGGAGAAAAATAGGATTTTAAAAGAAGAACAACACGGTTTTAGAAAATGTAGAAGTACATCTCTTGCAACATTTAAATTGATTAAACGAGTAATAGAATGTATAGACAAAAGGTCAGCTGTTGCCGTTTTGTTCATGGATATGAGCAAAGCATTTGATTTTGTTTGTCACAAGCGACTATTATCTAAACTATCTAGATGCGGCATAAGAGGTCCTGCACTAAACTGGATCGAGTCATATCTAAATAACAGGACTCAATGCGTTGAAACTTCAAGATATTGCCCAATAAGTAAAACTATGGTATCGTACCGGTCGCCATACATAGCAAATAACTATGGAGTACCCCAGGGTAGCATACTTGGCCCCCTACTCTTTTTAATTTACATTAATGACTTACCAAACTCCCTTTGTCATGATTGTATATTATTTGCGGATGACACGACAATAATCATTGAAGAAAAAGGTAAGTGTACATTTAATAATGACATAAGCACAGCTCTAGCTCAGACTGTGGAATGGTTGACAATGAATAATTTAAAAGTTAATATTAGTAAAACTAAATTCATCCAATTTCGTAGCGGTCAAAGTCGCCCTGTAAAAGTAGACATTAGTTATCTTGGTCAAACCATAGAGGAAGTCTGTTTGGCCAAATTCTTGGGAATTAACATAGATTGTTTCTGTAAATGGAAAGAACATGTAATGTCTGTCTGTTCGCGAGTAAATAAATTTATTTTTGCTTTGAGAAGAGTAAGCCAAGTTGTATCGATTGAAGCAGCTATAACGGCATACAATGGTTACGTAGATTCCATATTCCGATATGGCATCGTTATTTGGGGAAATGCTGTTAATAATAAAAAGGTGTTATTAATACAAAAAAGATGTATAAGAAATATTTTCGGCCTATGTCAAACTGACTCATGCCGTCCCTATTTTAAAAAATATAAAATACTAACTGTGCCTTGCCTATACATACTGGAGGTTTGTGTTTTTGTTTTTAAGTATAAGAACTTGTTTAAACAGAAGCAAGATGTATCTTCACGATCATTAAGATCTCAACATAAAAATAAGATCCATAAGCCATTTGCTAGACTTAAACTCTCTTCAGGCAACACCTATCTGATGTGTATAGACATATTTAATAAACTGCCGGACCCATTTAAAGAAAAGAGCCTCAAGCAATTTATTTATTTGTCGAAACAATTGTTGCTTGACAAGTGTTATTACAGTGTGAGAGACTTTCTTTGTGATAATTTATAATATAGAATATCAATATTGTGTTTTTTTTATTAACATTTTAAGTAAATGCTAATAACATTTACCTAATAAAATATTAATAATATAATATAGTTACAAAAATACTAGTTAGATATTATATTTTTTAATGATATAAATTTATAATTTTATGTTATTTGATTTATGCTTTATTATGTTTGTAATAGATTTAATTTTTCTAAGGCGTGTACACCTGCAAGGGTAGGATTAAGTGAAACATAATTATAAGCGAATGTACCTGCAAACTGTAACCTTAATTTATACGCAATAAAAATTTCATTTCATTTCATTTCATAGGCCTCCCCAAGGCTCTCCACTTAGACCGGTCTTGTGCCTTCCGCATCCATCGCGATCCGCGATCCTTACGAGGTCGTCGCTCCATCTTGTTGGAGGCCTACCAACAGCTTGTCTCCCGGTACGAGGACGCCATTCGAGAACTTTCTGGCCCCATCGGCCATCAGTCCTGCGAGCAATGTGCCCCGCCCACTGCCACTTAAGTTTCGCTATTCTTCGGGCTATGTCGGTAACCTTAGTTCTACTGCGGATATCATCATTTTTGATTCTAACCCGCAGAGAAACCCCGAGCATAGCTCTCTCCATAGCCCTCTGAGTGAAGTCTGTGTGAGTGAGTGCTATTAAAGTTATTAAAGTTTGAAATTGAGAAAAACGGCTGTCACACTAAACAATAACTCCTCTTCAGGCAGTCTCATAAAAACACGGCTTAGGCGTTTTTGCTGCGATGACTTTGTGGTTTGGACGCGTGCCTCTCAATCATAGGTAGTTTGGTTAGAATCCGGCTCGCACCGTTGGGTATCTCAAACTCGTCCAAGGAACTGAATTTCTTTAAAATAAATTTACTTAACTCATTTTAGTTGTCAAGTGTTTTGATAATTTTATTTTGAACTATCAGTTCAACACCAACCAACTGTTCGGAAACAGCGCTTTAAAGTTTCAAGTTTCCTTAGGCGCATATAGCTCACAAGTCCTTGACCGATAAAAAAAATACTGCCAAAGTTGTAAATAGGCGTTTTTTTCGCACAAACTACGAACAAGGATCATATTCCTGCCACGATAATCCTGTAACTACACACGATCATAAAGTAAGCAACCTCGAAAGGAATTCTCACCGAGAAAATTTACACCATATAGATAAAGAAGGGTTCAAACTTGTATTTGAAATGTTAAATTAACACATTCGCGAGCATACAAGGGAAGCTGGGATTTTGCAATTAAATTTTAAGAGCGCTTGCCTATCTGCCATTACAAGTTTACCCACTTCTTAAACCTTATTACAATTTTAGTAGGGTTCCTAATGTCCTGTTTGGAATGTAAAAGTATTATTGTGAGTATGAAACGCTTGGGCGTTCCAAATTGGCGCTCAAACAAAAGCGAGTTTGAGTTGTGTTTGCGACCACCTAAAGCTTTCTTAGGAGTGTTTGTGGGCTGCCATAGATGAGTATTTGCGAACTGCATAATTCCGTACTGGTATTAGTCAGTAATTGAGGAAGTAATAGTTACTTGTGGAAGTTGTGGATACTTACTAAACGATACGAGTTCATTTGTCGAAGGCGCGTGGTTATATGGATGCGAGTTTCTAATTTCTAATGTTGTGCGTCATAGGTAGATAATATACATAAGTTACATAACCAAACTAATAGAGTTCTTAATGTCCTGTTTGGGATGTAAAAAGTTTTTTTGTGCGTATGAAACGGTAAGTCCTCACGTAGTACCTACCTTATAAAGACCAAATCAGCGGAGATAAAAGGCAAATGATTCAAATATGTCCGTATTTAACATACATAGCCATAAATATCAGAACATGAAGTCCCATCTTAATTGGACGGTTCCCGAGGGAAGAGATAAACGACTTCTACGCGGACGGAGTCGCGGGAAACGACAACAGTTAATGTTTTTATTTTATTATTGTGTTAAATAAATGTGATATTAAAAAAGTAAGCTAAATATTAGACGTAGGTATCTAATGAAACCTCGTTTGAAACTTGTGGTTTACCATTGACTGTACATACATACATACATAACATCACGCCTTCATTCCCAGAGTGGGGTAGGCAGAGCTACAAAAATACCAATAACTTTAAAAAGACTTGTTGATAATTCTGTAACCACATTTTGCACAATCAGGCCAAGAAGTTTACTAGTGTAATAGTGACAGGTTGCAAGCCCATCGCCTAGCAATACTACAAGCCCTTATTCCCTTAGTCGCCTCTTACGGCATCCACGGGAAGACATGGAGTGTCACTATTCTAACCCGGCAACCACACGGGATACCATTGACTGTATTACGTAAATTCGGGATAACTGTACTAAACTTGATCATACAACTTAATAATAATACGTACTGAACAAAAAAACGACAACCTTTGTTCCATAAAACAAATGTGATATTTCTCCCCGATATATCGTCCTAAATAGTATGTGGATAATGGCGGGAATCGGTTCCCACATCGCGCTTCCCAGGTCGAAGGTCCTGTTTATGGGTCGCTATAAATGCTGCGTGTGCGCACCTTTCAGTTCTACCTATAGTGCACACATGTATAGTAGATCTGATTACGAGTGTGTTTGTGGTAAGTAGGTAATATTTTTATAGAAAGGAACAGATAAACATTGTTTTAAATTGGGTTTTTATTTGCGGGCCTAAAAAAACGTAATGAGGGCAAAGTATAATTAACTAACAATCTTTTAAGCTGTCAGAAAAGAAGGTCGTTAAAAATATGTAATGAAACAAAATCTATGGACAGCTAGCGTGGAAGGACGTAGAAACATATTTGCTATTTAAAAAAAAAAAAAAAATTACAGCGCAAGAGTGGACGACTTTTGCGAGACTGCACGTCAAGGAAACTTACTTGACTACAGTTGGTAAATTGATTCTTCTGGCAGAAAGTCTAATCCAATAGTTATTTATGTGGCTGGTGCATAATGAGACGCATTAAAGCACGAGTGTGGTTTTATGAAACGAGCCGAAGGCGAGTTTCATAATAAGATCACACGAGTGTTTTAATGCCTAATTATGCGTACAGTCGCATACATAACTTTATCTACATACATATCGTAAATTTTCTACAATATGTACAATCCGGCAAACATTTTCAAGTAACTTTATTTTCTGGTCTACGCACTATTCGAGAGTTCGAAACAAATGAGTGCGGTGCGGTGCAGGTGGGGGGCGGGCGCGCGGGTGCTGCAGGTTTGCTGGATTGTTCTAAGAAGATGTTCGAAATTTGAACGTGATTAAAGTTTCGGCTACCTGCACTTTAATTTAAACATTATGATGCAACCACAGATACATGTTTAGTAATGTATGTCATTTGCTTATCGTTTCTGAACATATTATAGGGAAGTTATACCATGGATGTAGATAAAATTATTTTCGTGGCTTTGTGGCTTAAGGGTAGGTAAGTACTTACTTCCTTATGAACCTTCGTTATCACTATTTATGCTGAAGGGAGGTCAATGGGACCTGCAACATCAGGATAGAGGGATCGCGGATGCGTTGGCTATCTCTGCACGGCTAGCACATGACGGCGCGCGAGTTTAGTCGCACGCGTTATAGACTACCTACCCATCATTGTCTTATTAGACCGGTCAGATAAAGACAGGTAGTCTATCTCGCGGGCGACATAACTCGCGCGCTGTCATGTGGTAGCCGGCGGAGAAGGGAGCAAGCTCGAATTATCTATTCCGGAGACACTGCCGCAATCAGATGGTTCCAACAAAATGGCCGAACGTGGTTAACAGTTCGTAAAAGCGCACAGCGGGCAGTGATTAATTGCCATTGAAGTGGTGAGGACGGATTCATGACAACACATTTGAAATAATATCCCTTTGAAAACACAGACTTTGTTTTAATACGTCGTAACAGACCTGGTCGACCTAGGTTCGAAGATCACAGATAATTCGTATCGCAAAACAGATCGTTTAGTCACGCGTTAGCGTCGGGTCAAGCGACGCCATTTTGCGCTCCGTCCGCACATCAAAATGGCCGACAAGGTGGCGCCATTAAACTAAGCGACAAGCCTTTACTTAGATGACTTAACAACCTTAACCCTCGTTAGCCGCGTTTGGCCTGATTTAAAAGGTGAACCGAGGCATAACGGGCGATAGGTCGTGTAATAACTTGTAGATAGCATTATAGTTGCTATGTATTTGACAGAAGAGTTCTAGACGTTACAGACTTTTGCCTCAGTGGCACTGCGATCGGTATCTCTTTCCCAATTTTGTGCCAGTAGAGAAGGATACTGCAAACTTTTTTAACGTATCTCTACGCGACTTTATGCCGATTAGCAAATCGAAAAAAAACTGTAGATCGCTGGCAGGCCAGATATAAATGACCAAACACCACCAGTTCCAGACAGCTCTGCAATAAATAAATAAATATCACGGGACAATGTCACACAAATTGACCTAGTCCCAAACTAAGCTCTAGGCTTGTACTATGGGTATTAGACAACGACAAACATACTTATATAGAGAAATAACAACTTAAATACATAGAAAACATCCAAGACTCAGTAACAAATACTCGTGCTCATCACACAAATATCTGCCCTTACCGGGATTTGAACCCGGGACCACTGGCTTCGGAGGCAGGGTCACTCCCAACTAGGCCAACGTGTCGTCAATACTATAGGATTCGCTTGCACTGCAGGCCTTTACATGACTTAAGGTTGAAAAATAAATAAATATAAAACGGGTCATCACATCACGTCTCACACAAATTGACCTAGTCCCAAACTAAGCTCTAGGCTTGTACTATGGGTACTACTAGACAACGATCAACATAGGTACTAATCTAAAGAAACATACTAAAATATAGAAAATATCCAAAACTCAGGAACACATAGAACCAGTTTCTCGCACAAATATTTGCAGGTGTTTAAAGTGTTTAAATCAATTAATAATTCTCAAACTACTTGTTATGAAAGACAGTGCGCCATCGGCAGTCGCCACTGTATTAAGCACCGTTTAAGCACGAGACATCTTGTTTTATGCTAAGGAAGCCGTCAAACAAGAACAATGGCCGACCCGAACAATCAAATACTGTTGGACTCGGATTAAGTTATTGTAACTGTTTATTACACGACACCTGTCTGTCAAGCGATTTGGTCTTAATTCTGACAACGATCGAGACGATCTCGATTGTGAGTTCTTCGAGAAGTAATGTCAGTTTGACTTGGTCCTCTGACAAGGTCATGAGGATTAGCGGTTTAAACTTCTATAAATAAGACTTTTAAAACTGAAAAAGCATATAAAATTAACGTTTAGTTCACTTTAGGTACTTAGGAGTTTTAGGAAAGTTAAGGTGAAAGCATCGGACCTTTATATTAATAAACACAGAATAATCACAGAATAATCACAGAACAATGTCACACAAATTGACCTAGTCCCAACCAAGCTCTAGGCTTGTACTATGGGTACTAGACAACGATAAACTTAATTATATAGAGAAATAAATATTTAAATACATAGAAAACATCCAAGACTCAGGAACAAATACTCGTGCTCATCACACAAATATCTGCCCTTACCGGGATTTGAACCCAGGACCCCCCCTAGCTTCGAAGGCAGGGTCACTCCCAACTAGACTAGCGTGTCGTCAAATATTCTACTCTATTATTTACTAATTATTTACGAGTAATTCAAAAGTAAGTATAATGCATCGCATGTTTAATAGCATGAATAAAAAGAAAAAAAACGATAGTCGATGTAATGACCTCCCAACTCAAACTTACAAATAAAACAACATACAATAGTTTATTGAAATATGACACATAGGGTAGGGTTCTACATGTACAAAAAATACTTCTACTACTAGTTACAATTAGCCTGTCCTCTTTTTACAATTGCTTACAAGCTAATAAGCGACAGGGAGATAGCTTGCGCACTTTCGTATTTAGTAGTGACCACACATTCTTAAAATATCCCTAAAATTCTCGATAGAGACCATATCTATTACCACTAGAATTGGCGTCTGGTGGCCGCGCCCATATCGCGAAAATCTTACGGTATCGTGACTTTAGTAGTGGGCAGGTACCTACACTAGAGGTCAAGTTATGTTGGTCACTCGAGGGATGGGAGTGGTGAAACCGTAGCGATATCACAACTGACATTAAGTCCGTTTTTTATCCAAATCGTCGCACACCCGAAACGACATGAATCACCGATGTAGTGAATAAATATAAGTCGTTTAAAAAAATACCTACATAGTTAAAGGCTTAATGAAAACAAAATCACGATCGCGTCCTTTGTGTGTCAAAGATTAGTCAGATAAACTGCAGGGGTAACTTTCGTTACACAAAGGAATCAAAGGTGTTGTTTTAATTAAACCCCTTAATTATGTACAACTTTTTTGAAAACGACCTATATGGGCTACTTTTTGTCACGGAGAATTCAAAAGTTTTTAAGGGAATAACAATAATCTAAATCTACGCGAACGATGTCGCGGACAGGGGGATGATTCTCTCAACACAGCGCTGCGTCGATCTTAAAGGTGAAGCTTTATCTGGCAAGTTTATAAGTCCCGTCCGAGCGTACAAAACACATTTTAGCGCGTGCCTTCTCAACTAGGCAGCTTTATACGACACTGAACTCGACTCAACTGCCTGCTGCCTAATTGAGAAGGCACGCGCTAAAATGTGTTTTGTACGCTCGGACGGGACTTATAAACTTGCCAGATAAAACTTCACCTTTAAGATCGACGCAGCGCTGTGTTGAGAGAATCACCCTGTATGTTTTTTTTTGTGTGTTTGTTATGCGATTACAGATTGAAGACAGATTTTGAAAATTATATTTATGTTTGATAAGGTGGACTCCCAAGGTGGTCCCATTGCTATCAAGTTGGTATCTGAGGGAATCCATGGGGAATTGAGATAACTCCTGAAATATTAGAGGAATAAATATACGTGGACGACATAACAGTATTATTCTGATGATCACTAAAAGGTATGGAATAAAGTAAATGTTTAAGCAAGAAATAACTTGTTTTGAAATGATATGTAATAGGTCCTCAGTCCAACTGAAGTCGGCGTCCCATTATATTTTTAATTTCTTGCTTTTTGAAGCCGGTTTTTATTAAAAATATATATATTCATATCGCGATTTTTAGTAGTATACATTTTATCAAAGCTGCATATCTGTTATCACATCCTGGTTATCGCCTCCTCGCTAAACCAATCAAGTAAGTAGCCAATCCCGCCTGTTAACAACCTTTCTTTAATATCAAGCGGGTTACGCAACGATTTCCAAGAGTTTTACTACCTACTTCCTCAAAACTGGGCCCGTAGCATGGTCGCTCTTGTCGATGTGGATAAACGTGGATAACACATCTGTCACTTTCTGACCAGTATGTCAGTGTGAGAGTGACGGATGTGCTATCCACGTTTATTCACATCGATAAAGGCGACCATGCTACGGCCCTGGACGTTCACCAGTAGCAGTGTAACAGTGACTGCTATAAAGTTATTGTGTGCGCGGTGGGAAACACAAACAAAACAGGTGCTAATTTCGTCTATATTGTAGACCATAAAGACCATAAAGCAAGCGCTGGATCTTTGTTCGGGCTCGATACGAGGATATGACACTTTTAGCGGAGCTATTCGGCCATAGATATAGATTCTATCGAAAATTGTTTATGATTTAAATGTTTTACCAGTTTATTGGTGCGATGGCTTTGTTATTGCTCTAACGCATTCTGTGGAACTTGAGTCAGAGAGTAAGGTATATTTTAGTACAGCCGACGTTTAAACGTATAAAATATAAATGTCAGGGGACAATTTCACACAAATCGGCTTGTACTATGGGTACTAGACAATGATAAACTTACATATACTGTAGAAAAATACATACTTAAACAGACAGAAAACATCTTAGACTCAGGAACAACTTTACTCACGATAATTACACAAATTGACCCTTACCAGACCGGGATTTCATTCCGGGACCACTTCGTAGGCCGGGTCACTATCAATATCAACTAGGCTGTAGAATATCTTACTTCGCCGTATTTTCATTTCATCGACAGGCATTTCCACGTGCAGGAGTTATAATTTTTGGGTGATCACAGGTCTAAAAACAATATGGTTTCAACAGAAATTAGCCGCCGATGAAACGACTCATTCGATGAAATTATTCTCGGTTATTCAAGAGGATCCTAGATCGACCGTTCGCAGCCGTTTTTAAAAGATTTATAATACCTCCGAACATAACTAGTAACTAATTTACTGTACTAATTTATATCTCAAATTCAAAATTTTGTTTTAAATTGTAGTATTCGTTTTTTTTTTTTTTTTTTATGTTAAGGAGAAGGCACACTAGCACTCAGGCCACCTGATGATAAGTGGAATCTGAGACCCATAGACATTTGAATTCTCAAGACTATAATCCCAAGACCTCAAATGCGTTGCCAACCCTGAGGACTAAGATGGAATGCCTCTATGCTAGTAATTTCACCGGTTGTCTTATCCCCACACCGGAACACAACAATGCGAACACTGTTGCTTGGCGGGTGGTTAATGGATAAGATGGTGGTAGCGATCCGGACGGACCCTGCACGGGGTCCTACCACCACTAAAACCACTATGTTTTCTACTTAATTATATTTACTCATTTGAATAATGTTTAATAATTATCTTTGAGCAAAATTAATGTATATAAAATACGTATTGTATGTAAACTATTTTGGCTAATAAATTAACTACATTCGTTAATTTAGTTGTAATATATCTGCTGTGATTTCCCTTAACAATAAAAAAAAACAAACATACAGCAACTCTTACTGATGACAGTGCGGGAAAACCGCCATTATGTAACAGTAACAACATTATATTGAATAAAGTCCCGTATTATCATAATGCTCGTGAATGAATTATCCCAGAGACACTGCCACTCCACAAAAACAACAATACCTCAAATCAAACAATCGACATCTCTCGATTGCCATGGCGGTGACCACGCGGTGGAGGATATACGATGATTCGGCCATTTGCATTTTTTGCCTGACTGCTGCTGGCTCAAGGAGGGTAATGTTTTACGGGTGTATATTATATCATCGTCAAGCCCACCATACTTCAAACAGAGAGATTTTTGTATGTGGAATTGGAATCTTCCTGCTACGCAATAAAGTTCAGTTATCTTTGCTCTTAAATGCCATTTTCAAGTGTAAAACAAATAAAAGTGAGCTTTATGCTAATTAAAATAAAGTTTATTGTAAATTGCCTTGATTTTGTATCTTCTATGGGACAACGGGTCTCACGAGGTTATATCCTTGTGAAGCCCACCATGCTACGAACATGGAGATTTTTGTGAGTGGCAATTTAAATCTATCTGCATGGAAATAAACTTCAATTTACCTTTCTTCTTAAATGCCATTTTCAATTTGGAAACAAATGAAAAGCGACTTTATACTTATCACAATAGTTTGAACTACATAAATTGTCTTGATTATGTATGTACTTCATATAGCACACCGGGTCTTACAAGGACAATTGTATGTTTGAAAGCAATGTATCACTGGTTTGGTCTTTCAAATACTGTCTTGGGCTATTTGTAATCTTTGACCCTAAATTCTGATGCTGTTATGGGTTGTCCGAAAGCTGGTGGGGTGTCAAAATCACAGTATTGATTTTGCTTAAAGCCGAGGAACTTACTCCCGTCTTCATTGTTTCCGATCAGAGACCATACATAACTGATTATAGAAAACGAACAATATGTATGGCATGGATATAAGCGCTCGAAGCGACCGCCCTACAGGCCTACGGGAATGCCATGGAGGTTGGAGGCCTTTGCTCAAAAAGCACAATGGATCGGCAACCCCTCTTGATAAATAAATAAATATCAGGGAGCCAATTTCACCTAGTCCTAAACGGCACGTTAGCCTTGTTGGAAGTGACCCCTGCCTCCGACGCCAGCTGTCCTGGGTCCCGGTAAGGGTAGATACCTATTTGTGTGATGAGCGCGTAAATTTGTTCCTATGTCCGGGACGTTTTCTATGTATTCAAGTACGTACTTCTCTTTACAAGTATGTTTATCGTTCTCTAACCCATAGTACAAGCTTAAAGGTTAGTTTTGACTAGGTCAATTTGTATGAGATGGTCCCCTGATATATATTTTTTCATTTAAACTAAACACTAGGCTTATATCACGGGTACTATAAAAATACATATACGAGGGTGGTATGATAAGTAATGAACCTTGAAGCTACGCGGTTTGGCTGGATATTAAAAATGTCTTTGCCTACATCCGCCATCTTGGACGCGGGAAAATTGACAGTTTCAAATGATTCCGTCAATTACTTCATGACTTATAGTTTTTTAAACATAACGAGTGGCATTGTTTGTGTAAAATAGAAAAAGAACAATATCGATCTGTGATTCGCTTTCTGTTTTTGAAGGGGAAAACGCGTGATGAAATTAAAACTGAGTTAGATACCGTATATGGCGATGCTTCACCTTCTATTGCCACAGTAAAGCGGTGGTATAACGAGTTCAGAAATGGAAGAATATCTGTGTTTGATGAGGCCCGCCCCGAACGTCTAAATGAGGTTACATCAACAAAGTCCGAGATATGTTGATGAACGATCGTAGACTGAAGTTGAGGGAGGTAGCTGAGGTATGTAGCTTGTCACTGGAGCGTGTACAAAATATCGACATAAACATTTGGGAATGAGGAAGTTATCGGCCCGATGGGTACCGCGTTTGCTAACAGAAGAAAATAAGCAGAATCGTGTAGCCACTTCCAAAGAGTGTTTGGCACTATCAAAACATAATCTGAAAGACTTTTTTATGCGTTATGTTACCGTGGACAAAACGAGGATCCACCACTATACTCCCGAAACAAAACAACAGTCCAACAGTCCAAGCAGTGGACCTGCCCCGGCGAAAATGCTCCAAAAAAAGCAAAAACGGTTCCGTCGGCCGGGAAGGTTATGGCGACCGCTTTTTGGGATTCCCAAGGAGTTATCCACATTGACTATTTAGCGAAGGGAAGAACGATCACGGGGCAAAATTACTCTGATTTATTGTCTCGATTTGATGAAGAATTAAAGAAAAAACGGCCCCGTTTACCCCGCAAAAAAGTGTTATTTCACCAGGATAATGCTCCGGCCCATTCATCTCACATCGTCAAGGCCAAACTGGATCAATTGGGCTACAAAATACTGCCGCAGTTGCCGCACGCTCCTTATTCGCCAGATTTAGCCCCGTGCGATTTCTTCTTGTTCCCAAACATGAAATCTTGGCTCGGAGGCAAACGCTTCATGTCAAATGAAGAGGTCATAGAGGTCACAGAGGAGTATTTTGCAGTTTCCGAAGACGTATTTTTTGGAGGGCTTAAAGAAGTTGGAGACGCGTTGGGATAAGTGCATACTTTTGAAAGGGGACTACGTAGATAAATAAAAACAAAAAATAAAAAAATAAAAAAAAAATCTTGGGTAGGCTCACTACTTATCATACCACCCTCGTATCAATAATACACGAGATCGTTAGCATCACACAATCATTGCCTTTACCGTTAATTAAAACCCAGGACCGCTAAATTTGTATGGGCTAGGCTAAACGCGTTATAGCGTATCAGGTAAATCACATGCCCACTTGTCTACCTAAATAAAAAAACTCGAAAATTAACTCCATAAAAAGGCCTACGTGTAACACTTATTTTGAGACCCGTTTTATAAAGGTCAGTCATCTAGACCGTTTGTCCGTCACGCCTATCCGATGTTCCGCCGCGTTTAGTAGGAGTGGCCACCCTACTGGCTCTGTCCAGTCATCTCGCCTGGGAACTGCACTTGTTACTCGCCCGCGCACTCGACTCGCCTCGAAACAGTGCAATACCTCGAATCAGCCTCTTAATACCACTTGAGCGGTAAAGAGCTATGAGATTAAATGTAATAATCCGGATGTAAGAGATTGTGAGGAAAGTTTTTAGAAAATAGGACCGGAGTTCCTCACTTTTTATTTCAAGATTCGTGACATTTTAGTGTTAACAGAAACTGTTAATTTTTTGGGATAAAATAAAAAGTGGGTATGGTACCCGTCTTTAGTTCAAGTATGCTTGACTACTTTTTGGTAAATTCGAAAGGGTCATCCTGAACTTTTTGAACATGTACAGTCAGCAGCAGAAGTAGCTACGCAGCCGAAGAGCAAAATGATCTGCGCTCGACTCTATTGTCACGAGAAAAAGTCGTGTCTAGATCATTTTGAGCATGTTATTCTGCTTAGCTACTTTTGATGCTGACTGTACTATTATCATAGTTGCACGGTTTTTGAGATAATGTAATTTTCTTCAATTTCTTTGAAGATGATACCTATGTTCGCCAGAAGTACAATTATTAATCAGTCAAGCATTAGTGGGTTTTGATTTGAAGAACCGAGGTATTGCGAAGGTAAAACAAGTCTAACAAAAAGCTAGATTTTAAAACCCGACTGCATGTTTTGATAATGTCGTCTACATAATGTTAGTTATCCTTTATATATCGTCACTACTTTGAATCGTGATGTACGATTTTAAACTTTAACATATAAAGCTATAAGTTTAAAATCGTCCATTACGAAATATGAGGTACGGGGCTTTTTCAAAGTAGTGACGATATTTTTTGTGCCAGTACCCAGTGACACTCGCGACGTTAAGACGAATTTAATCCATCCAGCCCCTACGAGGGAACATAGAGTCCAAACATCCAGGCCACACACATAACCCTCCTTTTAGGTTTTCCCGCAGTTGGGTAATAATAAAAAATACTTCAACAGGGGCTATTTAAAAATTGTGTTTCTGGTAAACATAGCGATTTGTTAAATAAAAAAACAGTGCAACTTTACACAATGGTAAATATTGTGATCAAACATGTTCAGAATGACACTACCTATCATCTCTTAAAGCCCCTACTCTCGAATGCCAACTCTGTAAATATACTTTGGTGGCCAGAAAACAATGCAAGGATTATGTATAATAAATCATTACAGTATTTAAGAGGATTGTGAAGCGATGCCTAAATCACGTAGCTGTCAAAAATAATCCATACAAATTTAGCTCCGGGCGATAACGTTTCTCACCCCCTAAATTTAATCCGATTTCCACTATTTTTGAATATGTTGTACATATTATAGAAAACTAGGTGTGTACGTTTCCGCTATAGTTTTTTTTTGCAATAAATATTTTCTTGGAAAGGAAAACGTACAGACAGTTTTTCATAATATCTGGTGAGAAAAACGTTATCCCATTGTGTATGGGATTTTTTTGCTTCACAGGCTTCTTAAACTTATACGCGTAAATACACATCTTAGCGATCACTAAAGAAAAATCATCTATTCGCAAGACTCGATAGGCTCTCCAGCAATAAAACAGTATTGTTTAATGTATCATCGATTTCTGCTCTTGAACGTTCAACTTGTTGCTTGCGAATCTAACAGTCATTATATTTGATGAGCGCAATATTAGACTCGGTTACTATTTTAGGTTCCTCAGCATAAACCCTTTTTCCCTTAGTCACGGCATCACGCATGTTCGGCTGGACGGATTACAATAATTATTTTTTGTTGTCGTCAGGAGAAGGTTATTATGAAAGAAAAAAAGTATAAAATCCACCGGGAAAGTCACAAATTTGCAACGGGGCGAAGCCGCTCACGGGTAGCTAGTATAATATCTAATATATAAAATTGCCCCATGTGGTTGCTGGGTTAGAATAGTGCCACTCCATGTCTTCCCGTGGATGTCGTAAGAGGCGACTAAGGGAATAAGGGCTTGTAGTACTGTTAGGCGATGGGCTTGCAACCTGTCACTAATACACTAGTAAACCTCTTAGCCTGTTAGGGCAAAATGTGGTTACAGAAATATCAGTAAGTCTTTAGAGTTGTTGGTATTTCTGTAGCTCTGCCTACCCCACTCTGGGAATGAAGGCGTGATGTTATGTATGTATGTGTATATAAAATTCTCGTGTCACGGTGTACGTTATTGAACTCCTCTGAAACGGCTCGACCGATTTTCGTGAATCTTAGCGTGCATATCGGGTAAGTCTGAGAATCGGCCAACATCTATTTTTCATACCCCAAAGTGACATAAAAAAAAAATTGCAGCGGGCGAAGCCGCTGGCGAGTCGCTAGTAGTATCTATCATAGATTCATACGTGATTGAATGCGTCCAAAGGCGTGTAAGTCCCACCATAAAGCGTGGGTTCCCGTTAATGCATACACGACCATTACTCCGCGATCTGAACAATACACCACTTTCTCACGTTTAATGACAAATCGCTTGCTAATGAATACAACGTTCAAACAATATACATGACTGTAACTTTATAAAACCGGGCAGGAGCATGTCGGACCATGCTCAGTGTTGGGTTCCGATACCGTTGAGTACTACAAACATAAAAATCAACAAATAATTATTAAATTTCTATTTAAAGTCTTAGATGATTTTAGTAGGTATAAACACTTTAATCGCCTGTATCTCAAGAACAAATGATGTCGACTTAGTCGTGATAGTTTTTCTTTAAAATTCGTTATATGCTTTTTCATTTAATTTTTTTTTCAGGTTTTTAGTATTTGTAGTTTTGGATGTGGGCGGGCGGGGGGACGACGGACAGACGACACTTGAGTCTAACAAAAATTAGCGCTTTAAAGCTTAATATTTCATAAACGGATCACTTAATCGAAAAATTGTTGTCACTAACCCGTAAATTTTTTGAAAGACCTGTCCAACGACACTCCACACTATAGGGTAAAAGAAAATATACCACAAACAGGGAGATTTTTGTCGATGTCTTGGAATTTGAATCTACTATCAAGGAAATAAAGTGCAATTACCTCTGCTCTTAAATGTCATTTTCAATTTAGAAACAAATAAAAATGAACTTTATGCTTTTAAAGATAAAGTTTAAACTAAATTGCCTTGACTACGAGTATGTACTAGAACCACCGGGTGTCACTAGGTTAAGGTTCAATATTTATGTAGAGGAAAAGCCCCAAATATGGACCACCATATACATTTTATGAAATAAAACGCAGGATTTTCAAGTTAACGAAATGCAATAAAAACCAGTCGGGAAATTATCTGGCAATCTTCTAAATATAATAAAAATGTCATAAAGTAACAAACGCTTAACAAAAACTTCGTAATCCTTACTGATATTATAAATGTGAAAGCATGTATGTTTGTTACGCTTTCACGCAAAAACTACTTGACGAATCATTATGAAACTTTGTACACATATTCTGGGAGGTACAGTCAAGTTCAAAAGTATGTATACACTTTAGTACCTTGTCACTTTAATCGCTTGGATAATTTCATATGGCAGTTTAAACATGACGTTAAATAGACAAGGTACTAAAGTGTATACATACTTTTGAACTTGACTGTACAAGAAGTAGCATACGATACTTTTTATTAAAAAAATATTTTTTACAATGATAAAAAAATAAATTTGTCAAGAAAAAAAATTGCAGCGGGCGAAGCCTCTGGCGGGTCGCTAGTTCTAAATAGACTGAAATTAACCTCTTTCAAAAAAGGTAACATTATATGGACCCCCATGTTAATAATACGGCCTAGGGGTTCGTAATATGGACCATTATAATTAAGGTATGACAATTATCACAATTTTTTCCTATTTTAAAATAGGAATATTTAGAAACTTGTAATCACTAATCAGCCTTATACACCGTGTTTTTTTTGATTTACGATAACTTCGGCATATTGTTAGGTACACGTATAGAAACTACGTGGTACATTAGATTTTAAAATATTGCAAAAAAAAATAAAAAAAATTGTTTAGAACAAAGTAATTAAATGTTGTGTCTTCAATCATTCTAAAAGGGCCTTTAGAGTTAACTCATAGTTAGTGTCAAATACGTCAAGTCAGCGTGACATACACACACACACAAGTAAAGATAACACTTGACAGGTGCACGATCGCTTGACTTGGCGGGAAGTATCTTGCTTACTGTGTAAGAGGTCACCGGTTCGATTCCCAGGTGGGTCTCTTTTATTTATTAGAGTTTTTTTATAAATTGATATTTTAATTACCCAGTATTTAACAATAACGTGCGTATCATAATTACATTTTAGGATAGTTAAATTTTTATCGTCGGTTGAGTGCAAACAAGCACCCTAAAATAACAAAACAAAGTGAAAATTTCTTTATTTCATAAATGGATTTAGCAGATTGCTCTAATTTTTAATATTCTCATTCATCATAACTAATTACTTAATGGTTTATAAAATGAAAAAACTTCGTTGCGTTGTTTAAAATAATTTTATTTAAAATTTAGAGTAAATGGCCGCACAAACATCAACAGTCATTTTATTTATTAGGCACCTTATGATTTATTACAATGAAAAACCTAGCATTACTTAAAACTGTAAAAAAACATATCAACGGTATCAAACAATGAGTATAAAAACAAATATCGTGCGTATTTACAACGGATTTCACAAAACTGTTTAGAAATCCTTCAAGCGGCATGGTCTGCAGATCATAAGTTATCACAAAGAACGAAATCACCTCTGTTGAGTAACAACTTTTCAAGTATTTAATTCTAGGTGTACAAATAAACATACGGGCACTTTTAACACAGGATTAGCCAAGCAAAGAACGATACTGTGGGTGACCGAGGCAGAAAAAACAAGAGCTTTGAATAGTCAATTATGTACGTGTCTCGAACATTTTTTTTTCTAAAAGAGCACGAAATTTGGTCAGAACATCTTCGTCCGTGTGGAGCTCGTTTAAACTGTTCCCGAGGGATCAGCCTTTATTCATCCTGAAAGTCCGTTCTAACTATTGGTGACACAATGTTTGAAATCGGCACAGTAGTTTTTGAGTTTATCCATTACAAACATACACACATACAAAAATACAAACCTCTCCTCTTTGTAATAATATGTTTATCCTGAAAGTCCCTTTTAACTATTGGTTAAATATTTTTTTAAAATTGGCACAGTAGTTTTTGAATTTATTCATTACAAACGTACACGCACATTGGATAGCTACATTATTAATACGTTAACCATAGAACCTTTTATGATAGCTAAGTACCTAATGTGAATGTTTGAACCATCAAGAAGCCTAAGCTATTCAACCTAAACAACCAAATTAAATTTATTTAAACTAATGTGAATGATTTTCAAAATGACCACCTTCATGCTCTAAACAAAGGTGTAATCGTGTGCGTATCTGACGATTTAAATTAACTTCAGTAGCACGCATGTCATCAGCTACTTCCCGAATCCTTATGAGTAAATCTTCTCGTGTTGAAATTGGTTTTGAATATACACGCTCTTTAAGAGTTCCCCAGACGTAAAAGTCCAGGGGCGTTAGATCGGGAGACCGAGGACACCAAGCATGGGTTGGACTACCGCGTCCAATCCACCGGCCGGCGAAATTTGTATTTAAATATTCGCGTACGCGAAGAGCAAAATGTGCAGGTGCCCCATCATGCTGTATCCAATGTGTACGTAGCGTTTGTAATGGTAATTCTTCAAAGTAATCCATAGAATGGAGAGATTGTAAAAATTCCAAGTAATTTTCACCGTTCAGTCTGTTTGGAATTTCTACGGGACCTATCTATCTATTGGTTATTTAAAATTCCTGCCCACATATTGACCGAGAACTCATGCTGAAAAGAAGACTCTCTGGCTAGTTTAGGGTTGTGCTCTGACCAATGATGGAAGTTTTTTGTATTCATAATACCTGCTCTTGTAAATTGTGCCTCGTCCATCCACAATATTTTCCCGATGAGTTGTGGATCTTCTGTCAAAAGTGCGTTCATTCGTTGGCAGAATGCAATTCGTGAAAAGTTATCGTGCGGCAAAAGGCCTTGCACTTTGCGATAATGATATGGATGTAGACCATACCGCTTCCAAACTCTCCAAACCTTATCGTGATTTACATTGTAAATTTGCCCCACACGTCTTGTTAACAAGGTCGGATCTTCAATTATTGCGTTCATGATCCCGTCTTCGTCCTGTACTGTCAAATTAATATCCCTTTCGTGAGGAGTCTTTTTTAAACCCTGTTCTCTAAATCGTCGGTGTAACTGTAACAATAATAATTACGGTTTGTTTAACATAAAATAATCTTAACATAGTATAAATTAAAGTCGCTTCCGGTGTCTGTCTGTCTGTCCCTATGTATGCTTATATCTTGCAAACTACGCAACAGATTTTGATGCGGTTTTTTTTAATAGATACTTAGAGTGATTCAAGAGGAAGGTAAAAAAATAATAAAGGAAGGTAATATTCCCTCGGGAACCGCGTAAACGAGCTCCACGCAGACGAAGTCGCGGGCAACAGCTAGTTACTAATAAATGAAGGAATAAAGTACACATT
This sequence comes from Acleris holmiana, assembly GCA_949316455.1. Taxonomy (NCBI): domain Eukaryota; kingdom Metazoa; phylum Arthropoda; class Insecta; order Lepidoptera; family Tortricidae; genus Acleris; species Acleris holmiana. The sequence goes on from OX438772.1 coordinate 932,468, forward strand.
AGAAATACTTACATTTAAGAACGTATGAGGGTTAGGCGTCCTTCGGTCGGGATAACGCCGCCTATATTTTCGTGCCGCTTCAGAAGCATTGCCGTCACATAAGCCGTAAATGAAGTGCATTTCAGCTTCTTCCTCAGGACGATAATTAAAACGAGGCATTTTTTATTTATATGATTTACATTTCCTTGACATTGTCAGTTTACATTGACACGTAGGTATTCATATCATAGACATAATCATTAGTGTGTTTATGATTATTCGTAAATAGGTTTTACTAGCCCTCCTAAGACTTCGCGAATTAACGTAAAGCAAGATAGAAGATAGGGCGTCGTTATAGGCGGTTTAACCCTCTTTGATGAAAAGAGACAGCTTTCAAAATACAGTAGTTACTGAGGACTAGGAAAACCAACTTGAATTTCATTCAATTTAATGTCATGTGAATACTCGTATACGTAACATAAGATACCTATTTTCTTTAACCTTCGTGTTGTACCTATAAACCTAACAATTTAAAACTCTACTCATAATAGGTAATTAAAAGAAAATTGTTAGGTATCAATTAAGAGCCTTTTACATTAGTTTAACGTGATTAACTGATTAATTTTAATAATTGAATATCTTTATAACCGTACGAGTTATCATATGTCTGTCTTCGGGAAATTAGCTTAATTTGACTTGAAGAACGTGCCCTTAAAGTTATCGTAAATAAAAAAAAACACGGTGTATGTGGAATAAATATTATTCTAAAACTCCTTTAAAATTTAAAAATTGAAATCAGGCTCGAGACTATATTACGAGCATGTTCATAATATGGACTACTAGTCCATATTTGAAACTAACTATCGGTCCATAATATGAACAGGTGTAATTTGTCGTTAAACTTTTTCCAAAAAAATACTAGTAATACGTGTCGTCACACGCACAACAAAGTTCACTAATAATTTAACGTTTCGAGGACATCGAGGTACAAGAAGAAGCGGTTATCATAAAAGAAGCAATAGCCTTACAAAACTCACCGAAAATTTCCATCAAGTGTGCCTATAAACTTGAATTGACGATAACTGTATAACACATACGTGCACAACGATAAACATACAGCTTGGCGGCGAATCAGCCTGGTGATTCTCTCAACACAGCGCTGCGTCGATCTTAAAGGTGAAGTTTTATCTGGCAAGTTTCAGAAGTCCCGTCGGAGCGTACAAAACACATTTTAGCGCGTGCCTTTCAATTAGGCAGCAGGCACTGATTCAAGTTCAGTGTCGTATAAAGCTGCCTTATTGAGAAGGCACGCGCTTAAATGTGTTTTGTACGCTCCGACGGGACTTCTTGAACTTGCCAGGTAAAACTTCACCTTTAAGATCGACGCAGCGCTGTTTTGAGAGAATCACCTCCCAGGGCGGGCAGCCGCACCTCAATGGTGTCCAAAGCGGCCAACTTCACTTCGATAGGAACGCCACCTAGCGAGATATTCGTGTGGTCCATATTGTGTACCTAGTCCATATTTGGGGCTTTTCCTCTATAAAAAAATGTGTTCATCTGAACAGCCTGGGGTGTTATTTTTTTGAAAAGAAAAAAATAAATAATATAGTTAAATGAAAGTTTACTTAGTGTTAACTTTTTTAAGCCATTTTTTTTAAAGTTCATCGGTACTAACTTTTTGCAGGACGTTGATTCTTTTAAACAATATCTGTTAATTCATGAACGAATCATCCACCACCGAGTTAGTTGTCATGCGCGCTCCTAGGAACGCAAGGCAATGTTAGGTACCACTTTGGCTTAGGTACTTCGTTCATGAAACCTGTGACTAAATTAAAATACATGTAACAAAATGTGGTGTGGGGATTACTAGCATAGAGGCATTCCATCTTAGTCCTCAGGGCAACGCATTTGATGTCTTAGGATAAAAGGCTTGTGAATTCAAATGTGTATGGGTCTCAGATTCCACTTAATATCAGGTGGCCTGAGTGTTCATGTGGCTTCTCCTTATCATAAAAAAAAAGAAAAATACACGGCATTACCACACAGTTTAGCTATACAGGTATACATTGTTCTGCGACCACAGGCTCATGTGATCATGTCACAGCATATGCTGCGAGCTGGGTCAGCTGCACAGCACTGGCAGGTGAGTCGAGTTCAGTGTAGTATAAAGCTGCCTAATTAAGAAGGCACGCGCTAAAATGTGTTTTGTACGCTCCGACGGGACTTCTTAAACTTGCCGGATAAAACTTCACCTTTGAGATCGACGCAGCACTGTGTTGAGAGAATTAAACTCCTGGTTTTCAGAATGCACCTAGCTGCTGGTTACATTTCAGCGAGTTACATGGGAAACATTACTCTACGCTGAATTTTTATTTAATTAAAACTACAAAGGAAGCTGTTTAATTGCCACGTCATAAAGGCCTGTCAGACAATATCGTCGGACCATCAAGCTTTAGGTCTATCAGCGCTTCTGCTGCTTGTTCTAGGCTAACATACCTACAAAAACAGCTTAAAACTAACATATCAATTAAATAAATAAATAAATATCAGGAAACAGTCTCACACAAATTGACGCAGTCCCAAACTAAGCTCTAGGCTTGTACTATAGGTAGACAACGATAAACACTTATGTAGAGAAATACATACTTAAATACATAGAAAACATCTAAGACTCAGGAACAAATTTTCGCGCCTATCACACAAATAGAACCCAGGTCCGCTGGCTTCGGAGGCAAATTCCCAACTAGGCCAACGTGTCGTCAAAATTACAACAGTCCTAACACATTTGCGGAATCATTTCGGCTAACCGGCGGCGACAGTTCCGCCAAAACAGGACACACCTCAGCCAGAATTCCTTCTTTAAAAAGGTCGATAGATCTTTGGACGGTACTCGTTCCATCGAGGATTTAAATTTCACTTCTAACGAATGAATGAATGAGGCGTCCGTACTGTTGACGCGCAATATATCCTCAAAAAGTTGCCCGCGAACCTTTACAGCACAACGCGACGCGTTCGTACTGATAAATCAAAACGCGCGAAACGCACAGCGTGATTGTTTTAATACTTATAATACAAAGACCAAAGAATCTTAAGAACTCTTAATATCTTCTCACTAAGATTGAAACTCCCAGGTTTCTGGTGCAGAGAAACTGGTAGTGCAGCAAAGTTGTTTGCTGCGATTGTGATGGATCGTATACTAGTTGTAATAGAGAAGATAATTGATTGTGTTGTTGGTGAGACGCTGGGTGTACACAGGGTCTGGAGGATGTTATTGCTCAATGTCTTCGCGGAGGGCTAGGGATGGGATATTAAAAACCAATTTTAGTTACGGTTTCAATGTTAATATGGGGCTGATACTTGAACAATTATTTTTCCTTTGCATAAAGCAAGAAAGAAGTAATACAACCGAACTTGCCCTTCATGCGGCATTTTACTGCCCTTTTTAGGGTTCCGTAGTCAAACTAGGAACCCTTATAGTTTCGCCATGTCCGTCCGTCCCTCCGTCCGCAGCCTAGCGCAGAGACTCTTAGTACTAGAAAGCTGTAATTTGGCACGAATATGCACATAAGTCACGCCAACAAAGTGGTAGAATAAATAGTAAAAAAAAACAATTGTTTTAGGCTACCTCCCCTACACGTAACATGGGGATGAATTTTTTTGGCGTTACCCCATCGTGTAGGGTATCGTTGTATAGGTCTTTCAAAAATATTACGGGGTTGGAAAAACAGTTTTTCGATTAAGAAAACCATTTATAAAATATTAAGCTTTAAAGCGCTAATTTTTGTTAGTCTCAAGTGTCCCTCCCCCCTACAGCCAAAAATACAAATGCTAAAATCAGAAAAAAAATCTTAAATGAAAGGACATATAATGAATTTTAAAGGAAAACTATCATGACTAAGTAGACATCATTGGTTCTTGAGATACAGGCGATTAAAGTGTTTATACATACCTACTAAAAACATATTTTGGCACCATTGACTTTAAATAGAAAATTAGTTATTACTTGTTGATTTGTATGTTTGTAGTACTTAACGGCTTCGGAACCCTAGACTGAGCATGGTCTGACATGCTCTTGCCATATAAATCTTACCGTCTTCGGTTACTGTTAAAAAATAAATAGCATGAAACCGGCATATGAAAATATTTGTCATAAATTTTGTTTTATTTTTATTTCTTGTTGTTATAAAGAATATAGAACATACACACTAAAAATATAACTATCTGCCTAATACGGTTTATGCATGAGATACATCCTGCTGATAGAAAGACGGACAGCGAATGCTTAGTAATAGGGTCCTGACTTAGTGAAATGTCAAGCGAAATCAGATTAAGTACCTATGACTACATTTGTTTCATGTAACATTTTCAAACAAATTGTACATAGTGAAGGGCTTTAATTATAAATAGAAATAGAAACATTTATTCGACGATCACAAGAAAAAAAAACAGTTCAAAGATTACACATAATAAAAATAATGGCAAACAAAAAAGAAACAAATTGAAAAGAAAATTATTAGAGCATAGTGTTACCATGAGTGGTCCTGTGATGTCGAAAATGACACCACTCAGCACTGTGTCACGGCATCAACCGTGACGCTGATTTTCAGTGGCGCCAAAGTGACACACGAACGATGAGACAGCAGACTACACAGACACTAAGGGAAGTGAAATAAGAAGACGAAATTGATAAATAAAAAACATTTTAAAATACTTTAAAATTAAATTCCCTTGCGTAACGAAAGTTACCCATACAGTTTGTATGACTAACGTTCGTTACACAAAGGAAGCGATCGTGATTTTGTTTTCATTAGGCCTTTAACTATGTATTTTTTGAAACGACTTATTTCAGTGGCACTCGTAGGTATATTATGAATTTCGTTGATAATTGGAAGAAGTTCCTGATAAAGAACACCAGTTACCGGATTCTCTACAACAACTCGGCTTAAAAGTTGAAAAAAGGCTTAAGGGATTTTTCCACCAAACGGCTCGCACGCAACGCATCGGATCGGAACGAATTTTGCAATCCTTAAAGGGTATTCAATTATGTACCTACTAAGTATTTAAAGTCTATAACACCAAGCCGCGCACGGCAGCGTAACCTCTGGCATCTTCCGCCGACGATTACTGCGACTGAGACGCGCGAAAGGCTCCGTAATAAATAGATAAAGTCTGGCAAATGAATGATGAGAATGAAAAATTCACTTACGCGGCAACACTATGTCATTACCATAGGTTTTGACAGTCAGTGTTGCCGCGTAAGTGAATTTTTCATTCTCATCTTTCATTTGCCAGACTATAGTAATAATTTTAGTAGACGCGTTCGGCAGTCGCCGCATTCGTTCGTACCTTACCGATTCGATGCTATGCGAGCCGTTTGGTGGAAATCATCCTTTAGACGTTATTGATTCAATATGTATACACTACAGGGTGTAAGTAATCTTTGAATCACAACATCACCAGTGTCCCCATCACCTCATTACTAGACTCCGGATCTTTGTGGCAATGACGTCACAATAGGGTAATTTGGGGAGTAAATGGAACAGTGTTAATTAATACGGCAACCTAGTCTATTGCTGTTCTACGGAAATATTTTTTTACTATGAGGCATCAACGATATAGATTACCTATAAGTCAATTGTCAATTGATTAATCAATCGACGATGTTCTTTCGTTAACTGACTCCGTAACAGATCAAAAGTTGTTCTAAATGACTTGCGGTAATAATAATGTTTTTTTGTCGTGAATGCCTAGTTAATAAATATTATTCAGTTTAGAAAGGTATTAATTAAAAAATTGAATTAATTAACACCGTTCCATTTACTCCCCAAACTACCCTATTGTGACGTCATTGCCACAAAAATCCGGGGACTACTCATTACCTTAATCAGTTTGATTGAAAATTATAATATATTTTGTTTTGTATAATTGTTATTCATAGACAAACTGCTTTTTGTGTAATCGCGACTATGTGAGGTGTAAAGCGCCGAACTGTGTAAGTAACTAGTAACCTTACTTACGTTACCTTGTAATTATCGGTGAGAACTTGTAATTGGCTTTTCGTGTATATTTTAAGTTATTGTTTTGTTTTATAGCTGTTGGTTTTCCAAAAATAAATAAATAAATAATTAAAAACATGAATCCCGATTTTGTTGGTATCAATTTCGGTATCGCTCGCCCCCCTCCCTGGCCCACTTTGTCCCACAGGGTGTTCCAGTAACAAATGTCGGCGCGGGCGCACACGGCGCTCGCTAATTTGACCAATTGGGTGGCCGCTGTGAACAGTGTTATCGACCAACGGTAACTGATCTACGATTTATTGGAACAAGAGTTATCTTATCGTCTGAAGCGGTTAGATGTTATATTAAATTTCCCGAACCGCAGGGAACCTAATAAACAGTGATCCGAATAGGTGCCATTTCGGGTGAATGTCCTTAAACATTGTACATAACATGGATAAGACTTGGAATTTCGGGACTTGTATTTTTTCACAGAACATCGTTAATTGTTTAACAGTTGCAAGTAACAATAGTACCTACAACCATAAAATAAAACCGGCAAAATTTCGTATACGGCCTCTTAAGAATGCCCTGTGAAAAACAACATTTGAATACCAAAAGGGGTTTGTGTTTTTTGTTTGCATGAGTGTCAAAACTATAGTCTTCATATTTCGTCAATGCCATATTATATGCTAGCAAATAATTGTAAAATTATACATTTATAAGCTTTCTGAACCAAACACAAACTTAAAACTTTTCATATGAAATCCCGGGGTTGAAAGCTGTATCCATACTAAGCTTACGCACCGAAGTCCCGTGAAATGGCACTACCTAATCTGATCACTGCTCATAAAGTAAAACAAGACCGATGCTGATGGATATCTTTGGTTTTCAGTCTTGAGATTGTCATCGTAAGATTGCAGATGGCCTGCGTGCGTTTGCCTTTTCATGCCATAAAGAAGGTTCATCCAGATCGCACCACCATCTCATTATTTAACCTACCGTCAAGCATCAGAGTTCGTATTGTTGCGTTTCGGTGTAGGGATACGACCACCGGTCCAGTCCTTGCCCAGTCTTGAGATTTGAGTCTTGAGATTACATACATCACCATGTTTGCCTTGCGTGCTAGTGGACAAATTTCGGCTAAGTTGATGATGATTCAACATTAGCCGATTAGAGCCTAGCGGTGGCGTTTGGCACTTAAACACAAATAGAAGTTTGAGTCCACAACAACCACATATTAAAAGAATACCTAAAGTCTTATATAAGCTGCTAATTAGTTTGGTAGTTAAATAACATACATACATCACGCCTTCATTCCCAAAGTTTGGTAGGCAGCTCTACAAAAATACCAACTAATCAAAAAATACTTGTTTATAATTGTATAACCACATTTTGCACAATCAGGCCAAGAAGTTTACTAGTGTATTAGTGACAGGTTGCAACCCCATCGCCTAACAGTACTACAAGCCCTTATTCCCTTAGTCGCCTCTTACGACATCCACGAGAAGACATGGAGTGGCACTATTCTAACCCACCAACCACACGGGGTTTAATAACAAAAATAAATATTCCTAGTTCCGGCAATCCTCAACGTGCGACACATATTATTATTTCGACAGGCTTTTAAAAAAACACTTGTGCGCGTTTCTAAGCAATGTTTTTGATTAGGTAGGTGAATATTATTGGAAATAATCTCAATTTGATTTCGGTTTTTTTAAAGGTAAAGGGGGACATTTATCTTTTAAAACCGTGTGTCCAAAAATGAGAAAAAAATTAGGAAGCTAACGCTCATTTCGCGCCTTACAACAGAAAAATAGTTTTTTTTAATAACTGCCGAAAAACTGTGCTTTTCAACAAAAGGACGTAAGTGCCATGGTGATATGCTTTTTTGTGGATGTACTTTTTGTGTTTCTAGTAACGCCTTCGGAACCCCACACTGAGCGTGGTCCGACATTCTTTTGCCGGTTTTTAGGGTTCCGTAGCCAAATAGCCAAATGGAAAAAAACGGAACCCTTATAGATTCGTCATGTCTGTCTGTCCGTCCGTATGTCACAGTCACTTCTTTCCGAAACTATAAGAACTATACTGTTAGCTATACTGTTTAAACTTGGTAAGTAGATGTATTCTGTGAACCGTATTAAGATATTCACACAAAAATAGAAAAAAAACAATAAATTTTGGGGGTTCCCCATACTATAACTGAAACTCTTTTTTAAATACGTCATAGAGTAGCGGCGAGTCTGACTCGCACTTGGCCGCTTTTTTACAATGGCATTCAATTACATTTGCAACTTCCCACAAGTTGTAAAAGCCTTAAAGAAACATTTTTAACCACACAGTGTGAAGAGATAACATTTCTTATTGATGATATATCACAGACGTAGGTCTCAATCAACAATTCTACCTTTTTAACACGTCAAATCGTGTGTTGAGGCATGTCGGCACCAACGCAGTCATATTGTCATAAATCCGTAGACACTTCACCCAACTACCCGCTAAAAGATCTCATCTTGTATTCTACAGATAAAACAAATTCAACTCTACCTTTTCAGCAATGAGGTTGCTAATACTTCTAGTTCCACAGATAATAAAGCCTTTGGTTTAAAGAATAGACAAGCCCCAATTACTTTTACAGCCAGTGACATCACGCGACACATCATCTTCCTATATTGCGCCAATAAAACGTCTTCATTGTCTATGTTTGTGTCATTTTGAAATAAGAATTCTTGAGTAGTTTTACCAATTTATAATTATGCAGTTAAAGTTGCCACTATAGTCTTTGTAAAAGAGTAAGATGGTTTAGTTAGATGTCGGTGTTTGATTTTCCCAATGGTTTTTATAACTTGGTGTAACTTGATATTATTCCGTTTGTTTTGAGGTGTTGTGGATTCATTGGGAGGTTGTGTTGTATTTCCACGCATAGGTTTACTATTAGACGATGCATCAAACAAAACAATAGTAAATGAATAGCAATGCCTCAGTTCAGGTTGAAACCGCATTACAGAAGTTATGGTTGCCACGCCGTAGATTCTGATTTTCCTTGATAATTATAACCCTTCCTTTCTTTGAGAGCTGATATCTCTTAATTAGCCCCACCAATTTTAATGAAACCTAACCAGGAACCATTCCTATTGAACTATATAGTTTTCTTTTAAAAATAAACGACGACACGGTGGCCTAGTTGGGAGTGACCCTGCCTCCGAAGCTAGCGGGCCTGGGTTCAAATCCCGGTAAGGGCAGATATTTGTGTAATGGGCGCGAATATTTGTTCCTGAGTCTTGGATGTTTTCTATGTATTTCTCTTTATAAGTAAGTTTATCGTTGTCTAGTACCCATAGTACAAGCCTAGAGCTTAGTTTGGGACTAGGTCAATTTGTGTGACATTGTCCCGTTATATTTATTTATTTATTTAAACCACGTCCAAATCTGTCCATCCGTGTGGGAGTTACGACGCCACAGAATATAACCCTTTTTTACTGGTGGTTAATCGATATTTACTGACGACGTCAGGGAATTACATACATACATAACATCACACCTTCATTTCCAGAGTGGGGTAGGCTACAGAAATACCAACCAATGTAAAAATAATTGTTTATAATTCTATAACCATACTTTGCACAATCAGGCCAAGAAGTTTACGAGTATATTAGTGACAGGTTGCAAGCCCATCGCCTAACAGTACTACAAGCCCTTATTCCCTTAGTCGCCTCTTACGATATCCCTGGGAAGACATGGAGTGGTACTATTCCAACCCGGCAACCACACGGGTAGCGAATTGAGGGTCAATAACTTACTATGTCTAACTATGTCTAAATTATCTTTTTAGCTCGTTTATGACGTAAAACAAAATAAGGAAAAATAATTCCGGAGAATTCGTACGTATATTTCTACTAATAAAACAATACTCGGGCGTCGTTTAACGCAAAAACAATGCCATAAAACCTGGCCTTGTGCTATTTTGATATTTGCATAGTGAGAGGGTTCTGTGCGAAATATCAGGGCCTCTATTCTACTACGTTAAACGATATCGCGTTTGACGTATTTTAGAATCGTTTATGTCACAGTCGCAATTATTGTAAATGAATTAGAGTTATCAAAACGTTGAAAATACGGGAACACGTCAAATAAGATATCGTTATTACCGTGTAGAATCCCAGCCCAGTTTCCTAATAACTCTGCCAAAATGAATCTCCAAATGAATCTGTTATTTGTTTGGTGATTATCGCTCTTAGTTTTAATTTAAACGAAATTTTGGCACTTTAACCTGTCTTTAAAAGTAGTTAAAACCAGGCTTTAGGTTTTATTAAGTACGCTTTCACGGATAAAAAGCTGAACCGATTTTAATGAAATTTGGTATAGTTAGATAGTTGGAGTCCCGGGTCATATGGTACTTTTTATCCCGGAAAATTGGAGTCGCGGGACACAGCTATTTCTTTATACATAAAAAACCTAGTTGAATAAACGACTTGACCGATTTGGAAATGCGAGTCGATAGGTTAGTGTTTACGGGTATCTTAGGCTATATTTTATTTAAACTGAGAACAAAAATATTTGCTGTAGATCCTACAGCCCATCTTAAATGGCTTTTTTCGTGAATAATCGAAGACTCAAAATTAGAAAAAGATTTTCTACTTTAAGTTTTTGTAACTCCTTAGTTGATGATGCATTCAGGTTTTGAAAACCTTCAAATTGAAATTAAAATACTTTATTAATTTGTAAGACATAGGTTGTAGGTATAAGATGTTACATTTTCCATCTTGTGTGTCATTAAGTCTCGTCCTAATAATTACTTTATTTTTGTTGTTATCAAGGTTTCTGGAAACGGAACCCTAAAAATAAAGTAGCAAACTGATTATCTGCTTACGAAACCAATTATTGCGCCTAATGTGACATGTCCTCGAATAACTAACCTCCATGCCAATTAGCACTATGCGGCTGTTTGTGACGATGACCGGTGCCCATCCCGGAATCGTAATACAGTTTTTAATTAGTTTGATCAATACGTGTATTATCTATGGCGTCATAGCTGTAACACGTTCAGCGCTCATAGCTTAAAGTGTCAATTGTTTTTGGCATAAAGTAGACAATTGTTTCCATAGGTGATTTGAGGCTTGTGTACATTTAAATGCGTTTCTAACCTGAGGGCCAAGATGGAGTGCCTCTATGCTGGTCGTTCCACTGTCTCTCTTATCTTCATATCGAACCAGGGATCGTATACCGGTATTATTTTCATACAAAAATACCGGTATTCAATTTCGGTATCTCGCTTATTGTTAAATATTTTTGCTCTTCAAATAATTTATATAATAGAATAGTGGTATTACCTAATTTACAGTCGAAAATATCAAGGAAATAATGCAAATTCAGGAAGATATTTCAATTTTAATTAATACCGGTATTGATCCCTGTATCGAACACACACGTATGACCTATTTAGCCCTAAGCTTGTGATTTCGGTTTCTTTTAATGATAGTATTGATAACTATAGACTGTATAAGTGTCGTTTTAAAAAAAAAAATACATAGTTAAAGGCTTAATAAAAACAAAAATCACGATCGCGTCCTTTGTGTATTAACGAAAGTTAGTCATACAAACTATACGGGTAACTTTCGTTACACAAAGGAATCAATTAAGTTTTGTTTCAATTAAAGCCCTTAACTATGTACACATTTTTTGAAAACGTCCCATTTTTGTCTTCATATTACTTATCAAAAACTAATTAGGATTTAATTAAATTACTTGCATTACCTTAAATTCTTACCACCGCTCTCAGTGACATTTAAGAGACAATAAACTCGTTCCTTTTTCAAAAATGAACGACGTAATCGTCATTTAGTCGAGCGCGGCCGAGAGCTTATCACACCTACCTACATTTAACAGTTTAGTTTAATCACTGTACGCCGCAATATGTTAGATACGTATGGAGGTATATCCAACTCATTTCAACGTATTGCTGCGTCCCTCTTGTCAGTGACTATTTAGGAAAGTGTAATATTGTTACGAGTAGGTATGGTTAGGTAGGTAGGTAGATTTGAATCGACGCGCCGGCTCAAGGACATGCCTATTGTTAATGGGTTCAATCGAGTTCAAGGCCAAGGCCGTCGCTATTGTAATACGAGGCCGCAATGAGTAGAACCTTCCATTATCGAACGTCCCCGGCGGGTAAAGGTCCATCGGTCATTCGAGAAGGCATTCTTGAACATTCGGCGATTATAATAATAATAATTATTATTATTGACATTGGCAGTATAAAAGGTGAGGCGCGCGTGAGGCGATTCATTCGTTACTTGGAGAGCGAACAGTGCAAACTAGAGTGACTGGAGCAATCATCTAAGTAGTCGAAGTTTATTTAGCGATAATTGCTTGTAATAATTAAGTGAGTGTGTTAATAAAGTCTAGCTCTAATTATTGGTGTGTTCGTGCATTTCTATCAGCTACCTACCCCCACATACGTAACAATAATAAGCTCATTAGGGGCCCTGCAGAACGCACACTAGTCGTGTGTAAGCTGGACTACAATATTTGTAGAAATGTATAAGGACATTTTGGAGCATGCACCCTCAAGCACTTTAACTTTCTGGTGAGCTCCCAAAGAGTTTTTAAGGCGACTGTGAACGAAGAAAAACATACAAAATGCGATAAAGTTTTTCTTCTCTTAAACGTTGTCCGAATTTTACGAGTTTTGAATATGTTGTAGATATTATGAAAAACTATGTCTGTACGTTTTCTTTCCACGGAAATGTTCACCGGAAAAAAAAAGACCGTACAGATCTAGTTTCTGATAATGTCTGCAACATATTCAAAAATAGTGGAAATCGGATTATATTTAGGGGGTGAGAAACGTTATCGCCCGGAGCTAAATTTGTATGGATTATTTTCGACAGCTACGCGATTTGAGCATCGCTTCACAATCCTCTAAAGGGAATAACACTTCTGCAGCTTTTATAATTATCGCTCCGATAAGCGGGATCGTTTCATCGTCGAAACAAAGTAAGCGAATGTCGGCATGGCAACGCGTTACAGCTCATTAGAGGATGTTATATAGATCGTAAATCTGCTCCGGCGCACGTGCCGTTTATCATGCTTTTGAAGATTTATGCTCCAGCTGTATTCTGATGGAAAGCATCGGTTCCGATTATCCATAAACCATTTGCTTCTCAGTAGTTTTGAACGAGCCACTTTTTCACGGCAATGTGTGGCCGGCTAGGCGTTTTGCTCTAACATAAGACGTAAAAGTAAGACCGCAATAGTTGCCGATCACACATTGCCTTTAAAATTTAATGAAGTAGCTTGCAGCCCTTTCTGAAATAAACAGGTCTTTTAAGGAAAGCGCTCAGGGGGCGATTTTTGAAGCTCACCGATGACAAATGATTAACTTTGAAATCAATTTGTGCAGCGATAAAATCTCTCTACTCTCTACTAGCGGGCCCAATGTTTGGATTTCATATCATTACGCTTTTATCATATCAAATCCAAAATCTGGGCCCTCCCGTAAATTGAATCGCTGCACAAATTCATTTTAAAGTAAGTCATTTTTCGTCAGTGAGCTTGAAAAATTTCCCCCCAGTAGGTAGTTAAGATGCATATCGTTAAATTCGCGATTTCCGAAAGTCGGCGTAAAAAACTGATAACTGATCATATCAAGCGCGTAGGTCAACTCTATACATTTCGAGTCGATAGAAAACGGAAACGTTAAAAGAGTCTGCATCTTTGTCTACAGGTACGGGTCAGCGTTTTCAGAGGGAACACGATTTTGGAGACGTTTACTAGACCTTATCTTAACCGAGTGTCAATTGGGCTTTTATTAATGAGTGGTTCAGTCATTTACATACACACATTAGGACTCTGTCATCAAAAATAAAATGTCGCCGTATCAGATGTCCCACCGTGTTTCCCCTCTGCAATAGGACAGAAGCAAAATCCCAGTTTAGCAGAAGGACAGATAATGAACCTACTGACGTCGTCAAAAAATATACAAACCTTATTAATAAGGTTAAGGTTAACCTTCACACTGAAGATTCACACCAGTGTTAGGATGGAGACATTTTTTTCCTATCCTTTTAAAATCACAAAGGACATTCTTGAGGGTGTTGAGGGACGGCACCGGAGAATTATTACTAAAATACCTGCGAAATCTTCACTGCTCCTGTTTATTCAACTGATAAAAGAGGAAGCATTCTTTCAAGATCTCATGTTGGCCCAAGCAAACCGTAAAAGTACTTATTATAGGTACAACAATTTTAACAAGTTATCACGAGTTTACTCAGTGACAAGATTTCTGCGATAGAATGTTTGATACTTTTGGCCAAAGTTACAAAGACGAATTAATTCGTCTATAAATAATCTTTGAAACAAAAATTTTCAAATTGCTACTATTCAATTTATTTTTGTTTTCAGTACGAAAGAAAGAAATAAAAACTTTTATAAGGTGCAAGACTAAAACTTATTACAGTGTATTTAAAAAATAACGTAACAACAAAGATAACATGCAAGCACTTAAAAGGCGACCAGCTCGGCAATATGCTGCAACTTTAAGTCACAGCGCTGATTTTCAGCTGGACCACTGAGTTTATGCGGAGAGCCGTCCCTTGTCTAACATGCATTTATACATTTGATGAACACAACAATATAAATAATAATAATAGAAACATAGAAACATTTATTCGACGATCACAAGAAAAAAAAACAGTTCAAAGATTACACATAATAAAAATAATGGCAACAAACTACAAATTAAACAAAAAAAAAGAAACTAATTGATAAAAAAACAATTATAGCATAGTGTCGCCATGGACACAGGACCTGTAATATCGAAAATGACACCACTCAGCACTGTGTCACGGCATCAACCGCGACGCTGATTTTCAGTGGTGCCAAAGTGACACACAAATAATCAAAGGCATGGCAGACTGACACTGGAAGATATATTATGTAGCATCGCAGGTTTCAGTACAAAGCAGGGGTGCCGCCACCCTGAAGCGAAAAGATATGATTCTTTATTTTAACCCGAAAGCTGATTGATTTACATTCATGCAAAGGTGGCGGAATGTTATTCCAAATTTTGGTGGCGGCATACTTTAAACTTTCCCTAAACGTGGCAGACTTATAAGGTGTAAGCTGTATGAGTACTTTGGCCATTATGCAAATCTCTCCTTTTGCTTATCTGGGATTTTGCTGTTCCAGGATTTTGTTTATCTGTCTTTCTGTTGCAGAGGGCATGTTCCCTCTTCTAAATTATATAGTTTGTAAAATATGATTTCCTCATTTACCATCTTTACAACAACTACGTTGGTCAGTCAGTCTTAAATTAAAGTTATGAATTGGTGAAATTTCTCGAAAGCTACGGAACCCTCTCCATGCGAGGTTAAATCGTAATTGTCCTGTTTCTATTTAAAAAAAGCTATAATAATCGGGATGGTTCTAAGCTAGATTTCATGCTAATCGGTTCTGCCGTTAAAGAGATTATTATCTCTCAAAAAAGAGATATGTTAATAAATAAATATCCGGGGACTGATAATGACATATAAATTTATTTATTTATTTATTTAGTCGCAAACAAAGCTCTAGGCTTATACTATGTGGACTAGACAAAGATAAACCTACTTATATTTATATTTATGATAAGTAGAAGGCACACGAGCACTCAGGCCATCTGATGGTAAGTGTAATCTGAATTCTCAAGACTATAATCACACCCCCAATAAGACCCCAAATACGTTGCCAACCCTGAGGACTAAGATGGAATGCCTCTATGCTCTAGTAATTTCACCGGTTGTCTTATCCCCACACCGGAACACAATAATGCGAACACTGTTGCTTGGCCTAGAAAATATCCAAGACTCAGAAATCACACACACAAATATTTGCCCTATCCGGGTTTGAACCCAAGACCGCTAGCTTCGAAGGCAGGGTCACTACCAACAAGGCCAGCGTGTCGTCAAATAATAGAATAAAATAATATTTATCATTACTTCGGGATTTTACCAATTTCATAATAATTTAAATTAGTTGAAGTAGGTACATAGTACATACTTCATGCCACTCCTCATGTATATCAATGATACACGTGTTTAGTGACAATAAAACTAACGTTAGCATTTAACATTAAATTGTTTTACTGCCAACTCTCCTTACTGTTTTTAGAAAGTGACAGGTGACAATTTTGTAACATAATGACACCTCAGATCGATTAGAAAGTATTGGCGAACAATCCTTTTATTTTTGCATAATTACAGGTGATTTACATGATAATTGTTAGAAGTGTAATTATAAAAGCAATTGGCATAATATGGTTAGATATTCAACATTAGAAGACGAAATGTTTGTGTACTTCCGGTAGAGTCAAATGACCCACTCAGGAAGCATTAGTTATTAGAAATGCGTCTGTGGCATTAGTGGCTTAGAGTGTTGACTCGTGATCGTAAGGTACCGAGTTTGAACCCCGCAGTCACCATGTACCAAAAGAGTTCTTGTATCTTAAGTACACTACCTGATGCTCTTACGGTAAAGGATTGACATAGCGAGGAAACCTACACATTTGAACAGCTGAGTGTACATACATACCTACATAAAATCACGCCTTCATTCCCAGAGTGGGGTAGGCAGAGCTTCAGAAATACCAACAACTCTAAAGACTTACTGATATTCCTGTAACCACATTTTGCACTAACAGGCTAAGAGGTTTAGTGTATTAGTGACAGGTTGCAAGCCCATCGCCTAACAGTACTACAAGCCCTTATTCCCTTAGTCGCCTCTTACGACATCCACGGGAAGACATGGAGTGGCACTATTCTAACCCGGCAACCACACGGGGCAGCTGAGTGTGTAAGAGGGTAATTGCACTAAAGATCCTAAAGAGGTCAAAGTGTATCACAAAGGTGCCTATCTGTAAGATAAGATAAGATTTATTGTGGTTTTAAATAGAGGTATCCATTTTTCTCCTCAAATGCTGCTTCTTTTGTTCTACGACTTTAAAAAAACTTAATTTTCAGAAACTTACGTGATTTAACTTTAGCAGTAAAATCAGTGAATAACAACCGGGCAAGTTCATGTCGGACCTCGGACCATGCTCAGTGTAGGGTTCCGAAGCCACTTAGTACTACAAACATAAAAAACAAAATGTAACAACTAATTTTCTTTGATGATTTTAGTAGGTATAAACACTTTAATCGCCTGTATCTCAAGAACCAATGATGTTTACTTATTCGTGATAGTTTTCCTTATAAATTCGTTATATGCACTTTCATTCGAGATTTTTTACAGATTTTTAGTATTTGTAGTTTTGGTTTCAGGGGGGGGGGAGGACACTTGACTCCAACAAAATAGCGCTTTAAAGCTTAATATTTCATGTGGAGTTGATGTACCTACATAAAAAAAGCTATATTTTATATTAACACTTTGTTGGCGTAATTTTATTATAATTATAATTTAGCTTTCTAGTATTAAAAGTCTCGGAGTTAGGCTGCGGATGGACGGACGGATATGGCGAAACTATAAGGGTTCCTAGTTTGACTACGGAACCCAAAAAACGGTAGGATTCCGTCACCCGTGTTTCTTGGAACCGGGACGGTACTTGAATCTGTTTCCTAAACTATTAAACAAGCAATATTTGTCTAGACATACTTGTATACTGAGACTGTTACATATGAAAATCAAGTCCGCAAATACGGCTTGCGATACGGTCCGCGAAATTTGGATTTATGGGCGCGAAAAATCGATCTGTCAAGTTTTCTTCTTCCGGAAAATTCGTTTTCAACCCGAGCGGCGCTCCATCATCCAGGTGTCATAATGTCAAGAACTTGCATACACTTGGTCGCTTCTAACAAGATTGTGATTTTTGTGCAAAAGCGTCTTGATTCCATACGTCACGAGCCTAACAAGACGCTAGACACATCAACTAAAATTAAGGTTGAATCATTAAAGAGCTTGCTGCTGTTACTATCAGCTTTGGTTGATATAACTAATATCATGACTATTGTATTCATTTATGTCAACTAAGAGAAAACCTCTCTTGGTTGGCTTTCATTTTTTTGAGTGTATTGTAAAAATTTAGTCTTGTGATATCATTCGACAGCCTGGCTTCCTATTTGTTATATCCGCATTGCTCACTGCAAAATTCTGACTAAATTGATTTCGGTGAGCGATGCTGCTCTAGGCGCTCTGTCAAAGAATACCCACTGCTGGATATAACCTTTCCCGAGGATCTTCACGACGTCTATACAACAATATGATTACGATGTATTAATTGTGTAGAAACAAGAACTTTACTAAAGTAGAATAAGCCCCGGCTTTTGTTACCGTTTCGTAGCCAATTTTCGTAGCTGGCGACAAAATGGCAATCTAAAATTCCCTGTTTGTAGCTGGCTACGTAATGATGCGTAGTGCCGTTTCGTACGTATTTCAAAGCTGGCTACCAATCGCAGTTACGAATCGATAATGGAAAAGTCCCGTTTAGTTATCAGTTACAAAACGGGATTTTTTTCCCATTTCGAAGCTGGTTACGAACTTTTAGCTACGAAACGGTACCAAAGGGCCCCCAGGCCGTAAGAATACCGTATCTTCAATACACATGACCGTTAAGTAACCATTTGAGATATCTTAGACCATAAGCAAAAGCAAATCACTCTCATGCAATGTCGGATCGCTATCATACATCCTCACCCAGTCGTCAACCAATCACCGCATAATGTACCAGTAAATCTTAGATTTTTCTATCTCGCCCATTAGTTAGGAATAACACGCCCAAGTTTTCAACCTGGCTAAGATGGTTGTAAATTGTGCACCTTTATAGGCGATGCGCTCTGGGTGGCATGGAATTACCAACGTAACTTATGCACTTAAGAAACTCAACGGACCTCTTATCCCTGAAATAATTAGGTACAGTTTACAGTGGTAAAGCGTTTTGTAAGTGTTTTATTTAAGTTGGCATGTGCAAGTGAGTTTCAGAAAGCATTATGGTCCCTGTAAATCTATCGATTTGCTAATGACAAGTGTTTTATATGAGGTTAGAGCCGTGTTTTTTGAGCCAGCATGCTTTCTAGTTTATAGCGTTTTGAGGCTATAATTTCAGGAGGCAGATGTGCGAAAAACTGTTATTATTTCTGTTTTTGGATATAAATATGAAGATGCGGCTGACTAAGTTACAGAAGATGGAGACATGAGTTTTTTATTTTACGACGGAAAACGCAAAAGGCACAGGCTAGTCGGATATGTGACCCACAGACATTTGCATTTTCTAGACTAAAATATAAAGATTGCAATCCTAAGACCGTAAATGCTATACCAACCCTGCACCGTTGCCTCTAGACTAGTATCTTCGCCGGTTGTCTCATCCTCACTCTGGAACACAACAATGTAAACAGTGCTGTTTGACGGTAGCTTATAATGGATAAGATGGCAGTAGCAATCCGGACGGACCTTGAATAAGGTCCTACCTATTGAGCCCAGGGGGGAGGGGGGGGGGGGGTTACCGTGACATGTCTAATTGTTTTGAAGATGGTGAACGAGAATTGACATATTTTAAAAACTATAGATGTAGAAGAGGAAAGATGATTTACTTTAACTAAACAAGGATGAAAACTAATATCGTGTCGTATCAAGAGGTGAAAAAGCTAGCACAGAATAGAGAAAAGTGGCAATAACTCCACCGACTTGTCGGTAGGTAGGCTCCGCCCTTGAGCCTACCTTTCTAACACCATTACTATATTGATACCTTCCGGAAACATCTGTGGTACGGTTTAGGATCGAGACTGGTGGGAATATGAGAGGGAGGTTTCTGCCGAGAAGTGAGATATTCTACTATGACATAGCGAAGCAATTCAGTTTACGGTGAGAGAACGTGACAGCTTTGTGTAACTGCTATAGCTCTGTCCCTTACACATCCGAAACTGAATAGTTTTTTAGGCTTGTCAAGGTACCTCATCTAAGCTCTAAAAAATATTTACAAAGTAGGTAATATTTGTACTTTTTAAAATTAAATAGCATAATATGGCGTAGTCAAGTGCATAAATATATATGCGTTCCCAAGACATCAAAAATATCTATACACCTTTATGCCTCTAGCAATAAGGTCCATGTATACTTATATTTGACGCGATGGCTGTATAGATATTAATGCCCTTGACTGTACAATATCCACCGTAATGTTTGACCCGTTATTTAAAGCTATTTTTAATCGTAAACGCAAATTATAACCTCTTATAAGTCTGATTAAGTCTAATTTTATTCACAAATATCCAGAACTATTACTCATTAAAATCCATCAACTGTTGCATCACGATTTACTAAATGAGAATAAATTAATGACGAATTTGTTGGTGATCTTATTGATCTACAATTTGTAAAACCCCCGTGTGGCTACCGGGTTAGAATGGTGCCACTCTAAGTCTTCCCGTGGATGTCGTAAGAGGCGACTAAGGGAATAAGGGCTTGTAGCACTGTTAGGCGATGAGCTTGCGACCCGTCACTAATACACTGGTAAACAACTAATAGCCTACTTGTGCAAAATGTGGTTACAGAATTATTAACAGGTCTTTTTAGAGTTGTTGGTATTTCTGTAGCTCTGCCTACCCCACTCTGGGAATGGAGGCGTGATGTTATGTATGTGTATGTATGTAATTTGTAAAAATGAAGATCAACTTGTCGTGTTAAAAATACGTTATTTTCGCACTTTGAATACGAATGCATTATATGGACTACTTTCTGGATGCACAATGTTTCAAGTTTCAGCTTGATACTCGTATATTCAGCATCCAACCCTGAAAAAAAAACCAGAATCAGAATTTGAAACTGAATTTACTGGCTTTAATTGGACTGATAGACCGTCGAAGAACCAGGTGTTCTAATAAAATATGGAACCCTATTTTCCGTGCCGTCATTTAGTGTTTTGAACTTAATATTTGAAAAAAAATCAAAGAAATAACTGTCATAGTTATTATGCCTTAATGATTCGAGTACTAAAGTAATAATTATTAAAGACAGCATCAACAAGTAGTAGGAAATTATTATGGACTCATATAATAAGTCCTCACTACTTGAATACTCGCTGTAACTTAAACAGTATGGATCCCTCATAAAATTAATAAAATAATTATTTGGTATCCCTAATTACCTTCCACCTCCCATGGCCCACGACAGTCCTCTATAAACCCATATCGTCCCCAATCACAATCAAGATAATAATCGTGGGAAAAGGCAAAAAGTGAAGTAAATTATTATTTATCACCGTAGCATGCGCCCACGCCGCTAGCCGGCCAATCGCCACGCGACATGGGAAATCAATTTTTACATCAACCATACTGATTTAGTACTAGTCAACGACATCTTTTAAAATTCGAACACAAGTCTCTTTGAATTTTAAAATAGTGATTTAAAGTTGATTTTTGATTGGTGATTGCTGTAAGGTTGTGATTGTTTCGAGGTTCAGTTATGTGGAAGACGCGCCTATAAATATTTTTATGTTGTTATTAGTTATTTATTTATTATAATATTGTTAGTGACGTGATGGTTATGGTCTCGTGTCACGTTTCGGGGCAGTTTGGACCTTGTTCGAGTGGAGAAAGTTTTTATGATTGCGAAATGGTGTTCGGATTGTATAGTTCACGCCCGTTGGATTCTTTTGTTTAATCATTGATTTGATGTGATTTCTTTCGTTTTCCAGTTAAAAAATAACGGTTTATGACTCTGAGGTTAAAGGTATGAAGTTAAAAATATAAATATTTCAATTCATATTGGCTTATTATGGCCGCTTGCATTGTATTGTGTACCTATGGACATAATTATGTAAACATTATATTTTACATTAAAATAACAGAAAGCAAAGGTTCGCAATTAGTCTAGTAGTCCTAGGTTTGAATTAATGCCAGGATTAAATCCGTGCATGGTGTGAAGAAGTTGATAAGTCGAGATGAAAAGTTACTGAAATTTGTGTTTAGAACAAATTGCATAGAGTTCAAATTACTTCATTCTTTTTCAACGAGTTATCAACGTATTAACGCCAGCCACGGAAATAGAAAAACAATTTTTACATCCTCGTCTTGCCCAATGTTCTTTATAAAGAACTAGCGACCCACTCTCGCTTCGCACCGGGTTAAAGTATTATATATAAACCTTCATCTTGAATCACTGGATAAAAAGAAGCCTATGTTCATCAGGGATAATGTCGGCTTCTAATGGTAAAATAATTTTTCAAATCGGTCTAGTAGTTTCGGAGCCTATTCGAAACAAACAATCAAATCTTTCTTCTTTATAATATTAGTATAGACAAATGATTTTAGTACTCGTAAGTTCTGCTCTAAAATATTTATATGTAGCAGGAATAAGAAGGTTTTTTTAAAAATGCTTCTGCCGAACGAGGATAGGACTATACCATACTATTTTAGGACTATAATCTTCAATGAACAAGGTCTGGTCAAAATACCCGGTAAGAACTGGATAAGGAAGACCCAAGACCGTAGAGAATGGAGTGCAATGGAAGAGGCCTATACTCAGCATTGGGTGGCAACAGGCTGAAGAAGAAGAAGAAGTTATACCATGCTTTGTCCTTATCTGTCGAATTCAAATTGATTTATTTATTTATTTTATATAGGAAAACCAACAGCTGATAAATTACTTTAAACATAACATAAGACACATAAAGCCAATTATAGGTTTTCACAGATAGAAATATAATATAATGGAAGGAATAAAGAGAAATATTTCCTTAAAGAAATTTGCATTACATGCGAGAAATCCCTCAAGCAGGAACTACATACTAAAAACTAACTTAAAATAATCAAGTCCAAATGACAAAAAACAGGAAAAAGGAAGAAGAGTTACAAGATTAATCTAAACTAAAGATTTTATAAAATGTTACCGACAATTACCATTATTTAAAATACATAGTCACACTCACACGTTAAATAACGTCGTACATGGGAAATTTTGCTATTGAAAATATATAAATGCATATTATTGGACAATTTGTTCAAATTAATACTTGCACGCCTAAGAAAAGTGTTACGTCTATATTTACGCGGACAGTATGGAACAGAAATTGGAGGAAGATGCCTTTTGGTCTTGGTAGGAACAGTGAAAGATAGGCTAGAGAGAAGCTCATCACAGTCAACATTGCCATTAGCATGATGTCGGCAATTTCACGACGTTTGAATAGTGGAAAAAGGTGATGTCGTAATGACAGATAAGGACAAAGCATGGTATAATTATTCCAAGCTTATTCAACGTTTATTAGTAAGGGGGAGTATGTTTTAGGGCCCGTCCAATATGGCTATTGTGATTGTAATTACTGTAGAAGTTTAAAAACAAGAAACTAAACTGATCAAACTGACTTAAACCAGATCTATGTAGTATGTAAAAATCGGTTCTCTGTCTTTTGGCCAAAATATATTTGGCCGAATGTATCGTTTCCTAAACATTTCATTTTCCTTTTATAAAACTAGTCTGTTACAGCAAAAAAACGGTTTGCAAAAGAAAAGGTAAGGAAACGATACATTTGGCCAAAAATATTTTGGCCAAAAGGCAGGATTCCGTAAATATCAATTGCCGTGCGTTAGTCTTGCAAAAAGAAGAGAACTTCTGTACCAATTTAAATAAATAAAAAATGGTCTTCTATCTGTTGTTAATTCAAAAAATTGCACTATCGTTTCACAATAAGAAGTTTGGGTAAAACATTTATTTTATTTATTTAAAAAAAAGTAATATCCTTAAAGGTCTTTGAAACGTCGGGATTTAAATTCAAACAATAACATATACTTGCAAACCGTTTTTTTTCACACACGAATAGAATAGGAAGGAAAATAAAATGCAATAGGTAGTGTATTGCGATGCCTGTCTATTCTCGGAAGAAACCGAAACGTTCCGATGTCGATACATATCTACGTCAATGAACTGTTAAAGTTTAACGTATTCTTATCCAATAAAATAAAAGAACAACCTACTATAAAGTACCGTACAATGTCTCCGGCGAAAAAAAAACAGATTCTACCTAAATCTTTGATTGATGTTGTCCACGCTCAGCTACCGGATCTTTTGCCAAGAAAATAATATTTTATTACGTTTCGCGCCCATCAAAAATATAACGACATCCGCCCACGGCTCTAATCTCATATTAAACAACGTTAATTCACAAAACTGATTTTTAGAAAACTTAAATCCAAATAATATACGATTATAATCCATCTGTAGCCGATTTGAGACGCGCGTTAGCTCCAAACTACTCATAAATAACGAATAAACTGTCCCGGGCTCGTTATGTTGGTAGGATTGAGTATCGCTACCAATTTATACCATCGTTAAACTACTACCAAAGTAGAAAAAACTCAACCTTAAGATGAAACCCATAGAGATGTTAGGAAGTGAATCAATTAAAGGGATTACCACGATAACAATATTGCTCATAATACAACGATTATCTAGTGATAAAACCTCTTTGCTACGAGGGTTTTGAAACGCAGTTACCCAAGTACCATGCCGCTTTAAGTTTCTTTGTAAATGTCTATGAAAGTGGATACATGTTGTAGGTATGACAAAGTTGCAACGCGCTTTCAAGAGTACTTCTTGGGTCATTCTCTCACGGTTAAAACGTAGGAAAGTGGTCGAATATAAATTGAACCTCCATGAATAAAATCTTGAAGTGTGAAAAGATTTGAGGAAAATATCCGTGGGCAGCCATTATTGCCTACTGCCGCATAAAAATACTTGTGAATTGTTCAATATGAATACTAATGTGCCATAAAATAGGTAATCTATAGTACAGTTGGCCAAAGGCCTATGGGCGTGGATTTTTCGGGGGTGTGGAGAAACTTGATTCGAATTTGGAACATAATATGTAGAATTATCGGCACCCCACGGTTTGATAAAAGACCACGTTCGTTATTTACTGACTTTCTTTTGGTTTTAAAAGCGTTTATGAAACATATTAGTTTTTTAAACCTAGAAATGTTGCAAACTATTGTAACGAATGAAGAATATAAACAATAATTGACGCAAATTAATCTGTCATCTTAAGAAGAAGCATCTACTCGTACTCGTACAAAGACAAAGACAAAGGCGTTTATTGCAAGAACACAGTAGGTACAGACAGTTCTTAGTGTTACAGGATGTGCTTATGTTCTACCTATTTTAGGCATGCAATATTGTAAACAATACTATAAGTACACTGTTATGATATTATTCATTAAAAAAAACACACTCATCATTCACTTCAATGACAACAATGTCACGTATATGTTACTAGCGACCCGCCCTCGCTTCGCTCCGGATTAAAGTATTATACATATAAACCTTCCTTTTTAATCACTCTATCTATTAAAAAAAACCGCATCAAAATTCGCTGCGTAGTTTTAAAGATTTAAGCAGACATAGGGATATAGGGACAGAAAAAGCGCCTTTGTTTTATACTATGTAGTGATTAGGTTAAGGTAGACTTGTAAGTGTCAGATTAACTCGTACAAAAATATGCTAACTCTTTGTGCCGTTGTATACAGACGAACATGAAAGAAAACCGATTAGGGACAGTTTGTGTGATTTTCTGTAGGGAATCAGGAGAGTTATTGGCAATAAAGGGTAAAAAATTTTTGATATATTTCTAGGTTTTTCCTACAAAAGACAGCAATGCATCCCAACGTCACGAAATATTTACTAAAATATAATAAAAAAAAGTAATTCTGGCCATGTTTTAAATATTTTCCCAACCAATTGAAACACGAAAATTTAGATATAAGAATTTAATTGCGTATCATTTATCAAATCAAATCAAATCAAATTCATTTATTTCATTACATTTAGAAGTTTCGCTTTACTGATAGTACATAGATTGTGGTAATGAAAAGGGCGCGAGCACAGCTTAGCTGAATTTGAGTTCTCCCGTGGTCAGCCATGGAGAGATCACATTGACTACTGCTTAACTAGTTACATAAAACTAAGCTCGTTAATAAATATATGTATATAATAATATAATATCACGGGACAATATATATAAGTAAGTATGAATGAACAGTAATTAACTCCCAATTATGTTAACTTTAAATTGTAAAAAAATAATTTTATGGACGCATCCCTTAACGGGCTCACAACATTGACATTTGGGCGTTTTCCAAAAAAAGTGTACATCGTTAAAGACAAAAGTTAAGAAAATTTTAACTTTTCCATTTCGTCACGAAAATTAACGTATGTAACTGTATGGCTAATTTTCGTGACGAAATGGAAATAGTTAAAATTTCTTAACTTTTGTCCTTAACGATGTAGGTAGGTACACTTTTTTTGGAAACCGCCCATTTAAAGAAGCGACTAAGGGAATAAGGGCTTGTAGTGCTGTTAGGCGATGGGCTTGCAACCTGTCACTAAAGGTACACTGGTAAACATCTTAGCCTACTTCTGCAAAATGTGGTTACAGAATTATCAACAAGTTTAGAGTTGTTGGTATTTCTGTAGCTCTGCCTACCCCACTCTGGGAATTAAGGCGTGATGTTATGTATGTATGTATGTACCAATATTTTTCATGATTCTAAACAGAAATAACCCAAAATCCCCAAATAAGTACCATTCGAATATTGTGAGCACTCGTATAAATTACCCATTTCTCAGACCATATCGTAAATTCAAATACCCATTACTAAAGTTCAAACCGCTAAGCAGTTAGCGGGGTCAATCACCAATCGATTATTGCGATTCTCCGATCGATTCGATTATGTCGTTGACAACCGACCGATTTATTATTGAGCTATTAATATCGATCTGAAATGAGCAGCTCTTTGATCTTGCGGGATTCTATTGACAATGTTAACAAATCAGGGGACATCAAACAGTATTGTAGACGATGTAATAGACTAGTGGTTTGCGATGGCATTGTTTGCCGTCTTAAAGATCTAAACTAATGATACGAAAAAAAAATCAGTAAAGTGCGAGTGAGACTCGAGCATCGAGGGTACTGCAACAACGTCGTTTTTGTATGAAATAATAGAAATTCGATAGTCCTGATGATGCGGTCTACATACATGGGTATTTTACAAAGAAATTGTACCTAATTAAGGACTGAAATTAAGTTACGGTAACTTTTACATGTGAGTAACGAAAATTAGTCGTCAATTTGTCAGTTAATTTTAGTTACTCACATGTGAAAGTTAACGTAACTTAATTTCAGCCCTTAATTAGGTACAATTTCATTAAAAAATAACCACTTTAGAAGCCCCACCATACAGAGTTTATCTCTCTAAGGGCAACACATCACTCTGTAGTATCTACCAAATACTGATCTTACATCTCTTACTTTTGACATACCGAATATAAACTGTGGTCAACCTTAGTAGGTGCTACGTTTACCCTATTACAGTTTTATTTTTTCTAAAAAAACATAATGAAGCTAGCATGTATTTTTTGTAATTTTTATCTTCAGGGCTGGGATTCTACACGGTAATAACGATATCGTATTTGACGTGTTTCCGTATTGTCAACGTTTTGATAACTCTTATGTCATTTACAATAATGGCGACAGTGACAAACGATTCTTAAACGTGTCAAACACGATATCGTTTTAACGCACCAGTGGGGCTAGTCAAGTTGCATTCGACAATCGTTAGCGATTATGTTTCGATTGATAAATGTATGGAATTGACGTAAGCCACCGAGATAGTAACGTGACACTTACGTCAATTCCATATATTTTTCAATCGAAACATAATCGCTAACGATTGTCGAATGCAACTCGTCTAGCCCCACTGAATAGAGGCCCAGTAGTTATTAAAATAATGTGACGGGACAGGGAGCTTTTCTTCGCACGTTAAATACGCGAATATATGAAAAATCATCGACTTTAAAATTCTTAAAAATGTATGGTTGTCCTATTTAATTAAAGAGCTTTTGAATGATGTAATTCGATTCGTACCCAGGACCACTAGCTTCGTAGTCAGGGACGCTATCAACTAGGCCAACCAGTACAACCTCTGCTCATTAAAAGTTAAGTTTATTAGCAATTATATTTGTGTAAAGGTCACATTTTTTTATAACGACCACAAACAAATAAATTATGTATATCTTTTATAGCTTTTCCAAAAATATGGTTCTTTAACTATTTCGCAACATGAAAGATATTCAAATCGAACATACTGACAATCTTAGCCTCAGATCTAAGATCTACAGTTCTATCATTGATCGTCGCCGGCGCATTTTCGAGTGTATTTGCATATGATCAACAATTAGGGACCACCCGCGGCTCTTCGAAACCATTCTAAACCATAATGTGTGTATTAAAATGTATATTCATATGTATATTAGCAGATGAGGCGCGTGTCTGTTGCGTCGTTAACTTAATACATTCGATACCGCGAACTCCTATTTGAGTAAATTTCGTATTGAAATTACAGGGTATGGTGTTGAATGGTATAATGTTGTTGAGTTACGAACGCCACAATCACTGAGTTAACATATAATTAGGTAAGTGAGGATTTTTGATGATCATATTTAAATGTTTGATTGTATAATATGCTATTGAATTTAAGGATAACGTGATCAGGTGTGGTAACTAGCGAAGTTTCTTACGGATGTTTTTAATGCAAATAAATATTGCAATCGTTTGAACCAGGTGTTGATCAAGCCGAGATAAGATCTTAATTACTAGATTTGGGTTAATATGTTGTGTGCTCTTACAGGAGCTCTGTCGTGGATTGACATTATACCTTGTAACACTATTATGTACATGACAATACAATCCACACTAATAATAACATAACATAACATAACATCACGCCTTTATTCCCAGAGTGGGGCAGGCAGAGCTACAGAAATACCAACAACTCTAAAAAGACTAGTTGGTAATTCTGTAACCACATTTTGCAGAAGTAGGCTAAGATATTTACCAGTGTGTTAGTGACAGGTTGCAAGCCAATCGCCTAACAGTACTACAAGCCCTTATTCCCTTAGTCGCCTCTTACGACATCCGCGGGAAGACATGGAGTGGCACTATTCTAACCCGACAACCACACGGGCTAACACTAATAATAATAATATAATAATAATATCAATTTTATTTCAGAAACTTGTTGCATATATTGTTAGTTACAAATAGTTCTTAATCTATGTTAGTAGGTAAATCAGTCAAAAATATTACCTACATTAAATTAAGTCACATAAATATAATCAACATCATCATCAGTATCATCACTATAATTACAATAAATAATTTGAATTAGAATTTACAATAGGTAGGTATGTCATTTCATTACAAATTTAAAATTATTAAATTAATTACTAATATTATAAATGGAAACTTAAGGAATGGCTACTTGGCAACAGTTTTATGATTTACTTAAATGAATATTTCTCTGTAACTTTGTAAAATTATTTTTAAATTATGATATTGTACGTCCGAAATGGATAAACTGTTGGGACTATTGTAATGCATGACATCTTATTTTTATTATTATTTTAGGAGCCTTGTTTGTTGGATAAATAAAGTTTTTATCTATCTATCTATTATAATATCATGTACACAGTTATGATAATAAATGATTATTTTACCTTATCTTATCTTAATGTGAAAGTAACTCTGTCTCTCTGTCTGTCTGTTTGTTAAGCTTTCACAGAAAAACCGCTGAACCGATTTAGATTAAATTTGGTATGGAGAAAGTTTGAGGCCCGAGGAAGGACATAGGATACTTTTGTCTCGGAAAATTGTACAGTTCCCAAGGGAGCAGCGATAAACAACTTCTACGCCGGAAAAAGTTAGCATAAAATAAATAATAATTACTTAAGCATTTTGAGTTACAATATATAATGTGTAGATAATTCCAAAATTGTTGTTTTTTAGCCAACCTTACTGTGGGGCTAGTCAAGTTGCATTCGACAATCGTTAGCGATTATGTATCGATTGAATAATGTATGGAATTGACGCAAGCCACTGAGATAGTACCACGTGACTATCTCGGTGGCTTATTCTATTCCATATATTTTTCAATCGAAACATAAGCGCTAACGATTGTCGAATGCAACTTGACTAACCCCACAAAGCCAAGATGCGTTCGCTAACTAGCGTTTCTCTTCATTATTTTTTAAACCAATCGCGTCACTGGTAGATCTAACAGTGACGCGATTGGTTTATAACATCTTGGCTTGAAGCTCAGGGCCTGTATTAAGGCCTGCGCAAACCGGCGGAGCACAGCGCAGGTCACCTAGGAGGATTTACTCCACGCAGCGTACACCGACGAGGGAAAATCCCCCGCGATACCACGAGCGCCCGCCAGTGCAGCGCCGGCGGCCGGTGCACCTGGGAGGGACTTTCATTTGAATAATAATGGTTTTCCTCGAGTAAAAACTACGTCCAAAGGTACCTTTATTAATTTACATGGCGCTATTGAGCACGGCTCAACCAGTTTATCCTGAAGTGTACTTAATAATAGGCTGAACCCGTTCAGCCTAGGTTAAAATAAATAAATATCAAGGAACAATTTTACACCAATTGACCTAGACCCAAACTAAGCTCTAGGCTTGTACTATGGGTACTAGACAACGATAAACATATATAGAGAAATACATACTTAAATACACATAGAAAACAGGACTCAGGAAAAAATATTCGCGCAAATTACACAAATATCTGCCCTGGGGGTGATTCTCTAATACAAATCAGATAAACAGTTAATACAAATCTCTCAACACAGCGCTGCGTCGATCTTAAAGGTGAAGTTTTATCTGGCAGGTTTAAGAAGTCCCGTCGGAGCGTACAAAACAAATTTTAGCGCGTTCCTTCTCAATTAGGCACCTTTATACGACACTGAACTCGACTCACCTGCCTGCTGCCTAATTGAGAAGGCACGCGCTAAAATGTATTTTGTACGCTCCTACGGGACTTCTTAAACTTGCCAGATAAAACTTCACCTTTAAGATCGACGCAGCGCTGTGTTGAGAGAATCACCCTCCTGACCGGGATTTGAACCCAGGCTGGCTTCGGAGGCAGGGTCACTCCCTACCAGGCTAACGTGTTAAACTTAAACTATTAGAATTCCAGCAGAAGGTAATTTTTTCAAACATAAAGTACAGTAATACTTAAAAGTAAGTTACATTACAAGTACTTAATAATAACCCATAGACATTTGAATTCCCAAGACTGTAATCGTAAGTGAGTACGAGTAAGCTACTTAAAATGTACTGTTGAGTATTAAGTTTTTTTGGTGTTCAGTAAACAGTATTTGTATTTTATTGTAGTTGTATTAACTATTAAATACAAAACCCATGTTTTCTAAAATAAACGATTTATTATAATTTGTTTTACATATTAAATATAAGCAAAAAATTCAAACTGCAACCACAAGTCTAGTTTTGCCGTCGTGACGAGCAGAACACTTCAGCATTAATTGTAGACCCAGAGGGCATCGGCGGTAGCCCTACCTGGTCGAGTGTTAGCAACAGTGGCGCTTAGGGGATAAAGACAAACGTTACATTGCGACACGTTAGCCTAGTTGGTAGTGACCCTGCCTACGAAGCTAAGCGGTCCCGGGATCAAATCTCGGTAAGGGCGGATATTTGTGTAATGAGCGAGGATATTTGTTCCTGTGTCCTGGCTGTTTTGTATGTTTAAGTACATATTGCTCTATATAAGTATTGTATTGTGTTTTAGGATTATAGTCTTGAGAATTCAAATGTCTATGGGTCTCAGATTCCACTTAACATCAAGTGGCCTGAGTGCTCGTGTGCCCTCTTATTACCATAAAAAATATATTTAGTAAGTGTGCCCATAGTATGAACTTGGAGCTGAATATCAGAGGAAAATCTAAAAGCAAAACATACTTAAATACATGTAACATTCAATACTCAAGAACAAATACAAGGGAAGCAAACCGGGGACCGTTAGCTTGTAGGCAGGGTCAGTATCTACCAGCTTTAACGTGTCGTCTCATAGGAGCGAACTGTTTTGCTGGTACTTAAATAAATACCACAGGACAATGTCACACAAATTGACCTAGTCCCAAACTAAGCTCTAGGCTTGTACTATGGCAATAGACAACGATAAACTTACTTATACTGGGTGATTTTGGAGCCATGATCAGGAATGGCCAGAAGTGAATAAGATGGTCATACCGAACAACTTTTCCGATGGGACCAACCACGAAATCGCTAAAAAAAAAACAGCTCTTCAGTACATTAACTCTCAATTAATTCACCGTTAATGTATGAAACAGGTGTTTTTTTTAGCGATTTCGTGGTTGGTCCCATCGGAAAAATTGTTCGGTATGACCGTCTTATTCACTTCTGGCCATTCCTGATCATGGTTCAAAAATCACCCAGTATAGAGAAATATATACTTAAATACATAGAAAACATCCAAGACTCAGGAATAAATACTCGTGCTCATCACACAAGTATCTGCCCTTACCGGGATTGAAACCCAGGACCCCTAGCTTCGAAGGCAGGGTCACTACTAACTAGGCTAGCGTGTCGTCAAAAACTTGGTGAGGTAGGCACACCGACAGTAGCCTCTGGGTCTATTTAATGGCCGTAATGACGCTAATCATATCAGCATGAATAGCATGATGTACAACGGGAGCCTTGGCCCACTGCGGCTACTAGTTGCCGCGACGGCATCACATTAGGTCTGCAGGCGTTCACGTATTAAATAAATAAATATCAGGGGGCAATCTCACACAAATTGACCTAGTCCCAAACTAAGCTCTAGGCTTGTACCTATACTATGGGTACTAGACAACGATAAACATACTTATATAGAGAAATAAATACTTAAATACATAGAATACATCCAAGACTCTGGAACAAATATTCGCACTCATCACACAAATATCTGCCCTTACCGGGATTTGAACCCAGGACCGCTGGCTTCGGAGGCAGGGTCACTACCAACTAGGCCACCGTGTCGTCCATGAGGGCTACAAGTACAACTAAGTTTGTTTAACAAAAGGTACTCAGGTTTGGTTACAGTGAGGTGGAGTCATTCTTTTAGGTATTTATCTACATGTATCAGAACACAAACACATACACATGTGTCACTAATATACTGGTACCTAAACAACTTAGCCTCCTTGTGCAAAATGTGGTTACATAATTATCAACAACTTTTTAGAGTTGTTGGTATTTCTGTAGCTCTGCCTACCCCACTTTGAGAATGAAGGCGTGATGTTATGTTTGTGTATATGTATCAGAAGAACTTCAATGTTATATTTATACGACGAAAGTTTTTAAATGTTACTTATAAAAATCTCTTTGAAATAGTTCCGCCTTTCTCTATCAGGACAGGTAACCATAAAATGACAGTTAAAAATATAATAATAAAGTTCTAGTATTAAAACCACAGGGGGTCTGTGATGTCCAGCGCTCGGATTTTGCCTGTCATGATAATTATAATAAATCAATAAAATTAGGTATTTTTTAATTGGACTGTTCTATAACCAGTGGCATGATGTCAAAGCAATCGATATAGATTTTTTTATGAGAAGTTTCTTACTTACTATGTAGTTAAAAGGACGTTGAAATACACATAAATAAAACGATGAGTGACTAAATTGAGTCGAATATACACTCAGCGTCAAAAGAATCGCACATCATGAAATTTTCAAAAAGACCGTCGTCTTACCTTACATGATATATGGTTTATATCTGCTTCATGACAAAATGTCAAAAGGTGCAAGTTTTTTGACTCAAAATAATATATACACACACACACATACTCCACTCTGGGAATCAAGGCGTGACTTTATGTATGTATATCATTTTCACACCATTTGACCAAGTCTCAAACAAATTTCAAAGCTTTTACTGTAGAAGAAATACACACTAAAATACATAGAAGATATTTGAGACTCAGGAACAAACTCTTGCGCTCATCACACAAATATTTGCTCATCCTGGGAATCGAAACCGGTAATGAGATCCTTGATTTACCCTTCTCTTCACTTTTCCTTCGTCTTCCTCGCTAAACAAACTTCTGCCATTTTGAACGGCAGCCTGCCCCACCACCCGCTAGGTTATTGGTGCGTCGTCTACGTATCGACAGATTAGCATATATTAGCTCGCTATTATTTATTATATCGCCTCGACATTTAGGAGCTTTGCTGGCGCGATAGAATTGGCTGCAACGCCGTTGGTTCAGTTCCTCTATGGTCTATGATCAATTAAGTCAAATGTTTGCTCATTATTTGGCGCGCTGCAGTTTATGTTATTACTATAATCTCAAGAATATCATTTTCTAAAGTTTGTAACAAATAAAAATTGGCGTTAATTGTCTTGTCTTGTTTGGCTCTATGTAGAAAAGAAATGGTCACGATCACACCAAAACACCAAATTAGAAATATTGGGTAAAATTATAAACCATACCTTAATTTAAATGTTTAACTGATGGAATCCCAGAATTTTAAGAGTTTGGTATTTTAAAATTGTGGTATTCTGGAAATTAACTTGGTCCACGGAACCCCGAAATAAGTATAACCTAATAGATTGATTTTGATATAAACCGGACAGAACCGGCTTAGCGTACAAACGGAAAATAATGGCAACCTGCTGGCAACCCATTAGATCAGTTTCATAATAGTCATAATGACACTGGTGGAATACGTCAGTATTTTGCAAAAAAATGAGTCAAACAACATGTTATTGCTGTAGAAAGGTATGGTTGATGTCTGATTTACTTTTCATGATGAGTTTTTTTTAATCAGAAAAGAGATTCACACATTCAAATATCGTAAAAATCGGACAACGTTTAAGGGGAGAAAAATGTTATCGCATTTTGTATGTAAATTATTTGCTTCACTGTACTCTTAAGATATTAAATGCAATCATACAAAGTAATGAACTCAATTCAACAATAAAATTCATCTTAGGGAGATAAAATTGAAAGCACTTAAGTGAAAGAAATCGATTTTTTCCGGTTAAGCTTACACGGTCCATGTTAATATTCAATAACTATCGCCCTAGCCACTCTGTATGCTGATTCGAACTCATCAACCTTACAAAGTGTCAACTCGAGGTGTCGACACGTCCCAATCGATGTCAAAGTTCGACACAGACACAACTTATATGTCGGCATTCCTAATAGATAGCTGGATAAGAATCGCTGTATTTTAATTCACTATAAGATAGTCGAGAGCGCCGAGTATTTGTAATGGCCGCGAAGAAATCCGAAAATGTCACTTTAAGTAATCGTGTTCATTAGTATACATTTAAGACACGCATTAGGACCGTCGGGTGCCGGCGCCTCGGACGATCGCAATCACACACAAACACAAACATCCCACTCTAACAAGTACAAAATAACCTTTGTTAAAATGAGAGAGAGCATGTTTAAGCGTAGTTTTAAATAAGGAATAGGTGAGGCGGCGATGGTATCGACTCGGCACGGGATACGAACTAATTAAGGGACTCCTTACGATAAATGACTTCCAAAGATCCACCGGTAGATGGCGCACAATTAAGACGTACACTTTATAATCGGGCGGACGATTTAAAACGATTCGATTAATCGATTCTTATAAAATTATCCGTCGTTTAATATTCAAATTTCGAACAATGTTTGACGGCCCGCGGCGAGGTAATTGGTGATAATTTTTTAATTGATTCGGCCAGTGTTGCCAGTAACTCGTTTGTTTACGGTGTTGCCTGATTGTTTAATTTAACGTCACGGTTGACGCTGCCTTATTTAATAAACACTTAATCTAAGACGATAAAACTTAGAAAGGCGTATGGTAATATTAAATTGAGGCGTCAATTGTCCTATCTGTACATTATGTGAATTATTTTAATGTTAGAAAATTGCATTTTATTACTTTTAAATTGAAAGAAGTTTGTTTGTTTGTTTATTTTTTCCGTCCTTACGGTTCGGGCTTGCAACCTGTCACTAATACACTAGTAAACTTCTTGGCCTGATTGTGCAAAATTTGGTTACAGAATTATAAACAAGTATTTTTAGAGTTGTTGGTATTTCTATAGCTGTGCCTACCCTACTCTGGGAATGAAGGCGTGATGTTATGTATGTGTGTATGTTTTGGGTACGGTTAGTGAATTTCGATTCCGAAAGAAAAAGCGTTTATTATTTCTGCGCAGCCGGAAAACCAATTGAAATGTAGCAGTAACTATGTTTGGGAGAGCATCTCTACTTTTCGTTGTTTTAACTCCCCTGACGCAAAAAGAGGCGTTATAACTTTAACGTGTTTGTGTATCGATGCGTCTATCGTGGCATCGTAGCTGCCAAACTAATGACCCGATATGTCCGCGGTTTCTTTAAAGAATGCCAGTTTAAAGGGAATGGTTCTCGGCTAGATTTGATGGTCGCTTGAGCCGTTTAAAAGTTATTAATTCTGAAAGTAGCGGTCGATAACATATATCGTTTTAATCTAGTTGTAAATAGTAAGAAATGAAAACCTTGCGTCTCTTACCCAATGGAAATGCGACGTTGTTATAAGTTTCAGGTCGTATACTCGTAATTATTATGTGGGTGTCGGTAAAAAAAACATAGAAAGTACTACCCCACTCTGGGAATGAAGGCGTGATGTTATGTATGTATAATTTCACAGAATTTCATTTCATCAAAAGCTATTTTTGGCTGAAGCCCTGTTGTTTTAAGGTTACCTTAAATATTAATCATGAAGGTTGAATTAGGTTAGACTTGTGAATATCACAAATTTGAAACTCCTAGCCTAGAGAAGCCTGTCACTGAAATGAAAACTCGGCGAAGTATTTTCTATGAAATTAGTGTCGACAAAACCAACCCTGACAAACCTGTGCCAATTTTCGGGACCTTCTCTTTCTTCCTGTAAGATGTTCTGCCAAATTGCTTGCTGTTTTCTTTATAATTAAAGAAAAGAAAAGAAAAATCGGCGACAAAAGCCTATTACGGCGCAATTTATTTGACCGAACTTATCCTTAACATTAGTGTCTGTAATTGTAAATGTAAATATAAAGTTGGATGTATTAAGTTCCGGAATATAAAGTCTTCAATGAGTTGAACAAATATTAAGTTTGGAAGTAAAGTAGCACGTAGCTAACCAAAGGCGATGATGAAACCATTAGGTCCGATACAGACGGATTA
This sequence comes from Acleris holmiana, assembly GCA_949316455.1. NCBI lineage: Eukaryota > Metazoa > Arthropoda > Insecta > Lepidoptera > Tortricidae > Acleris > Acleris holmiana. Next base: position 969,467 of record OX438772.1, read on the forward strand.
GAGCAATTAGACCGTGTTCGTTTGTTTGCTCGTTGCTAGAAGCAGGGTTTACTCGCTTGGTTAGGCGTTTGGGACGAATGGAAACGTAAGCTTAGTTAGGTTCGATTTTATAAAGGCCCGTTAGTAAATATGACAGATCAAATTTTAGTAACTTCATACGATTTTTGACATTCCTGATCGAAATTTGATCTAACGGATATTTATAAAACCCAGCCAGAGAGTAGATAAGTACTTGAAACAATACTCAATATTTTGTTGCAATCATTATGTGGCTACAAAGATACTCTGTTGGTCACAACAACCAAAACTAAAAATTCTAAAAATCAAAAAAAAATCTAAAATGAAAGAGTATATAACGAATTTTAAAGGAAAACTATCACGACTAAGTAGACATCATTGGTTCCTGAGATTCAGGCGGTTAAAGTGTTTATACCTACTAAAATTATCTAAGACGGCACCAATTGACTTTAAATAGAAAATTAGTTATTACTTGTTGATTTTTATGTTTTTAGTACTTAAGGCTTCGGAACCCTAAACTGAGCGTGGTCCGACATTCTCTTGCCCGGTTTTATTTTTATTATTAAGTACTAGCTGTTACCCGCGACTCCATTTGCATTGACGTCGTTTATCGGTATTCCCGCGGCAATAATATACTATCCAACATTGGTCTCAAAAATATCTGACACGTCTTTTTTGCTGGAGGCATAAGAGCGTGTTTAAACGCAATGTTGTATAAAATATCATTACTGGTGACTGTACCCATAGCACAAGCGAGCTTAGTTTGGTTTTCGTTAAAACTCGATGTCATTGCTATCCCATCCGTGGTATATTTATATAAAAACACATAAGTAATGCTTAGAAGTATAGTCTCAGATCGGATAGTCAGTATGATATTCATTATGAACTTAAACCGGTTTTAAACGAGATCACACTCCTGGCTAAGGACTTGGACGAGCCTTAACTTTAATCTAAGCAGTTTAGTCCCTGCCTTATTTAATTAACGCTCGTATATAGTTCCGATAGGGCGATAAAGGCTAGCACCGCACGTAACGGAAGCCGCATTCACACTATTTATATATTTTATCCCTTGAAAAATAGTCCTGTAATCACCCTCGATCGCCCCAGCTATCGCGTGACAGACCCAACCATCGACATATCGATAGTCGAATCGATTCGTATCGCTCACGAGTGGGTTACAGGAACATGGCTCCGTACAATACCGATCCGATAAACGCTTTCAATTATATATAACGATTATCGATTAAAATAAATTAATGGTATAAGTAAATACAGCTCTTCGAGGTCGTTTGTCAAATGTATTTCACGGCATTTTTTACTTTTATTGTTAGTAATTTAAACATTTCCATGGTGTTCAATCGATTCCGTGTAATAGTTCGATTTGGATTCTAATGGAACCGAATAAATATTTAATTATTGGGTTTTATGGTGAATGGTAACGCGACGGATTGGGTCGATTCGTTAATGATCGCGATTGGAGCTGGCTCGCTCGCCACAATTGATTCTCGTTCTCCATCCATTCTTAACTGCTCTCACTAGTTTTTAACGAGAAAAATTTGCGGTACCTTAATTAAAATGGTATCGAAACTCACGTTCAAACTATTAGATTAAACTAATGTACTGTGCTGTTCTATAAACGGTCCAAGTATCCACGTAAAAACTGAATATCGGTTCAAACGGTAACATCCATACGTTTAATTGTAATCGATTGCAATATCGAGTGAAAAATATTTGATGAAAGTCGAGCGAGCGTGTGAACAAGTCGCGTCGGCGTTCGATATTCGAGTTTTAAAATGGTTCGAAAGGTGTTTTTTTAAGTGAGTACCGCACGAGCTAATGCAAACCTAATCGGAGGTTAATCACCGTTATTACAGGTTTAATAGCGAGTCCGCTAGGCCTGCCCAACGCGCGCATTAGATTTGTCGATATTACATGTCATTAAAATTTATTGTCCGCGTTTAAATTTAAAATTAACCCGTTCTCTCTTTCTCGCCTCGTAATTCATATCCCATTAAGCAAACAGACATTAATAAGTGTTATAAATTCATGATTGATTTTCTATTCCAACCGAATTCATCGATAGTCGATGCATCAATCACCACTAGGAAGAAATGAAGACGTTACTGTAATAACGCCTTATAACATGAGAGGTGCCGCGTTTATTAGATCAATAATTATTAATAGTAGTTAGTAATAATGCGAATCGCTTTATTATTATATGATTATACACCTATAAAGTTATATCGATTAATTGGAGTGCGTAATCGATCACAACGTGACGAATCGAGTGCTTTGATTAGTCGTTTTTGTATCGATTTTTCTTTAATAATGTGTTTTAAAGTTTTAATGGTTGCTTGGTTTATCGTGTGATCTCGGGTTAATGAGTTTTCGGTGGGAGTTAAATATTTAAACTGTGTTTTTGGATAAATGAGATGTTTCTCTGGAGTTATGTGTGTACGCGATCGGAGCGGAATGCGTGATGTAGTGCCGACCGGGTCGGGGCGTTGGCAGGGTGTTTAATTAGCCTTAATGGGGTTGTTGGTGATAATTGGATTCTTGTTGATCTGATTGCGCGTGTCGGGTAGTGAACGTGCACATTTATACGAATAATCTCGATCTGTTTTTGGTTCAAAGTGAATGACACATTGAAATTAATCTATCCTAAACAAAAAAAAAACCTAATATAACCTACTATGATGATGATCACAGATTATAAAGTCGACATGCTTAATTGAAAAAAAGTTAACAAACATTTGTATCTCTGGTTACTCTGTTTTTTAATGCATAGATTGCAGGGTCAATCCGGATCGCTACCATATATCTTATCTTTTAACCTAATGCCAAGCAGTAGAGTTCGTATTGTTGTGTTCCTGTGTGGGGATAAGACAACCGGTGAAATTACTAGCATAGACGCATTCCATCTTACTCGTCAGGGTTGGCAACGCATTTGAGGTCTACATAAAAAAAGGTGTGTGATAAAAAATACTTTGTTTTATAATACAAATAGCAGCTCATCCTTCGCTCGGGTTAAATAATTTTCTATGCAATAATGCACAAGTCCATGTAATGTACCTTTCAAATGGTGAAATATTTTTTCAAATTGCAGTGGTTCTGGAGATTACCCTCCACATATAATCAAACTCACAAAATCCGGTCTTTCTCTTTAATAATATTAGTAAAGATAATTTTATATTACATCCCGAATGATAAATATGTCTAATAGAACTAACCGAGAAATACTAAACACTGTTATAATAAAAAAAAACATTTAGAATGTAATCATTGTTAAATATGTTTAATTTATATCATAACAAACCCTGTTAGTATCGGTGTATTCAACGGTTACCGTAAATTGTTGAGAGCTTTGTCCGAACTGTCAATAAAATCACCTAATCCTTAGATAACCGTAAAAACACAATATTTACGATAAATAGATCAAATAAACTTAAAACTTCACAATAACGCATATAAAAATTCAATTTGAATATGGAACATCTTACGCGCGCGCTTCGAATTCCATAGACATCGTGTTTTTATTTGGGCGAAGGATTCCTGTCATTATGCCCATTTATTATCTGTGCGGGGCGCTCGGCTCTGATAATGTGTTGTACATTTGATTGGAGTTAGATTAGGAGATATATTTTGATTTAGATACTTGTCATAACATGGAGCCTGGGATGGTAACGTTTTTTTCTCAAGTAGGGTATTTTGAAGTATCAAAGTTACGCTATTATTGGTTTGTTATAGGATTAAAAATGAGAGTTACAGTGTAAAATGTTATTGATTTAAATAGCCATTTATTTTTATAGGGTTTATTTGGTTAATTATCCTTTGAAATATATCAGTTCGATTTTGCTTCGAGATAGACTTGAGCAAATTCGTTTGAATGCTCGAGTAAATACTTCCGACCGTTAGCAACTTTTCAGTTTTCTTCAAAAGAAAAGCAATATTTTTAACTCGTGTCTTAGCTGTAAATCCAGTATTAATCAAGGTCCAATCAAATCTTTGCACGCGCTGGTCATCTTACGACTACGACCGCGTGGCACCCTTTAAAAAAACTCACGGTATATTTTCAAACAAATTATATCTACAGAACCTAACCAAGTATCACCGACACGGTTTTGTTTTCTTAAATTGTAAGTGCATTCACCCCGTGGACCAAATGTTTGTCAACTCAATGTGTATGACAACTTGACAACTGTAAGTTAGGGCGGTATCTGGTGATCTGTGAAACATAAGGCGCCCCGGTGCCTGCAGGTTAAATTATTGTTATTGCCACCAAACTAATGTAATTATTTTATTTTACAGCACAAGGGAGCTGTGGAGAGGTTATGTTTTTATGATTTTATCTGTGATGAATATACTGTAGAGAACGAAAAACAAAACTGTTTATTCTAGGTATGAGCCTGTATATTCTAGGTATGTTTCAGTCTTAGGCTAATTAATATAGGCTATTCTACGTCATGATAATAATTATTTATTTGATGTGGAATTTTAACTTTAAAAATGATCTTGCAAGACTAGTGACTACTATAAGACAACTATACGTTCTAAGTCATAACGCACTGCTAACCCTGGGTTACTATATTTGAAAGTCTCGTTAAAATTTGACACTGGCTACATACAAAATGTGTCAAATTTTAGTGAGACGTCACCTTTTAACGAGACGTTTTGAATATAGGAACCCAGGGTTAATCAACACAGTATCATTTTAATCAGCTTGCTTGTTTTATTTTAAATTCACAGGAAATGTATTAAAGTTGCTTTTTAAATAATGGTACTAAATTGAATTTTGAGTTAATATTATAAATAAATAAAGAAATAAATAAATTATGTCTGATGTCTTATGTCTTATGTTGATCTCGCTATACTTCACCTCACATGAAGTGTAGAAAAATATCGCATAATCCGAATTCGAAATCGCATATCGCATTATAGTACGATAAAAAAATGAACGTAAAAGTTGTTTATTTAGTAAGTAGGCCGTACGGGAACTTTGACACTTCAAAATCTACCAGCGCTTCGCAAGAGGAGACCCACTGCTGAATAGAAACGCCGCAAGAAACTCAACAGTCAGTTCTTTTTTTAATATTACTTATAACGATGATATAACTTAACCTAGGGGTTCAATCCCGGTAAGGGCAGATATTTGTGTGATTAGCGCGAATATTTGTTCTTGGATGTTTTCTATTTATTTAAGTATGTATTTCTGTATATAAGTATATTTATCGTTGCCTATTACCCATAGTACAAGCCTAGAGCTTAGTTTGGGACTAGGTGCGGGTGGTAGGACCTTGTGCAGGGTCCGTCTGGATCGCTACCACCATCTTATCCATTAACCTACCGCCAAACAGCAGTGTTCGCATTGTTGTGTTCCGGTTTGGGGATAAGACAGCCGGTGAAATAACTAGCATAGAGGCATTCCATCTTAGTCCTCAGGGTTGGCAACGCATTTGCAGTCTTGTGAATGCGAATGTCTATGGGTCACAGTTTCCACTTACCATCAGGTGGCCTGTGTGCTCGTTTGCCTTCTCAATGCCATAAAAAAAAGGTCAATTTGTGTGAGATTGTCGCCTGATATTTATTATTATTATTTATAAAAAATAATTGGCGTTCATACATTCATAACATAACATTAAACTTAGTAAAATGTAAAACCCATAAGCTTTTCTATTAAAATAAATCTGTAATCGTTCCGATCCCACCCTTAACCTCGCACACACCTCGCGATCATGCGCGTCGCCTAATTTATGCTACCAGGCCTGCGCGGGCGCAGCAGGACGCTAGTTACGGGGATTTATCGCAACGCGCCTTTATTGTCTATGCTCTATCGTAATACCGCAGTTAAATTTTTATTATTTATTAATGAACAAACTTTACCCAATAAACTTATGGCCCAAGTTGACAATGTATGAAAATTATTGTTATTTATTACGACTTTTATGACTGCCAATATTTTAAGGCTGTAGCGATTTCACCGATAAAGTTTCGGTGAGGTATGGAAAGTTGAAGTTGCGTTTAAATCAGGCGTGTGTAATACAAATAATACTCATTTTAAAGATGCTAAAATTAGATTGTAGTTTGCTGGTTTAACGGAGTCATGATTCCGTGGCATGATTTTAGCACACTTTGAATGCTTCATAACGGAACTTCTGCATATCAGTCGTCAATCAAAATCAGTCGACAAATTGCCATACTGGACGTACCTATCCTGTTTACCGTATTTTTTAGGGTTCCGTAGTCAAACTACCCTTATAGTTTCGCCATGTCCGTCCGTCCGTCCGTCTGCAGCAGTGTCTGTTAGTACTAGAAAGCTGTATATTGGCATGAATATACATATTAGTCACGCCAACAAAGTGGTAAAATAAAATCTTGAGATTTTTTTTTTATTGTACTTCCCCTACACGTAACGTGGGGTTGTATTTTTTTTTCTCGTCTACCTCATATTGTGGGGTGTCGTTGGATAGGTCTTTCAATATGAAATATTAAGCTTTTAAGCGCTAATTTTTGTTACAGTCAAGTGTCCCCACACCCTACAGCCAAAACTATAATTACAATAATCAGAAAAAAAAACTTAACTGAAAGCGCGTATAACGAATTTAAAAGGTAAATTATCACAACTAAGTTGAGATCATTGATTCTTGAGATAAAGGCCATTAAAGTGTTTATACCTACTAAAATCACCTAAGACCGCACCAAATGACTTTTCAATAGAAAATTTGTAGTTATGTACTTGTTGATTTTTATTTATGTAAAACTTAACGGCTTCGAAATCCTACTCTGAGCATGGCCCGACATGCTCTTGCCCGGTTTTTTGAAATAAATACATACCTAGTATTCATTCACATTTTGAGATTGTATATTGTGTTTAGATTGTAAGACAACTTTCAACAGGCCCCATTTTTCAACAGGTGGTCTGTGTGCTATGTTATAAAAACAAATAAATTACAATTGCAACTGACATAAAATTGAGTGTCCATGAATTAAGTCAGATTTTTGGTTTCATTATATATTAAAATATATATCTGCCATCTTTAAGATGAGTACCTATGTTTATCGTTGTCCCCATAGGACAAGCTAGAGCTTAGTTTGGGACTAGGACAATTTGTGTGATATTGTCCCCTGATATTTATTTATTATTTATTAGTTTTAAGTGTGTCATCACCAAAATTTGGCTTTACCTGTTGCAAACGAAAAGTTTAGGTGTTATTTTATTAATAAATGTTGTATCATTAAACGCCCGTAATTCTCTATCAGAAAACCCCCTATAATCCATGTAAATGTTCGAACGCCTAAGCTCGAATGCATCATCTCTAACCATAGTGCGCTAACTGAGTAGCAAATTGCATCTATTTACTCTCGTTAGCGATGAGAGCTGTGCGCGCGCGTAAAAATGGTGCTCGCCCTAATTGATGACCTGTAACCCCGCCCGCGACGAAGATCTATACGGCAAACGGTGGCCATTTTATAGCTATCAGGTAACATCTCATCCTTTAATCTATCGCCAAGCAGCAGTGTTTGCCTTGTTGTGATCCGGTGTGAGGATAAGACAACCGGTAAACTATACTAGCATAGAGGCATTTCATCTTAGTTCTCTGGTTTAGAAACGCATTTGCAATCTTAGGATCACGGTCTCAGGATTGTACCCTTGAGATTACAAATCAGTGTTGGTCTCAGATCTCTTTTAGCATCAAGTGGCCTGAGCGCTTGTTTACCTTCTCCATGAAAAGTTCCTTTTTAGTCTCTATTCATTAAGTCTTGGAGCCTACGCGACACAAACTTTCCGACAGACATATAGACAAGTACCAATATTAATTTATTTACGACAAAACAAAGGCATTATTAAATTACACAAACAAACCAATACTAGGTATAAAGTCCAGGAACAAATTAATGAGGTAAGGAGCTATATTATTTTCCTTTAAAAAAGTATGTTATTAAGGGTGTTACTGCTTATGTTCTATAGTACCAGCCTAGCAGTCCTAGGCAGGATGCATAACGTTATCGTTAGCGATTTTCGATAACTAAAGAAGTTTATAGGATTAACGTAAGCTGACGATTAACTGGGCTTCTATTCAGGTGCGTTAAAACGATATCGTGTTTGACACGTTTAAGAATCGTTTATGTCACAGTCTAATAGCGACTGTTACATAAACGATTCTAAATGACATAAGAGTTATCAAAACGTTGACAGTACGGAAACAGGTCAAAAACGATATCGTTATTACCTTGTAGAATTCCAGCCCTGAACGTCATTTCCAATACATTTTGATAGAATTCGAAAATCACTTACGAAAGGGTTACTAGGGCCACAGAGCTTCGTTTGGGACATGCCAATTCAATAACCATTAAAAACAAACCAAACAACATCTAGCGACTTCCTCCGCGTAGATTTTGATTATCGTTATTCCCACGGGAGCTTTATTTTTTTTGCGATGAAAAGTAGCCTATGTGCTCCAAGGTATAAGCTACCTATTATCCAAGTTGCATCCAAATCCGACGAGCCATTGCATTGTGAAGGAGTATGAGTAACAAGGTGTAAGTATGCACAGACAAACTTTCATATTTACTTATATACATATGTAAACTCTCTATTGCACAAACAGAAAACAACATTGTAAAAAAGACACACAAACACAAAAGATATGTACAAACGCCAACTTATACCTTAAAGGGATCTCGTCCAATAACTAGCCAGTAACTTGTAGTAATAGTAGTATAGGTGAGGGGAAGGATTACACTCACAGCTACATGAAGTACTGATATAAGAACAGTAAATTCAAAATCCCGCTGTCATTACATGAAAGTGTTGTCGTGTGCGTGACCTCAACTCTCGTGGAATTTCCTGTAACTATAAGTTACTACATTAGAAAGATATGGGATTAGTCTAACTGACCTTCGAGACTTTTCGTCGGAACCCAGGTCACATCCTGATGCTGTAGATCCTCGTGTGGGAACCAGCTCGTGCGCCTGCGCCACACACCGCGGGGTTAAACTGGGCTGATCATGCGCAAATTAGGGAGTGAAAAGCGGCTTTCGGAAGAGAAAAGGTCCCTATGAACTGGTAATAAATAATGTTGGATTGCGGATTATGCAGAAAACTTAAGAGGATTGAAGCGATGCCTAAATCGCGTAGCTGTCAAAAATAATCCATACATTTTTTATTTTTTTTGTGGGTTTCGTAAGAGGTGACTAAGGGAATAAGGGCTTGTAGTACTGTTAGGCGATGGGCTTGCAACCTGTCACTAATACACTGGTAAACATCTTAGCCTACATGTGCAAAATGTGGTTACAGAGTTATCAACAAGTCTTTTTAGAGTTGTTGGTACTTATGTAGCTCTGCCTACCCCAATCTGGGAATGAAGGCGTGATGCTGTGTATGTATGTATGTACAAATTTAGCTCCAGGCGATAACGTTTCTCACCCCTAAATCTAATCCGATTTCCACGAGTTTTGAATATGTTGTAGATATTATAGAAAACTAGGTCTGTACGTTTCCACTTTTGTTTTTTAGATTTATTTTTATTCCAATAAATATTTTTTTAGAAAGGAAAACGTACAGACATATTTTTTCATAATATCTATAACATATTCAAAAATCGTAAAAATCGGACCATTTTTAAGGGGAGAAAAACGATATCGCCTTTTGAATGGATTTTTTTTGCTTCACAGTCCTCTTAAAAGCATGAGATTATTTGGGAATGTTAAATAGTCAAAAGTTTCAGAGCATGAATGGTCAAAAGTTTCAGAGACAAACCAGACTATTGTATATAATGATAAAAATAATCTTAATTAATAGCATTTGGTAACTAAAAACTGTAAACTATTACAATTATAAATTCAAAATTCCATTTTTTGGACTCATTAATGAAATTTACCGTAAGTTTTGATATTTTGGTATGATATCTATTAGTTTTTTTTATTTTATTTAAAATTATTTTTATTCTCTTGGTCTTGTTTTTAATATTACTGTGAACTTTCATGTGACGAATAAATAAGTGGTCAGTTTTTGTAGTCAAAGACGTGCCTATGTGAAAATTTAACTTTTTCATTTCGTCACGAAAATTAACGTATATAAATGTATGGTTAATTTTCGTGACGAAATGGAAAAAGTTAAATTTTCTTAACTTTTGTTCTTAACGATGTACACTTTTTTTGGAAAACGCCCATATTTGACATTAACTAAATAGTATCACAAATAATTTTACGGTTATACTTAACTCTAAAGTAAAATTAAAAATTAATATGGTTACGAAAACAATATAGTTTAACACAAAGTAAGGCACTGTAGTGCTAAAATGTTTTCAGCCCTTGGTACTCAAGTCGGTTGAGATGAACTTGATAAAAGATAAGCCTCAAAATCGATGCAGTTGCCATTACATCTCTAATGAAGCTTCATCTCGAAAGTCACTAGAATTGGGGGACTGACACCGAAACATCAACAGTAAAATGAAGATTGGTAGTCAACCATCTATTAATGTTTTAGTTAGATAACTAAAACATAACTGATGTAGATACATCAGCTGCTTCCCACTCAACAATATTAATAACACATGCATGCTGTGTTTGCCAGTAATAAGATAAATATTGTTTTTACCATAACTGTACGATTATTTGTCTTTGTGTATATGTACATTTATATCTTTAGGCAAACCTTAATAAATAAATAAACCATGATATTTGTCATCGCAATACAATTTATAACCTACTACAATTAGCCTGCGACTCCGTCCACGTAGAAGTCGTTTATCGCTATTTACTAAAAAACTGTCCCTTTTTTCGGGATCGAAAGTAGCCTATGTACTGTGCTATTCTGTTTTAAGGATAAAAATTAAGAAACTTTAACTTTCCATTTCGTCACGAAAATTAGCTATACATTTAGATACGTTAATTTTCGTGACGAAATCTCTGTGCTAAATTTCATCAAGAACCATTCAGTGGTTCTGGCGGATTTGGGCGAGGACCTAAAAGTTCGACCATAGAAGCTAGTTAAACGTACAAACAACGAAGGCGTACAAATTGTAAGTATCCTTACAATTTGTATGGCTAATTTACGTCGCACAAAGTAAAAGTTTCATAGAAAAATAAATTGCTTGAGTTAGCATGTCCAACTTTTTGGACCTTACCCAATTGAGTAACAAACATCCATCCATCCATCTTATCATATTATAGGTAGTAGGATAGGATAATAGGGTTCTTGGAACTTGACAGAATCGCATGGAGCTAACCCCATGTGCTTCTGTTTAGTCCACAAGAGGAAATACTCTTTTACCGAACAATTTGTCCTCTCGTGTGATATTCATGGACTTATTTCTCTAATAAGTCCATGGGAGTGTCCATAAATAACTTGACATTGGCTAAATACACCTTCAAATTAAAAAAGCCACTAATTAAAGATTAGATTTAAAACCAATTTTTAGGTTTTGATGTTACAATTTGTACTGGAATGACAGATGTAAGGATTGGTTAATCCTTTTACTGTAAGTTCAGAGAAAATGCAAGAATCGCCGACCCAACATCAGATGGGAGTAGTAGTGAAGTCCGACTGCAAGGTAGGTGGGTCATACACAGATTTAGGTTACCATCTTTCCTGTGGACACACCGAAAGTTAAAGTTTTTAAGGCCTAATTTTCTGGCTAAGCCCATTCCCGCATAAAAAGCGTCAGGACTGCTTTACACCTATAATATAAAAACATAACTTATATGCACACAAGCTCTTAACTATTGACCACAGGAGAGACAACTTTTGTTTTTAAGAGTGTGTATGACCCAGGTTCGAGTATCAAATCTAAGATTGAGTAGGAAGTTTGGAAACCCTTCTGAAGCAACAAAATATAACCTAGATATCTTTTTATCGGCAGATTCCTCATCCAGATCGCAATACGATACGTCAATTTACAATCGTTTAAGAGCTTTTTACGCCAGAAACCGCAACTGGCTGTCCAGAGCAAAACCACAATAACTTCGTAACTAGTTTATCATTTACCAAATCATTTTGAATCCTATTGTGGCCCAATAAGAACACGTGCAATTTTACAAGTAATACAGTTTAAATTGTTTCCAAATGAGTTACCATCTTTAATTTTGCGGATGAAAAACCGCAAAACTGATACGTTTTCAATCTCTCAGCGCTTACGTCTTATGAAATAAGATTGGGATTAATTTAAGAGGTAGACCTGTGGGTTGTCTGATTAATTTTGTACAGTTTATACGATGAACGTGTAATAGCAGATAATTGTCATCAGTTGGGTCCGCCCTCGTTTCTAGAACAATTTATGACTATATTTTGGTCACGACCTTAAGTAATTGTGTGGATCGTCTCCAAGCCTGGCTCACGATGAGTTTGATTTGTTGCCAGCCACGATGCCCTTGTTTTATTAGTTGCATTAAAGGGCAAATTAGTGATATAACTAAGTATCTAAAGGTAATCTAGCGTTAGGTGGTTAAGGTAATGGTTTGATCTTGTGTTTGCAAACGTGTGTACCCTCATCATCATCATGTCCACTGCTGGACACATTCCTTCTAGAAGCATCCAGTTGCTTTCTGTAACCCTAGTGAGATCGTGAGCCCTCGTGAGAAGCCTGTCAACTGCTTTTTGGTACGTGGTCGTCAATATAAAACCATTTCGCTTCAACGGCTATATGTTCTATGCGCAATCTCTCCATCCCTTGTCTCTGGGGGTTTGGTGGTTGATGGGGATCTCTAATTTGTGGTTCTGTTTCTCAAAGAACTCCGAACTGATGGTCTCATGCAGGCATCGTGACGTCAGTGCGTCAATTTTGTTCTAAATTATTGTTTAGACGGCTTTGGGGCACTTAAGTTCCTACGGAGTCGAATTGATCCGAAAGAATAAATTTATGTATGTAAACTCAATATTTCACATAAACAATTACAAGACATATTTGCATCAATATAGATAATGTACACAGGCGAACTTATTCCATATGGATCTCTTCCGGTTAACCCTGAAATGAAATGAGCAAGGACAGTGCAAGAGGATAGACAAATTAACAAAACACTACAAAAATAACAAATAGTACCTACATCCGAGAAACAGATAAGAAGAAAAAGTAAACTGCTTTAATAAAATTCATGGTGAACTAGATATACTAATATATACTACCACAAAGGTAAACAGCAATTACAATCTATGACAGAGCTAAGGATTCAACACTCAGATTCATCTTGTTGATTTAGCCATAACTACTATGACCTTTCCTTCAATTACCCCTTCCTTGAATGATTTATGTGAATAAGATGAAAAAATGTTGTAATAAGAGGCTGTAGTTTTAAGTACTTGCTAGGTCCATTGGTATACACATAAACATCAAACTAACATAAACTTGCATTATTAAATTAATCCTCCTGTCAAACATGGATAGAGGTTTGTCGAGTTAAGTGCATAATTTTCTATGAGTTGTGAATGTGGTCCTAATATTGTGTTTACATTTTGAACGATAAAGATAACAGGCCCAACGGTCTGATCGTTACTGATGACGATGAAGAGTATGGAACGGTGTAGAGGAATCACTCTCCTGGGGCTACTTTTAAACTTTGCCAGGTGCTGTCTCTATAACGAACAGAAAGCATATAACTTCTATCAGCACCTTAGCATCATAGTGTTGTAGATAAACATGAGGGTAGGTCGAAATAAACCCGCGTGAGCAACTGATGTTCAAGTAAAAGTCTAAAAAGAATGTGCACATTTTTCCCATCATTATCAGACTCCAAATCAATCGGTAAAGTAATGTTTAATAATATTAAAAAATAGTTATCTCTAGTACATGCCAGGCATATTATGGGCAATCTCCTTTATAATATCTGTGAAAAAAATGTATTTTTTTAATGTTTTGTCTCTTAACTGACTTCGATAAGCCCTGTTCAAGTCCTGTCATGTTCAGTTTTAGTGTGGTCCAAACGATTTTTAGTTTCCTTCATTTCAGTATGTAACAGTAGGTTACAATATTCCAATATATTTGGAAGAGGTTTATGTTCAGCAGTCAGGTAATAAAATCAAATAATTAAAAAACATTTTGGGACAACCTCATACAAATAATGGTTATAATCTACAGTGTTAAATAACAACATGCTATCGTATCTTGCCGTAACTTGTGTATCTTAATAATTTGTACGCTGGTGGTCAAAAATGCTGCTGCCTCTGTCGGACCCTGCTCTGCCTTGCATCTCATTACGGGCGATCGCGGCGACGCAATAATGCGAGCTATCCGTCAAGTGCGCGGGCGCCGGCCGGTAAAGGACACGGCTTTCTCACTGCCCTTGCGCAGACGATCACACGGACGGTGCATAGGAAGGATATAACTGTAACCCGGTGCAAGTTTTGCGTAAACAACAGGGACCCTCAAAATGGACCGGGAGAATCTCTAATTCAGCCGGTGCTAGCACGGTGGACTTGCGTTGTATTACTGTCTCATTTAAGAGTATAAGTTTGGACATCCTTGAATGAACACCTCGAAAACCTTGTATTTACTACTCAAGATTTCTGTTAGAATATTATAGTGAAAATAAATAAATTTTTCTCTCTCTCTTTTCGGTGGAGTACTTTCCAGTCTTCCCTATTCCGATATTTCTCTGTAACAGACTGATTTACTTTTTCTTTTTCCTTCATTTTTTCTATGTATGTTCATCTTGGTCTCTATCTTTGTTTTATTTTTCTTTCAATTATCATCTTAATTTGATACTCGTTGTGTGATAACAGGTGGCGTTGCCAAACATCTTCCCTCTTGTATTTTCTACTGTCTTTTCCTTTACTATGCAAAGTATTTCCAGCTATTCGTCTTCTTCTCATTTCAGATAAGTATTTCCATCCATCCCCTTAAGTCATTTTCTACCTTATTCAGTATTATTATTATTTAAGTCCTATTGATAAGAAACTATAAGGGGTAGTTATTCCGTATTTTAAGTCACAAAAATAGGTTTTTTTTCAAATTTGAATTTATTTGCCGGTAAATTTCTTTGTTTATAGGTATACAGATACTATAAAGGATATTTACAGTCCAATTCTGTACCGTCCGTTCTGCGCTGGCGCAGCCCCGCCCGCGGGCCAGCGACAGATGACTCTAAATCCGCTTGGTTGGCCTGTCAACCGACCGTCATTTACGGTCAAAGGTCACGTCACGCAAATTGCTAGCCATGACGATGATTTGCGACCGATATGACAGTAGGGCTATGGGATTTTAGCTGACCTATTTAAGATGATGTTAAATACCGATGCCACTGATTTTTGTTTAGGAGCATAATTACAACAACAATAAAAGTGTTATGTAAAATCTATTGGTGTTATTGTTATTATTATGTATTATCAAATGGAAAAAAACATGTAGTAGTGTAACGATGCATCCTTAAGTAAATAACGTATTTAGTTGCTTTATTTAAAAGATATCAGAGCGAGTTGAAGAAAAGTACGAAGTTTTTAACGCAATTAAAAATGTTATGAAAATTATTAGAAAATTCCTGAATAATATCAAACACACCTACAATTTTCTAGATCTCACTTAACAATTACCTTTCGCGGCTAAAGGTCTTCCGACCCCAGCTAGACCTTGCTCCCAAGAATAGGTTCCCGAATATGGAAAGAACACTATAAAAATAAATGTCTCCTAGTCATTCCGAGACAGGCCATTAGCCGTCCAACAAGCGGGCCTTAGTACTTTTGAAAGCTGACTTAAATTGTTACAATTCCGTTTTATAGGGAACCCGTAAAAGATCCATGAGGCAGTAAGAGCTGATTAAAAGGGCGGAATGTTCTAAAGTAAGTCTTAACTTTAACTGTGGTCCCCGAGTAAGGTGTCAGCCATGTTAATTGAAAGAGAATGTTACGACAAATTGAAAAGGAATTGATTTTGTGGTATGATTAAAATAACATAGGCATAGTTACTATCTACGGTGAGATGATTCAAAACTGCGATAGGTACCGCGTTTACGATTTTTTAAATTATACAGTCCATTTATTGATGTGTTTCGTCTGGTCACTGATTAGCACGACCAGCGCGAGTATTTGTTGCTTAATCTAAGATGTTTTCTAAGTAATTAGGGATGTATTTCTAAATAAGTATGTTTATCGTTATCTAGTACCCATAGTACAAGCCTCGAGCTTAGATTGGGACTGGGTCAATTTGTGTGAGATTATCTCAGGATATTAATTTATTCCGTGTGGTTGCCAGGTTAGAATAACGCCACTCTATGTCTTCCCGTGGATGTCGTAAGAGGCGACTAAGGGAATAAGGGCTTGCAACCTGTTACTAATACAGTAGTAAACTTTTTGGCTTGATTGTGCAAAAATGTGGTTACAGAATTATAAACAAGTCTTTTTAGAGTTATTGGGATTTCTGTTGCTCTGCCTACCCCACTTTGGGAATGAAGGCGTGATGTTATGTATGTATGTATTAATTTATTATTTTTTCCTTATAAACCTGGATAATCACTTATAATGGCAATATTAGCAAATGTTATATTACATGATTTCTGCAACACAAGAGCGTTTGGTCGATCACGAGTATTTTAGTTTTTAGTTGACCAAATAAGTAGGCGAATTAAATAAGAGATTAATGTTTATTCTATCAAGTATATTCTCTAAGAGCGTTCGGAGATGTCTTGCGATAATATTCAAAAATTATGTAAAAATACATATGAGAAAAAACGAATGGAAACAAGTACTCCAAAAAATGCGTTTTCTACCATTTAAAATTCATTACTTTCGTCATATTATGATATGTTAAAATTCATTCAAATTATGTACCAATTAGACCCGAATAAAAGACAAACCGTTTTTCTCAAAAAAGCCGTGGGAAATAATAAAATCGTATAGCTGTCGTCACGTGAACTTCTAAAACTGTGTTAGCACGTTCGCTGCCCATGTTCGTGATCCCTTGTTATTTAGAAATACTATTTGAGCCGTGGGCTGGTAATGCATTGATTGCAGTCCCGTTAATTTAGTTATTATTGAACAATATTTTCCCGTTGATCGATTAACAATCCCTCGTCAACCGTGTCCAAGACCGAGGTAATAAAACAATCAGTGAAATGTCCAATAAAATGGAAACAGACAATTAAGGAATTAAAGATTTCTCGGTCGTGTGGATGGAGTCTTTTGTCAATTATCGAAAACAAAGGTTTGTTTTAGGGCAACAATTCCGGATTTAACCCCGTGTGGTTGCCGGGTTAGAATGGTGCCACTCCATGACGACTAAGGAAATAAGGATTTGTATTACTATTAGGCGATGGGCTTGCAACTTGTCACTAATACACAAGTAAACTTCTGGGCCTGATTGTGCAAAATGTGGTTACAGAATTATAAAACCAGTCTTTTTAGAGTTGTTGTATTTCTGTAGCTCTGCCTACCCCACTCAGGGAATGAAGGTGTGATGTTATATTTGCATGTATGGGTATGATTTCGGATTTGGTCGAACGGAATCGACGGGAGTTGTTTAATGTAGGATTAATGTTTCAAGTGTTGTTATAGTGATTTAAACTAGTCCCTAAAACTCGTCAACCCATTATGCTGCTGATAGAAACAAGTGTTTCAATTGGTTGTTCATTTCGACCCCATCAAGGTTGGCAACACATTTGCGGTCTTAATAATGAAGTCTTGAGAATGCAAAGGTCCATGTGGGTCACGGATCCCACTTACCATCAGGTGGCCTTGATCGCCTACTCCATGCTATAAAAAAACAGTCATATAATTGCGACAAAGAAGCAAGATGGGCAGAACCAACTTCGAATAAAGCTCCTAGTCAATACTTATTATATATGTAATTTCTAATTTTAATAAGGTCTACACAAACATACCAAATCTCTGTCATAATTACAATTCCGATCAACAAAAACAACAATTATACCAACCAAATGCTCTATTTATCAAGTCCATTAGTCTGCGCACGCGACGCGGCCGCTGAGAAATGGTCACCATTTTTCATCGGAAACAAGATCGCTATAGATCTCTGCTCCGGCGCATCGCTTGAACTGTAACCCCGCGCCGTTTTATACATATATTTGTAAGTTAATTATTATAATAGGGTTTGAGGCTTGCTTGTAAAAGATGGCAAGTGAGAATTATTATTTTTATCATCTTAGTTTTATATTATAATCGTGGAGATGTGGGAAAGACCTAGGTCAATAGTGGACGCCTTTCGGCAGAAATGATGATTAGGGTTCCGTAGCCAAATGGCAAAAAACGGAACCCTTATAGATTCGTCATGTCTGTCTGTCTGTCCGTCCGTATGTCACAGTCACTTTTTTCCGAAACTATAAGAACTACACTGTTGAAACTTGGTAAGTAGATGTATTCTGTGAACCGCATTAAGATTTTCACACAAAAATAGAAAAAAAAAACCATACATTTTGGGGGTTCCCCATACTTAGAACTGAAACTTAAAAATTTTTTTTCATCAAACCCATACGTGTGGGGTATCTATGGATAGGTCTTCAAAAATGATATTGAGGTTACTAGCATATTTTTTTTCTAAACTGAACAGTTTGCGCGAGAGACACTTCCAAAGTGTTGAAATGTGTGTCCCCCTCCTGAAACTTCTAAAATAAGACAATGATAGAACTAAAAAAAATATATGATGTACCTACATTACCATGCAAACTTCCACCGAAAATTGGTTTGAACGAGATCTAGTAAGTAGTTTTTTTTTAATACGTAATAAAAACATTGATCAAAGCTACAACGAATTTTTATATTATGTTACTTGCTGCTACGGAACCCTTCATGGGCGAGTCCGACTCGCACTTGGCCGCTTTTTTTTTACTTACGTTTGACGAAGAATCCAAACACTTTTAGCTAACACGTAACAATAATGGACGCTAAACTCCAAAGCATGAATAACGCTGATCTTCTTTCAAATAAAAATCATGTGTCCAATACTGGTCCTTGTCCATTACTGGTGCCTTTATCCTGTGTAACACGTGTTATTTTATGAGCACCAAGATTTTAATTTTGTGGGAAGTGGAAGTTTGAAATGTTTCTGACGTAAAAAGGTTTGTTAATCAACTAAGCCATCGTTTCACTCATGTAGAGCGAACAGAGATTACAAGAATCATGATGATGAATAACGTAGGAGTAATTAAGTCCCATGCATTAAACCAGTGCTTGATTGCTCCAACCATTGAAGACATGTCCATTATTGTCCATCGACATCAAGTGTCCTTACACACTAGCAAGTTGGTTGTTCGTGACGTCATCCAAGAGAAACATAACTGTACACAAACAATTACTCTAACCAAGCGATCGTTCTACCATTTAGCAAAAAACATCTCAATTTTTTGCAATGATTGTGAGAAATGTATGCCGTGACTAAACTACGTATAATTCAATCAACTAAACAAGTCTTAGCACTTTTTATAACGTTTATAGAAATATAAAAATTAGACTTACACCATTGCGCCGCGGCCGAATGATCTATCTATCGATCGAAGTATAAATTCGAGTTGCCTGATAGCTCAATCGATCCACGAGATGACTCTCTCATGAATAAAAAATACATTAAACCGATATACTAAGATAAACAGTCCAGTTTGTTAAAAAAGTGTTGACACGTGCACTTAGTTTAAACGATTATAGGTTATATTTTTAGGAGAATAAGGTTTTTTTTGGCGGCAATGATTACTTTAATCGGTTTTTATGTGGAAACTTGGTGAAATTTCTGTAAATTTTTTGGACGTTAACCGTTTACATGTAATTTGGCTGACAAATAGATCCATAGATCACAGGTCGCGTGACCTATGACTTTTATAGGCATTTCCTTTTTAAAATTGTAATTTGAATGGATTCTTGGCATCACAATATGAAGAGTTAAAAAGAACTTGGCAGAAACAATCCAAAGATATATATAAAAATATTTGTATAGTTTAATAAAATATGGTTTTATCAGCCCAATGGAACTCTGACCCACAGAGACATTATAAAATTAGATTGTTCAACAAGGGACTAAAGTAAGCCATTATGACTCGAGATATTTATCCACCCGAGAAAAGCCTTTTAGTTTCGAGTTAAATAAACACTTTACTTCGATTGCGAGGAAAAATAATATAAAATGATAATAGTTTTAACACGTAAAAAAATATACATAACAAAAAGGTTGTTTTTGGGGTTAGATTAGAACATAACGAACAGACAACATTTTCTTTTCGAAGACCTCGGCGGTGGAGGTTGTATGCCCAACCCTAGCCTGCCCTCCACCGGCTCCACCGCGCACTCCTACGACAAGGGCGACATCATCAAATGGCAACTAGGGAGTGAAATGTCACTTTAGTCCCTAGAAATTAAATGCAACACTTTCGTCCGCCTATACATGGATGAAGTCATTTTAGAGCGTGAGATGTGAAAAATAATTTGTTTGACACTTCATCCGACTTGAATCATATCGTCACTGTGACACAGTTCTATGGTGGGTCAGGGTGCCACTGGGCTGACCTGACAGTACCTAATGTCAAAATATAAATATTAGGTATATATAATTTAATATAGTATACAATACAATACAATACAAATACTCTTTATTGAACACCAAAAATTAAAAAAAATAAAACAGAACATGGAACAGTACATTTAAATCATAGGTATACAACAGGCGGTCTTACCGCTAAATAGCGATCTCTTCCAGACAACCTTATAAGAGAAATAACTGAGGACACAAATTCATGGCAGGCGGTGTAAACTAATTCGTTTAGAACTCAAACTAAATAACTACAAGAAACAATTAAATTATTTCAATTTTATATTATATATTATTCTATATTGCTTTGTTATGTGGTTGTTATGTTTAATTTTGGAGGAATAAAATGATTTCCTTTCTTGTTTCTTTTTATATCTAAACTTAAGTAGGGATTAACTTCTTTAGACTTTATTATAGTAATGGCACCAGTGTTGGACACTTACTTCAAAAATCATACGGTCATTGATTGTTGTAAAACAAATGAATAACCTTTATCTTCTGTAATAAACAATTATGTGTTCATTATTGGTCCTTGTCCGTTACTGGTTCCATCACCAGCTATGATCATTAAAAATAAACAATAATTTACATATACAAACGAGTATGTCAGTAATGTCGTTACGATATTTAAACGATTTCACGATTCCAATAAAACTATTTATAAATATAACTTGCGTTATAATAAAGCGGTCATGCTCTACCCGTTACATTAAAAAGTTAATGAAATCAAATAACAGAGTTGATGCGAGCTTGTTTGTTTCTTAGTGTTATGAGGTTGACAGCGAGTGTCTTGCTGTGGTAAGGGCGCATGCGTATGAGCATGGGCCTATGTTTTACTTCCAACTTTTAAGGATTCTCTTGTCAAACCATGTCCATGTCTCCCTGTGGATGTCGTAAGAGGCGAGTAAGGGAATAAGGGCTTGTAGTACTATTAGGCGATGGGCTTGCAACCTGTTACTATATACTAGTAAACGTCTTTGCCTGATTGTGCAACATGTGGTAATAGAATTATAGATAAGTCTTTTTAGCATTGTTGGTATTTCTGTAGCTCTGCTTACCCCACTATGGGACTGAAGGCGTGATGTTATGTATGTGTGTGTAGTTAAACTATAAAGCCATATATGACACAGGTTTCTGAATCACGTCTTATTTTTTGTATAAGTAAGGTCGGGCGGGGCAATTCCGACCGAGGGGTAAATGCGTCATGTAATTTTAAAGGAATAAATCGTTGTAAAACTATTTCCGCGTCCTTTTATAGAAATTTAGGTACTTAAACTATTATAAAAAGGCAAAACAATTGTTTTAAAGCGACGTATTCCTTTGACAAAAAATAATTGACGCATTTACCCCTCTCCGAAAAGCTCCACCTAAACTTTGGACGACACGTTGGCCTAGTTGGGAGTGACTCTGCCTCCGAAGCCAGCGGTCCTGGGTTCAAATCCCGGTAAGGGCAGATATTTGTGTGATGAGCGCGAATATTTTTGTTCCTGAGTCTTGGATGTTTTCTATATATATTTAAGTATGTATTTCTCTATGTAAGTATGTTTATCGTTGTCTAGTACCCATAGTACAAGCCTAGAGCTTAGTTTGGGACTAGGTCAATTTGTGTGAGATTGTCCCCTGATATTTATTTATTTATTTAAACTCAATGCTATTTTCATATGAAATAAATATGAACTAAAACAATATCGGTCATCAGTCTGTCTCTCTGTATGTTACTTCCTTATAAACTGTCAAAGTTAAGTTGGTTGGTACATATGTAGATATTTATAGTAACACATTTTTCATGGTAACTCACATACATGTAAAGCAAGAGTTGTCTTACAACATTGAGTGAGGTAGATCTCTTCCAGTTAACATTTGAGCAATTAAGAGATAAATAAAACAGCGGACGGGGTGTTATATCCTGGATGCTGATAAGACAATAATGTAATAACTAGAGTCAAAGCATTCTATTTTAAACTTTGGATTGCTAGTGTTTATGGGCCTCGACCGCTTAGCATCAAGTGACTTTTGGCCTCATTTGCTTCCTCAATGCCATAGGACTTTGCTTCTTGAAATAATGCTATTTAAAAGGCAAGCATCGGAACTGGTTTAAAAAATACCGGTTTATTTCGGTTTTACACCGAACTTTTCTATGGAATTTAAACGTTTTGCAAACTTGATTTTAACCTCAATTAACCGGTTTAATCTACTAGCGGCGAGTCGAGAAAACAAATAAACACTAAGCGGCGCTTGTTTATCGAGACATGCGTCTGGATTAACCGGTTTTTAGATTTACACCGGTTAATTCGAAAATATTTTTTATAATAACCGGTTCATGCGAACGGAACCGAAATGACATACGTAATAATTAAAAAAAATACCTAGTATCCGAGCTCAGTGATATGGAGTGCACTTGTGAAGGGGCCCCTAGCTCAGGAATGTTAGTTAAACTAACCAGCGATTAGCTCTCAGCGCCGCGGGACGCTGCGATACCATCTTCCGTCCGATCGTATTGGGTTACCGGCCTTAGATATACTTAACAGTAAACTATACTTACACTAGTATAGTTTACTGTTACTGTCTAATGTCCTTTAGGTTCAAGTGCATTTCTCGGATCGTTAGGTTAATTGCAAAAAACAGGCTTTTTAAAATTAGACTTCCGTCTGTATGTACATAATTTTGTGAAAATGTTGTAGTTCTAGTTTATTGTTGTTCATGTCTCTTTTTGCAACCAATTAACTTATTTGGATATTTCACACGATGTGGCTTGTTTTTTTTTAAATTGAATTAAGTATGTGACTCAATTTATATGTGATCAGGGTTAAATTAGAACTCAAAGAAACGTAATTTATTCATGGTTAAATATTTGGCCAATATACCTGAATTAAACTGAATTTTAACTGCTTTGCACATACTATGTGACTCTAACGTTCGAAACGATAATTATTACTGGGCCTCTAATCTACTGCGTTATAACAATATAGCGTTTGACGTGTTTTAGAATCATTTATGACTTGGTCGCCATTATTGTTAATAAATAAATAAATAAATAAATATCAGGGGACAATCTCACACAAATTGACCTAGTCCCACAACAACGATAAACATGCTTATATAGAGAAATAAATACTTAAATACATAGAAAACATCCAAGACTCAGGAACAAATATTCGCGCTCATCACACAAATATCTGCCTTTACCGGGATTTGAACCCAGGACCGCTGGCTTCGGAGGCAGGGTCACTCCCAACTAGGCCACCGTGTCGTCAGACACAAGAGTTATCAAATATCAAATGACATGAGAGTTATCAAAATTTTGACAATACGGAAACACGTCAAAGACGATATCGTTATTACCGTGTAGAATCCCAGCCCTGGTCCAAAAATAGTGAAAGCTTGCGGCCAAACTTTACTGTGTTCAGCGTTGTTAATATTGTCAACTCATTAAATAGTAATGTTCAATCAGTAAACGTGAATGTTTTGTTTTTTACCCATTTTCAAGCACTTGATACTTCTAAATGTTTTTTGCTCTACTGTGTGAAGCAGGTTTTTTTTTCAGTGTTAGGCGTCAATTTGATACTACCGAAAACAGTCTCAGATGCTATCCTGGGACCCAATTCTCGTGACATGGAGATGATTTGTCATGCGAGATGAACTGTAAACTGTATACATTTTTTCCCTGGTAGGAAGACGGCACACGAGCACTCAGGCCACCTGATGGTAAGTGGAATCTGAGACTCATAGATATTTGAATTCACAAGACTATAATCCTAAGACCTCAAATGCGTTGCTAACCTTGAGGACTAAGATAGCCTCTATGCTAGTAATTTTTTGTTTGATGTCTCGGCTATTTCTTCCGATAAAAGTATTTTAATAAACACTTCGGAAACATTCACGTGGTCAAGTACTCAGTGTAGTTTGGCAGTAGATCAATTGCTATCAGTTATTTCCGAAATATTTATACTAACTGTGGAAATTGCTAAAATTATCCAACGGGGTCAAGGTCCAACCACGAGGTCATTCTGCTCGGAAATATCATATTGCTTTTGCCATGTTATCGTCTTGTTTTGAACTCGGCCGCTGTTAGTAATTAATAAATAATATCAAAGGACAATTTCAACTGACCTAGCCACAAACTAAGCTCTTGTACTATGGGTAATAGACAACGATAAATATCCTATATACGAAAAATTAATACACAGAAAACATCGAAGACTCAGAAATACTCGCGCTCATCACACAAATATTTGCTCATTGAATCGAACCCAGGACCGCTAGCTTCGTAGGCAGAGCCACTTGACTACCAACTAGGCTAACGCGTCGTCATCTACTATTTAGTGAAGATAGAAGGAACGAAAGAAACATTTATTGTACTGGAATACAATTACAATTAAATAAAAACAACACAGATCTATGCAATTATGACACAAAAATAAATGTTTGTAAAACAAAAACCGTCTACAAAATATACATACACCCCCCCCGTGTGGTTGCCGGGTTAGAATAGTGCCACTCCATGTCTTCCCGTGGATGTCGTAAGAGGCGGCTAAGGGAATAAGGGCCTGTAGTACTATTAGGCGATGGGCGTGCAACCTGTCACTAATACACTAGTAAATATCTTAGCCTGATTGTGCAAAATGTGGTTACAGATTTATCAACAAGTCATTTTAGAGTTGTTGGTATTTCTGCAGCTCTGCCTACCCCAATCTGGGAATGAAGGCGTGATTTTATGTATGTATGTATGTACATAAATCATACATATTTGACGACACGCTAGCCTAGTTGGGAGTGACCCTGCCTTCGAAGCTAGGGGTCCTGGGTTCAAATCCCGGTAAGGGCAGATATTTGTGTGATGAGCACGAGTTCCTGAGTCTTGGATGTTTTCTTTGTATTCAAGTATTTATTTCTCTATATATAAGTAAGTTTATCGTTGTCTAGTACCCATAGTACAAGCCTAGAGCTTAGTTTGGGACTAGGTCAATTTGTGTGACATTGTCCTGTGATTATTTATTTATTTATATAATCCGATCGAATTGAGTATCTACTCCTTTTTTGAAGTCGGTTAAAAACAAAAAATACATAAGAGCTATACGTGGACAATACGAATATCAAATGTCAAAAGCAATGTGGTTTTCCAGAACAGAATGGTATCTCAGAGCCCGTAACAAGATCATATTGATGGTAATCACGAACGTTACTCGACGTACGTCATGAGGCAGAAGAGGCTGACAGCCCGATGCGCGGGCGCCGTGGATCTAATTAGATAATTACGACCCCGCGTGTCCGTCTGTTTGACAGTTCCACGTCAGCTCCGCAACGTCTTGGCATTCGGAGCGGACAGATCGTGGGTCGAATTTGATCGAAATTAAATCTAGAATCATGTGCGAAGATTAATGTGTATCCGGTTCATTAATATAAACAACTAGCTGTTTCCCGCGACTCCTCCCGCGTTAAACTCGTTTATCACTATTCCCTCAGGAACCGCCCAGTTTTTCGGGATAAGAAGTACTCTATGTCCTTTCACGGGACTCAAACTATCTCCATACCAAATTATATCCAAATCGGTTCAGCGGTTTTTTCCGCGAAAGCATAACAAACTGACAGAATGACAGACAGAGTCACTTTCACATTCATTCGCTTTTATAACATTAGTATAGTTAGATAGTACGAGTATATAGTAGTATGGTATAGTATAACCCCAAATGTCGCAATGACTGATAAGGACAACGCATGGCATAACTATTCCAAGCTTATTCAGCATTTATTAGTAAGGGGGTGAGTACCTATATAGTATATAGTGCAGCGTTACCGCTGCAAAGTTAAACCTTTTTTGCACCGTCGTATTGTTACCTCCTTGTTCCGGTACGTGATGTTATTCTTTGGTCGCTTGTCATGTATGTTTTTAAATTTTTAAGTTCAAAAACTTTCGAATTTTTCCTGACGTTCTCCGCTCTCTTGTTCTCGGTCATTATGAATTCGGAGCTGACATGTTGATAGTCACATAAAGATTATTTTTTTTTGAAGAAAAGTCATGTTTTGATCAGTGAAGGCTCTCTAGTGTATTGCCCGCAAGATTCCTCAGTCTTCAACCTTTTTTTGGCCACTTTCGAGTCTTGTACTGCCTCACGAAGGCACCGCAGTACCGGTTTATTCCCCGGGTAAGTTACGCTTCGTCTGTGTTCGTTTTCCCAAGATTCCGTTCCCCTCGTTTGGTTCTCGTAGATTTATTAGTCCATTCTTTCCAGTTCCTACCGCCTACCCCATTTGGCACCAGTGCTATTACGCACCAACCAGACTCCAGTCCTTCCACCTACCCTAACCGGCACCACGGCGTGGAGAGGTTGACTCCGCACCACCACCGCTCAGCCCGCATCAGACTACACCCGGCGCGCGTGCATTTTTCCTTTTTAATTTTTATTATCTGTATAAGTTGTTTTAACCGGTAGTCTCTGTACACAAACGTCACCCCAGAAACCGTGAGTATACCATTGTCACATTTCGTAGTGTTGCTTTAGCGACGTCTCTAGAGTAGCATTCCAGTATTTGTTGACTGGTATTTTAGTCACCATCTCACACCCTTCATTCAACCCAGTAACCCCCTAAATTCAAAAAAGGCCCGCGCGCCTGATCGAACAGCATTTATAATGTTCTTTTTCGGTTTTTAATTTGGTCATCGATAGTTGTATTTGTGAACACATAACCGGCTCGCTTTCCTCTTTTACGGTGTGTGTATTTCTCATTTGTGTATTTCGACTTAGGATTTAATTAAAATAAATCATTGTCTTTAAAACGTTGTTCGGCATTTTTAATTCCACAAATTCTACGTATTGAGCACCGGTATACTCCGTGTGTTCGGTAGTACGATCATTTAAAAGTTTTTTTTAAATAGTCGTGCTACAATAGGTACTCACCGAGTATATACGAGGATATACTAGGTACATTATATCCTCGTAGAAGACGTTTAACGCAAAATGTGGTTACAGAATTTTCGATAAGTTTTTTTAGAGTTGTTGGTAATTCTGTAGTTCTGCCTACCCCTCTCTGGGAATGAAGGTGTGACAAGCAAAATAAATGACTTTGACTTTGACTTCGACATTATGTATGTGTGTATGTTGATTAACGCTATTCTCATAATTTAACGGATGCTTCATTATAGTCATTAGTTTTTGACTAGGTCAATTTGTGTGAGATTGTTTCCTGATATTTATTATTTAATATTTTTGTATGTCTTTACCAAACACGGGGTTATGGAAGTCCCGGACCTTTGGAAGGTGTACATGGAGCCGAAGCCAACTCTCTAAAAGTCCTTTTGCATAGTACCAAATTCGCAAAGTGCCAACGCACGCATATGCTGCCCTGCTAACACAAAAGGCAGTATCTCAGACAAAACTCCTTTAGAAAATACAACCTTATTACTAACTGGATAGGGTTGAATCTGCTTTGGCCATTGAATTTGAGATACTGCCTTTTGTGTTAGCAGCGCAGTATGACCAATCGAACAAAACTCCAATTTGGCACAGTGCCAAGTTTGTAAAGTGACAAACTCGCAAAGCACCAACTGCGTTACTTACTAACCTGTAATACCCATAGAAGCAACTTCTCTATTTACCAAAAATTGTTTTTTTTTCTTTTTTTTTTTTTTTATGGCATTGAGAAGGCAAACGAGCACGCAGGCCACCTGATGGTAAGTGGAGACTGTGACCCATAGACATTCGCATTCATAAGACTGCAATCTTAAGACTGCAAATGCGTTGCCAACCCTGAGGACTAAGATGGAATGCCTCTATGCTAGTTATTACACCGGCTGTCTTATCCCCAAACCGGAACACAACAATGCGAACACTACTGTTTGGCGGTAGGTTATCGGATAAGATGGTGGTAGCGATCCGGACGGACCCTGCACAAGGTCCTACCACCCGCAAACTCTAACTAACTTTAAGTACCATATATTTAGTACCATACCACACTGAAGACACGTTGGCCTAGTTGGAAGTGACCCTACCTCCGAAGCCTGCGGTCTTGGGTTCAAATCCCGGTAAGGGCAGACATGTGTGTGATGAGCGCGAATATTTGTTCCTAAATCTTGGATGTTTTCTGTGTATTTAAGTATGTATTTCTCTATTTGAGTATGTTTATCGTTGTCTAGTACCCATAGTACAAGCCTAGAGCTTAGTTTGGTACTTGTTCAATTTGTGTGAGTATAAGCATAATTGTCATCAAGACTAACGTCAAATAGCATAATTGCAAAAAGTCATAATAATTAATTGGCATCATTACAAAATGGATATTGTACTAACCTAAACTAACCTAATGTACCTAACGTGACCTAATTTAACCTAAAGTATCTAATAATTATTAGCCCAAACAATCATATGCATAATGTGTATTACTCAAATACAAATTAGTCCAACTAAAATTATTCTAATAGCCTAATATGCTAAAAAAGGAGTAAGTATGCTTAAGTATTATTATGCGACAGTACAATTATGCCAATACAAATTATACGAAAAACTATTAGTCTAAAACACATTATGCGATCCAAGGGGATCCCGATGTGATAAGCAGCAGGTGTCACACGGAAGACAAATATTTCCACCTCGGGCGTTAACACTTGAATCCCTCACTACGCTCAGGATTATATGTATTATATGTAGTACGCCCTCAACGTAATTATGTCATTTTGCTCCCTTGTGACACAAATAACTCTTACATTTGTTACACAAGAAAATGCCCGCAAAATATTTTAATGTTTTATTTTACGACTTTTTCGTCGTAATGTTTTAACGTTTTAATGTTTTATTTGGGCACAATCGGCACAATATAACTTAGAGGTAAATAAAAATAGATGAATTTAACATCAACCAGCAAAGTTACCACAAGTTACAAAATCATATTTAAAATAGATGAAGCATGGGTACAACAACAGGAAAAATAAAGCACTACTTACTTACTCTAAGGGATTACTTAAATTTAGGAAGCGACAAGCTAAACAAATCAACATTACAGGGCTGGAATTCTACAGGGTTATCCAAAATTTTAACGCACCTGAATAGAGGCCCTGAAACAGTTATTATATTTACAACACACTCTATTACTAAAAAAGTTTCCAGCGTATGTGCTACCACCATCTTATCCATTAACCACCCGCCAAGCAACAGTGTTCGCATTGTTGTGTTCCGGTGTGGGGATAGGACAACCGGTGAAATAACTAGCATAGAGGCATTCCATTTTAGTCCTCAGGGTTGGCAACGCATTTGCGGTCTTAGGATTATAGTCTTGAGAGTTCAAATGTCTATGGGTCTCAAATTCCACTTACCATCGGGTGGCCTGAGTGCTCGTGTGACTTCTCCTTAACATAAAAAAAAATGTAATGTAATTTGTATAACTATGCCTAATTACAGCTTTGTAGTATACCTAGAGTCTCTGAGTTAAACTGCGGATAGACGGACAGACAGAAATGGCGAAACTATAAGGGGTCCTTGTTGTGTACAAAACCTTACATACATACATACATAACATCACGTCTTCATTTCCAGAGTGGGGTAGGCAGAGCTTCAGAAATACCAACAACTCTAAAGACTTACTGATATTTCTGTAACCACATTTTGCACTAACAGGCTAAGAGGTTTACTAGTGTATTAGTGACAGGTTGCAAGCCCATCGCCTAACAGTACTACAAGCCCTTATTCCCTAAGTCGCCTCTTACGACATCCACGGGAAGACATGGAGTGGCACTATTCTAACCCGGCAACCACACGGGGCAACACGGCACTACAAAACCTTAAAAACTAATATTTCGAACGTAGAAACTAGTACTACAAAAACAGATAATACTCGTAGTAGAAAGTTTTTACTTAGGTACTTTAGTTTAACAAATCCGTATCAAACCCATAGCGCTCACTTGACACTGTAAAGAAACTGATTTGAATAAAAACCTAATCTCGAAGCAAAGAAATTGGTCCAGAGGCATCGTTACGGTTACGGTATGGGTTTTGTTATCGTGACCTCCCATATGCTGACCGTGGTATCAGCAGGGACCACCCATGGAGGTCTTGGTTTAATAACTAGGTGCTATTGAACTCACTTTGGCCTATTTATCAAAAGATATCTATTTGACCGAGTTTTGGTTCGGAATTAATGGGGTAAAATGCAGTAAAAAGTTAAATCTAGTTTTATTGAGATAAACTCAATTTTAGCCTAACATTTATCGACAATGCCTAACTGAACGCCAGTCCTGTATGGGTACATTGGCATAAGTTTGAAATAATTCTGCTGAAACATGTTTTGCATTATCCGTGTCGTCCGTGCCGGATTACAATAGTGTCACTCCACGTCTTCCTGTGGATGTCATAAGGGGCGACTAAGGGAATAAGAGCTTGTAGTACTGTTAGGCGACGGGCTTGCAACCTGTCACTACTTGTAATACACTGGTAAACATCTTAGCCTGATTGTCCAAAATGTGGTTACAGAATTCTCAACATTTTTTTTTAAGTTGTTGGTAATTCCGTAGCTCTGCCTACCCCTCTGGGATTGAAAGCGTGACGTTATATATGTATGTATGTTTTGTGTTAGAGGCTGAATGTATTATTTAGTTAATACTGGCATAGTTATCATTTTACATGTTCTAAATAAGGACCTAGCAACGGTTTTGTTTGTATTATTGCGTTATGCTCTCACTCGTGATCCCTATATAATATTACATTATCCACACCTGTGTCCACTCTGATTATTTACCATTAACATAATTTTGCGTAAAATAAATATTCTTTTGAACTACTTTCTACAATCACACATATTATACAGTGTGTAAATCGTATACGGGCGTTCCTTTTAACTGTGGTTAGTACAACTCCTACTGAGCACATTTAGGCAGCTCTTGTTAAAATTAAATTAAAAAAAAATAACCATACAAAATAATTTAACACGCAATGTATAACGAAAAATGCAATTAATTAAAAACGAAAATAACACCTGACGGATGGACTTCGATGTACATTGCGGTTCGATAGTATGTTCAAAAATTAATAACGGTGTATACGTTAGCGTAATCAAAATAATTCTGTCTGTTAATGATTAGTAGAGTCTTAATCTATGTCCAGTTTTAATAAACGCCCGTATACCATTTACACACTGTATAGGTAGGTATGTTTGTTGTAAACTCCAAAAAATCACTGTTCGCGCAGGATAGTCAACGCGAACCAAGTCACAGGTAGAAGCTAGTTGTAAACATTTTAATGTTGATTTCCATCTTCGTCAAACCTTATCGTGTGCGGTATTGGAATAAAGAACAACCTTGTAACCAATATGTATTTTAGTAACATTTTAATTGCAACCTTCTCGTATTAATTTTAGGGTGCCTTTTATATTGGGTCCTTAATCGAGAATCTGGGAACTCGGGAAGTTAATTGACAATATAATTAAAATTAAAACATTGGTATTGTGATTATTTATACGAAAAGATCAAAACATTTTCATTTACATAAGGTAAAGACACCAGTACTCGACAAAGGACCAATGTTGCCATTTTTAAAAGCAAGCTAAAGGATCATTTTCTGTCACTTCGGTAGTTTTTCTATTATCTCCCTTACTTTTTTTCTTTGTTATATCTCATGCTTCGTCTGTTGTCATTGTTTGGCTGTTTTTGGAGGATGTATGTATGTATATATTATATAGATGTATAATTATATGTATTTAGTATGTATTTATTCAATTATTTATTTTATGTATTTATATTTAGTATATTTATAAATAGTTCTAATTTCAAAATTGAAATAATTTAATTGTTTCGTGTAGTTATTTAGTTTGAGTTCTAAACGAATTAGTTTACACCCCCTGCCATGAATATGTGTCCTCAGTTACTTCTCTTACAAGGTTGTCTGGAAGAGATCGCTATTTAGCGGTAAGACCGCCTGTTGTATACCTATGATTTAAATGTACTGTTCCATGTTCTGTTTTTATTTTTTATTTTTGGTGTTCAATAAAGAGTATTTGTATTGTATTGTATTGTTCGACACTGACTCTTATTCAAAGAAGATAAGAGTTATTCATTTGTTTTGAAACAATCAATTTATAACCCTATGATCTTAGAATTAAAAGCTTCTGTCGATTATTGGTGCATGTCAGCTAAAAGTGTTAAACATTGGTGTTGTTACCTTATGTACATACAATTACATTAAATCACGCCTGTTTCCCAGAGGGGTAGGCAGAGACCACTTCTTTCCACCTGACAAATCTCTTTCGCTTCGTCCACATTCATACATCGAGTCATGCATGCACGTCGGTTTCGGGTACTTAGGATTCGGCCCAGTGTTTCTCCGATTTTTTAAAAAAAATTACGCCTAAGGCGACCCTTCCACTCACTTTTGCACTGTACATCTCTTTCGTCAATCTTCCTTCATCAACTCTTTCCAAAAGACCAAACCATCGAAGCATGCCCTTTTCAATCGTAGTCACCACATGTCATCTTATTTCAGTCCACGTTTCTCTCTGATCTGTTAATTGCTTATTCTGTGTCAACATCACACATTCTACTTATTTTAATTTGTACTTTTAAGAGGATTGTGAGGAGATGCTTAAATCGCTTAGCTGTCAAAAATAATCCATACAAATTTAGCTCCGGGCGATAACGTTTCTCACCCTTAAATCTAATCCGAATACCACGATTTTTTAATATGGCGTATGTCATTTACAATAATGGCGACTGTGACATAAACGATTCTTAAACGTGTCAAACACGATATCGTTTTAACGCACCTGAATAGAGGCCTTGTACGTTTCCGCCTTAGTTTTTTTTTTCGAGTAAATAATTTCTTGAATAAGAAAACGTACAGACCTAGTTTTTCATAATACCTACAATATATTCAAAAATCGTAAAAATCGGACAACGTTTAAGGGGAGAAAAACATTATCGCATTTTGTATAATTTTTTTTTTCTTCACAGTCAGTCAGGTAGGGTTAAATGAAATTTAGATGTAAGCATGACTATCTGCAATTTGTAACATTAATCTACACGCAATAAAGTATAATTTCAAGTAATTTCAAGTTTAATTTCAAGTCTTCTTAATAATGACTTTCTTACCAGTGACGATAAAAGTGCTTTAATCAGATAATAAATGTAAAAAAACGATGTTTAAAGGTATTAGTTTAGTGTGTCAAAGTGGAAGGCTTCGCACGTCGGCCACAATATCGTCTTCACCAATCGATGACAGCCCCGCTACCTCGAAGAGCTTTGTGCAACTATTTTTAAATTTCATTATTAAACCTCATTACACACATCTATTATAAAATGACGTACATAGAGTTATTATACATTTGATTTTACTGTATAAGCGCGTACAGTCAGCACCAATAACTTATTCAGCATTGGATTAGTGTTAACCTTTTTTTTTATGAATGCTGTGGTTTCCCGCAGTGATTTCGCCAATGTCAAGTGAGCACAGCAAATCAGTAAAACAGGACATCTTTCCTCCCCGACGGTTTCGGGAAGACCTGTTGAGCTACTGATGAGGCACCTCACATGTCACACTCATTTTGTTAGATGGTCACAACACTGCCCTCCACACAAATATCCCACTTCATTGTTGATGACACCAAGAGAAAACGAGACGATGAAAGAGTTGTAGAATGGAGTAACTCCAAGTGTGAGCAAGACTTCATACGTAGCGTTAGTTCGCCTCATTTGAGGCAGGAGTCCCACCTCAATAAAATGAGTTATTAACTACTTCAAAATCGTTTCAAATTCATGTCCTGCCCAAAACTACATTGCAGATATTTCTCAGCAAAAGCTGTTAAGGCATTACACATTTTTCTTTATTCTTTAATACATCCAAGATTCAAGCAAAAAAACATACTCTTCACAAAAATATTTGCCCATACTGGGAATCTATCTCAGGACCACTAGCTTCGTAGACTCCAATACGCAGGAGACTGTACTTTCCCAAGTCACCTTCATTAGCTGCCAGTAGCGCATTTGACAGGTGTCAGGGGTCCAGGGTTATTATTAAAAGTCGTAGTTTAAATATGAAATATAATAAGTTATGTAGTAAGTATAATAGGTTCATTAGGTTTTGTTGGATTGTACTCTTATATTATAGACTCAGGAGCAATCAAAACGCCCCGTGTGGTTGCCGGGTTAGAATAGTGCCACTCCATGACTTCCCGTCGGAAATTGATCATTTCATCGAACGCTATTTTTGGATGTTTTTTATGTGTTTCAGTATTTTCTCTATATAAGTACGTTTTTCGTTTTTTAGTACCCATAGTACAATACAAGCCTATAGCTTAGTTTGGGACTTGGTCAATTTGTGTGAGATTGTTCCCTGAATTATTTATTTACTTATTCAAACTTTTTGGTTTTTGAGGTAGTTTTTAGTAACGGCCTCTGAACCCTACACTGAGCATGGTCCGACATGCCCTTGCCTGGTTTTTTTCTTCATTTTGCTGAATGGTTAGCCCGGTTTCGACCAACGAGTCGTTAGATTCGTCAGTGTCGCGAAACAAATCAAATATATCGTGTGTATCTGACACTACTTAAACGGCTATTATGTCAATAACAATTCCAAACCTACAACTAAGTATGTGTAAAGAACGAAAGAAAGAAACGCATTTATTCGCAAAGAGACAATAGTAATTGTCTCGAAACGGTCCCAACTTAGCATATGCTGGCTTCCACACAGTAGGTAGACACACACGTTGACAAAATGGTTAGTCCTGCAACGAAGCTAGCGTCCCGGGTTCGGTTCCCGGTAAAATATACTTGGGAGCAAAGAAATCGAACCACTTTCTATGGAAATTCAGTACGAAATGGCTCGATTGCGACTAATAAATATGTCTTGGGGTGTTTTAATATCTAACTATGTTGTTTACAATAAAAAATCACAAATAAATCTCACACTAAACATACATAATATACAGAAAATTACTTGCATACAAACCTAGAAAAAATCTGAGTCTTAGATGGATAGGTTTGTCTGTAAGTAATTTTCTGTATGTTTAGTGTGAGAATTTTTTGTGATTTTTATTATAAAACAACATAGTTAGATATTAACACCCCAAGACATTAACAATATGGTTTATGACAAGGTATAATGCCCTGTGATGTTGAGCTATCACTGATGATATCATGGGTAGTATTTAAAAACCTCAATATAAGATATATAAATTGCAGAGGTTAAACTCTGCGGAGGTCATAAACTTAATTTCGTCCGTTATAATCGACATTAAAATAATCTATTATGCCAAAGACTAATAAACTTAAGCCTTTACCGTTTCGCCGGGTTATTCTCTCCAATAACTCGTCGGCAAGCTCGACAACGAAGCAAAACTTGACCTGTCAGTCCGTTAAAAGTCGTCGTTATAAGGTCACATAATGATAAAGTCCGTTGTGTTCCGCGATCTAGATCTCAATAAACATAACGCCATGTGTCTGTTCTTTGGATATATTAAACTTGATCATATTGCATTGAGACTGTTAAACGTGAAAACACGATGAGAAACAAAATTCTTGATATTTTTATATTTCAAACATGACACCTTTTTCGTATGTTTTTAGCTGAAACTTCAAAAGCCTACGATCTTTAACTATGATTTTTGATTCAATAGTTGAGTACTTAACTTATGACTTCTTAATTCTGGTAAACCATTTATTTAACAAATGTAGTTAAAAAGTAAACGGTAATTATTTGAATTTGACGCTGCAATCAAGGTGCGCGCAAATTATCACCATCTCACGTTCTTCGCGCTGATGCGCATGAAGCTATCGCTTTTGGTTCTTGAGTGGGCGTGGCAGCACATGTGGCCTTTTAATATGTGTCTCAGGTTGAGATGTAAGGCTATGCCTTGCTTTTGAGGAAGCTCTACCAACCACTGTTCCTTCCCTGTGCAGGTAGCATAGGTTGTATTTTCTCGCTTATCGCTCAGTGCGTCACTATCGTTACAGACTAGATAGAAAGGGAGGGAGGAACAAGTCGCGGACAACATGTACTAGCCCTCCATTGGGTCTAACATGCTGCCACGGGAACTAGTGTCAAATATTATTATGAAACAAGAGCCTGACACGCTTTGACAGAGAAAGATAGCCTTATTGCGATTCCTCTAAGAGGAAATAGAAAAGATTTACATGTACATTTAGTCGCCTCTTACGGCATCCACGGGAAGACATGGAGTGGCACTATTCTAACCCGGCAACCACACGTTATCTGTATTAAATATCTTTAAAACAACAAAAATGATTGTTTTACGCTGTTTTAATACTAAATCTGCAAAACTATGCACAAATTTCATGGAAATAAAAATAAAATAAACTGCTTTTACTCCCCATACGTGTAACGGAACGTCAATAGTGTTTAACAATAACTTCGTTCTTCGACCGAATCCATTTGCTATTTTATAAAATGGTGTCAATTGCGTCAACGCTCAACGCTATCAACTGTCAAAGTTAGCAGTGTAGTGTTAGTACAAATGCGTCTGACTTTGTATGTAGTTTTTTATGTTAAGGAGAAGTCACACGAGCACTCAGGCCACTTGATGGTAAGTGGAATCTGAGTCCCATAGACATTTGAATTCTCAAAACTATAATCCTAAGACCTCTAATGCGTTGCCGACCCTGAGGACTACGATGGAATGCCTTTATGCTAGTAATTTCACTGGTTGCCTTATCCCCACACCGGAACACAACAATGCGAACACTGTTGCTTGTCGGGTGGTTAATGGATAAGATGGTGGTAGCGATCCGGACGGACCCTGCACAGGGTCCTACCACCAGTTGTTTTTTGTTGTTCTAAGTGCTTTGCGTGGTGTTTGTTTTATCTTATTTTCTCTGTGTAGCTTTCAATAAAGCATATTTGTATTGTATTGTATTACCAAACAATAGTCCTAGCATGGTATTACGACAATTCATGAAAGTTTATTCAATTATAAATAAATAAAATATCTCAAATATACAACTGAGCACAAAATCTATTACAGTTGCTTTATAAACCTTATCGATAATCAAAAAAATGAGTGCGATTTTAATTTGCCACTTCACTGAACTTGCCAAATGACATCTGTCACAGGACCATTAATATATGAAAATTATTATAAAGATAGATTTATACAGTGTGTAAATGGTATACGGGCGTTTATTAAAACTGGACATAGATTAAGACTCTACTAATCATTAACAGAAAGAATTATTTTGATTACGCTAACGTATACACCGTTATTAATTTTTGAACATACTATCGACCCGCAATGTACATCGAAGTCCATCTGTCTGGTAAGTACGTAATGTTTACTTGTGAAAATGTGTATTTCGGCTTAAGTAGCCTCAGCTTTAATAATACTTAACTTTGAAACGTCATTAATTGCGTTTTTAATTCATTGCATTTTTCGTTATACATTGCGTGTTAAATTATTTTGTATGGTTATTTTTTTAAGTTAATTTTAACAAAAGCTGCCTAAATGTGCTCGGTAGGGGTTATACTAACCACAGTTAAAAGGAACGCCCGTATACCATTTACACACTGTATACACGCAAGTTGTTTAAAATTAAGATCTTGGAAAAAAAAAACGTCAATATTTTCCACGAGAATAAACCTTCAATAAACAGCAAGGAAACTGTTGATGAGTTAGTAATTAACCTGCAATTTACACACCACCATCGCAAAATCATTCACACAAAAATGGCACTAATAGCACTTGGCACTTACGCCGTTAATAACTAAATGTTCATATAAATAATGTGGAAAGTTACGTAAGCTGATGTAGGTATAAGGTTGGTTTTGGGTAGGGCATGTGTTTATAGATCTTGGTAACATAAGGTCAAAGGTGGGGAATTTGATTTCATCGAGGCCTTTTAATAATGAATAGATTTTATACTTGGAGGTCTATTAATGAAGTTCAAAGTAATGGCATTGGTTAGTTTTCTATACGTTCTATGCCTGAGAAACCTTAAGAAAGTCACTTGAAAGTTATTTACGAGTTATGACTGATGTAGGTGTATGTTGCGTTTATGTGCAAGATAGTTCCTACCTTATTTTCTCTAAATAGTATAAAACAATGAAGATATCCACGGTTGTCCGTCTGTTTGACCATTAACTACTAAACTACGCAACGGATTTTAATGCAGTTTATTCGGAAAAGTATTTTTTTTTATTTTTTTTTTTTATGTTAAGGGTAAGGCACACGAGGACTCAGGCCATCTGATGGAAAGTGGAATCTGAGACCCATAGACATTTGAATTCTCAAGACTATAATCCTAAGACCTCAAATGCGTTGCCAACCCGTAGGACTAAGATGGAATGCCTCTATGCTAGTAATTTCACCGGTTGTCTTACCCCCACACCGGAACACAACAATGCGAACACTGTTGCTTGGCGGGTGGTTAATGGATAAGATGGTGGTAGCAATCCGGACGGAACCTGCACAGGGTCCTACCACCACTAACGTATAATATACGTTTTGGTTTAGGTACAGTCAAGGTCATAAATATGTATACACTTTAGTACCTTGTCTATTTAACGTCATGTTTAAACTGTCATATGAAATTGTCACAGCGATTAAAGTGACAAGGTACTAAAGTGTATACATATTTATTACCTTGACTGTACAAACTTACAAACCAGGGGGTGATTCTCTTAAGACAGCGCTGCGTCGAACGCAAAGATGAACGTAAAGCTCCGCTGGGCGACCGAGCTCTGCTGCCTAATTGAGAAAGCACGCGCTAAAACGTGTTTTTTACGCTCCGACGGGACTACTTAAACTTGCCGGATAAACGTTCATCTTTGCGTTCGACGCAGCGCTCTGTGTTAAGTTAACCTCCCCCCAGAGTTACGTGAGGGCGGTTCGCTGGTTCAGTATATGAAAGTTACTTTCGCATTTACTATTAGAAAGAATAATAATGATAAATGAATTTGTTGTTAAAAGGCAGACTAGGAATTAATAAGTATCCAAACAGGCCACAATTTTCAAATGAAATTTACAACATTTTATCGTGAGTAAAAACCATTAGCACGTATTCGCTACAAAAATTATACGAAATTTGTCGTCGATGTGTTGTCATCGGCTACATTTCCATCCCAATGGTATATATGAATACATAAGTGACAAGGAATTAGCCAAAAATCCCGCTTGGAATTTTATAATGTCACTACAAACATAAAACACCTGTGAGAAACGTATTAGATTATGTGAACGGAATCGTCTTGACATGGATTTTATTTAAAAATATCGAGAGCTAAACGTTTAATAATCGTAGAATTTAATCGTGAACGCGATCTCGACTATAATACTAAGCTACTAACGCACTGATAGCGTTGACGGCGCGTTGCTAATAACTATTACGTACAATAAATAAGGTGACAATCTCACACGTATTGAACTAGTCCCAAACTAAGCTTTAGGCTTGTAATGTGGGTACTAGATACATACGAGTATATACAGAAATGCATATTTGAATACAAAGAACATATCCAAGGCTCAAATACACTCGTTTCTCTCTGTATTAGTGTGTTCAGGCGTATATAGCATACGCTATAAATATAGTATGTTTGTACAGGGTTCCGTGAGTTACCGAGACTTGTGAGGCTTAAAGTGTCGATTCACTACCGCGAGGACGTATACTCCGTGCTGGGATGATTCTCTCAACACAGCGCTGCGTCGATCTTAAAGGTGAGGTTATATCCGGCGAGTTTAAGAAATCCCGTCGCGGCGTACAAAACACATTCACACCTTCTTAATTAGGCAGCTGAATACGACACTGAACTCGACTCACCTGCCTGCTGCCTAGTTGAGAAAGCACGCGCTAAAATATATTTTGTACGCTCCGACGGGACTTCTTAAACTTGCCGGATAAAACTTCACCTTTGAGATTGACGCAGCGCTGTGTTGAGAGAATCACCCCCCTGTTCCTGTCACAGTGATTGTTTTCTTTTATATATATTTTTGTGTCTTCTGTTTAGTGAATAAATGTCTTTCTTTATTAAATCACACTAATATTCGTTTTGACCGGGAATCGAACCCGGGATCGCTTCGTAGACAGGGTCACTACCAACTAGATATAGATTTACAAACACACCATGTTAAGCTTATATTGTTTGGGCGCGGGTTTAAAAGCAATACAATACAAATACCCTCGTGTGGTTGCCGGGTTAGAATATTACCACTCCATGTCTTCCCGTGGATGTCGTAAGAGGCGACTAAGGGAATAAAGGCTTGTAGTACTGTTAGGCGATGGGCTTGCAACCTGTCACTAATACCTTGGCCTGACTCTCCGGCAAAGTAGTCAAAGCCAACAGAGGCTGTTTACGTAGGACCCTTAAAAAAAAAAAAACTCTACCTACCCCTCTGGGAATCAAGATGTGATGTTATGTATGTATGTACAATACAAATCAATAGTCTTTATTGAACGCCAAAAAAAATCGTACGTTTTTGAACGCGCCGCAACGCGTCGAAACGCGCCGTCTACGCATTTAGTACGTTAGCGGCTTTACTTAAAGATTTATAAACGAAATACACGATTCCAGAGTCACTGATTAAGCATAAAACGGTAAAACAT
This sequence comes from Acleris holmiana, assembly GCA_949316455.1. NCBI lineage: Eukaryota > Metazoa > Arthropoda > Insecta > Lepidoptera > Tortricidae > Acleris > Acleris holmiana. The sequence continues at coordinate 1,010,462 of OX438772.1, forward strand.
AAGAAAATTACAGCTGATTTTATCAGTGAAATTATAAACTGACCGATTTGTTTATTAGATTTAATATTAAGATAATTAATTTAATTCGATGTGGAGTAATCCGAATGAGTCACGATTGTGGAAATGATAGTGAATAATTATGATGTTTTGAATAAAGTAAATTAGGAAACTTGTTGTTACTTGATATGTTTACTGCTAAGGAATTTAATAGTGCTCTTATACGGTATTCGTCCATTTTTAGGGTTCCGTAAGCTAACTATACTATGCTATGTTTTCCATTCGCAACGATACATCTCGAAGGAGTACGAACACTGTTACTCCGTTTTCTGTGCAAAAATATGCATAAGTATTACACATTTTTATATTCAACCAAATTTTTGTTCGGCGTCTTAGTTTTTAACTCACTTGAGGTGAAGCAAGATTACAGACTGCTTACTGTATCTAGTAGTAGCTCAGTTACGGCGTCTGTATGTTTCCTCACTAACTACATTTCTTTGTCGACCGCGTTGTCGGTGTCTGTGTGTGAGAAATACAAACAATAACATCACGCCTTTATTCCCAGAGTGGGGTAGGCAGAGCTACAAAAAGACTTAATTTGATGATTCAGTAACCACATTTTGCACAAGAAGACTAAGATGTTAATCAGTGTATTAGTGACAGGTTGCAAGCCCATCGCCTAGCAGTACTAAAAGCCTTTATTCCCATAAACACCTCTTACGACATCCACGGGAAGACATGGAGTGGCACTATTCTAACCCGGCAACCACACAGGGTGTGAGAAATAAATATATAAATACCTACACACATACATAACATCACGCCTTCATTCCCAGAGGGATAGGCAGAGCTACAGACAGACATCCAAAAACTCTAAAAAGACTTCTTGGTCATTCTGTAACCGCACTTACAAACAGGCTAAGATGTGATTGTGATTTCACCCTAACAGTACTACAAGCCTGTACTCTCTTACAACATCCACGAAAAGTTAAAACAAATAAAAAAATCTATGAAATAAAGACCGACCAAGTGCGAGACGGACTAGTACACGAAGGATTCTAAAATCTAATGTTCTATGTCACCGTATAACATTAAGATCCAGCAGAAAACACCGACAAAAGGATGTTTCATGCAAATCACTTTTTATGGGAAAATTGTTCTTACTTGTTTTTTGAGATTTTTGTTTGTACTTATCGGCTTCGGAATCCTACACAGAGCGTGGTCCGTATGCTCTTGCCCTGTATTAATACATTTGCTTGCAAATTAGGCTTTTCCCGGATTAAATTCGCTCTATCTCTCACGCCCACTGTAAAGTTGGTAGTTAACCACTCATCCGAAACACTTTATTAGCGACATGGGTGTTCCCAAAACCCACTAAATAACAATATAATTTCGCATCAACAGACAGTAATCACCACATTTAAAAAAAAACCTCCATCCTTATTTGCACGTAACATAACCTTTTATATGTCATGGTTTACGACGATATTAACTAAATGAGACGCGCTAAATAATGTCAAGTGGTGAGAGATGGAGATTGAAGATGAGCGGGTTAAAGTACTTTAATTATATACGTGTATAAACATATTTTATGTTTAATAAAACTGTTAAAAGGCAGGCTACTTAATTGTATAAATATAAATAAATATCACGGGACAATGTCACACAAATTGACCTAGTCCCAAACTAAGCTCTAGGCTTGTACTATGGGTTCTAGACAACGATAAACGTACTTAGAGAAATAAATACATAGAAAACATCCAAGACTCAGGAACAAATACTCGTGCTCATCACACAAATATTTGCCCTTACCGGGATTTTAACCCGGGACCGCTGGCTTCGGAGGCAGGGTCACTCCCAACTAGGACAACGTGTCGTGAAATAAGTTTCAGACAAACATTTCATATTTAGGATAAGCTTTGTTATATTCATTGTCTGCTTACCAAGACCGAACTAATGAGTCCCAACACGGAGGGTCTGCGTTAAGTTTAGCGGAGATTCTGTCGCCAATACTAAAAACTATCACGACTAGGTAGACGTGACGTAGATCAGTGGTTCTTGAGATACAGGCGATTAAAGTGTTTATACCTACTAAAACCATCTAAGACGGCAAATGTCTAAATAGTTTTTTTTTATGTTTGTAGTACTTAACGGTTTCGGAACCCTACACTGAGCATAGTCCGACATACTCTTGCCCGGTTTTTTTTAAAATCATTTTCTAGTGTAGTTTCTGACGGGATAACTTAAACTCGCCGCTTAATAATTTATCCGTCGAGCTGTAAACTTGCAAAGTGAATTGTTACGAGTAGGCTGCTTTGTGCAATTATCCTAGTTGCACATTCTGTTAACGGACTCTGTCCTCGAGAAGATTTTCCTTCATCTAAACAGCTTCAGTTTCCGCAGAAAGTGTTCTTAAGATATAAAAAGTGATTGGTACACGGCTACTGATTAAATTTAAATTTAATTAGTAACCGTGTACCAATCACTTTTTATATCTTAAGAACTTTCTGCGGAAACTGAAGCTGTTTCAAAACGGGGCGTGAAATATTTAATAGGGAAGCCGTATCAATAAAAAACCGGCCAATTGTGGGACGGACTCGCGCACCGAGGGTTCTGTACGGTTCAACTCACACTTTGATTTTATTATGTTGATTTCTTTAGCGTTAGTATGACTTAACTAAATTTAACGCTTGTATATCCTTTTTTACTATAGAATAAAAACAAAAAACTTTACAAAAGCTCCTTACGTTTTTCCTTTTTGCATTTTGAATTAGGTACTTGATAAAAAAATGCCTTTACAAAACATTTTCTGTGAAAAACCAACATAGAAAAATAAAGTCCTTTAAAGTTAGAACGGACGGAGGGACAGCACACATACAAAAAGTCTAAGTAATATATTACATAGAGTTTGTGGTCCTGTATGGTACGGAACCCTAAAAACAGAATATACAACTGTACTGCAAAAGTAACACTCGGTAATAAATTCAATTCCTCCATAAAATTTCCTCTTTATTAACTGCGTTCTTTTTACTCAATTTATCATCGCTGACAATTAATTGCTACAGAAGACAAATAACAATAACACCTGTTTGTCTGTTCGTATGCCCACTAAGACTAAACGGTTTAACCCGTCCAATGCTGGCGATAAAGGGTTTGTTACGGGTGAACTACAGAATTCCGAAGAGTCATAAATAATTGTTATATATGCCGCCTTGTAGAGCATTTTGCAGAACATTACCAGAAGTTTGGAAATCTTCTCAAGGAATTTCTAAAAACATTATCGGAAACATTTCGGAGTGCTTTTAAATGTAGAAAAATAACATATTCTCGGAGGATAACAAGAATTTACCATAAGAAACTTTCACACTTGAAAAGTTATACTTGGAAAAGTGTTTGTGTCTTTAAGGTGTTTCCGTAATATTTATTTTCATATCGTCGTCTTACTTATTCAAACTAGTATTTGCATAGTTTTTTTGCGGTTGGTAAACTTAATCTCACACAAATTGACCTAGTCCCAAACTAAGCTCAAGGCTTACTATGGGTACTAGACAACGATAAATATACTTATATAGAGAAATACATACTTATATACATAGAAAACATCCAAGACTCAGGAACAAATATTCGCGCTCATCACACAAATATCTGCCCTTACCGGGATTTGAACCCAGGACCGCTGGCTTCGGAGGCAGGGTCACTCCCAACTAGGCCACCGTGTCGTCGAAAAATTACCAACAACAACAAAAAAATGCAGATACTAGTTTGAGTAAGTAAGACGGTGATATATTGTGAATTTATTTTTACTATGTCTGAGTTCAAGTAGATGTTAAAGACTTAAGGGTAGTTAGCCTATTTTTTTTATTTGACAGTGGTTTGACACACTTCTTAACGGCTTCCGGCTGGGTATCGCTATCTCACTTACACTCGGAACTGACAGTATATTTTGTAACTGTTGCTAATAGGCAACATGCATGAAAAATAGAATCGAGTTTTATTGATACGATTTAGAAAAAAATATAAACAAAAGCATATAAAACGCAATACAGTATGCGCAGTGCATAGCTGCCCCCTTATGTAAAAATCTAATAAAAAAAAAACCCATGTAACTAATACTAACTCTAGATTTAAGTAATACTATGATACTAACACGTTATGGAATTTGTCTTAAATAAAACAATTTAAATTTGAATTTGAATTTGAAAAAACTAAAAACTTGTTAAAAAATTTAAACCTTTTTTAATTATTTTTTTCGTCATCGTCACTTATATATTTAATATTTTTATTTAAAGATATTGGCTTAATCTTAGTAATTTCTGAAATAAATGCGTATTTTTCATATGGTCCATGTATTTTCAACATGGAACAACAGCTGTGACGTCATCCCTGTCGCCGATTTTGTACGGTTTGTTTTCGCAGGGGGTCTGAACTGTGACTTGTTAACGCTTCATACATATCTTATGAAAATATAACACAATTGTTTCACGAATACAGTTATTTTCTCTTTCATAGCACTTTCCACAGAGCGTAAGATTAGAAAATATGCATGTTTCTTATTCTGCTTAAAGGTTAAACACGTTACCTTCCGCAGTGGAAGGGTTAGCGCGCCCTCTACAGTGATCTACGCGCTCCGTCGCCATAACTCAACACCCGCTGCGCGCGCGCTGCTCGCACTCGTTATTTTAAAACACCGCAAAAAGCATGTATCACAAAAAATAAAGAGGAAACAGTAATGACTGGCCGTTTAACAAGACTTGGATTTGTATTCATTGTGCGTTTCGTTTTTGTTTGGGTTCATTTGATTGACATTGAGTGCAAGAAGGTTTCTAATGACACGTAATGTAGGATAGATGGCGCTGGGGGCCTAGTTAAAATGAATAACGCTAAGTTAGTGATTTTAGAATATCGTCAAAATATATAAGATTAACGTAAGCTGATGAGAAGACGGATTGATCCACCGCTTATGTCAACTTGAGTGGATAGAAAACACAACATTAACCACCCACCAAGCATCAGTGTTCACGTTGTTGTCTTCCGGTGTGGGGATAAGACAACCGGTGAAATTACTAGCATAGAGGCATTTCATCTTAGTCCTCAGGGTTGGCAACGCATTTGAGGTCTCAGGATTATAGTCTTGTGAATTCAAATGTCCATGGGTCTCAGATTCCACTTACCATCAGGTGGCCTGAGTGCTCGTGTGCCTTCTCCTTAACATAAAAAGAAAATACAAACGCTAGCAGCGTTGGCTAAGTCTATTGATGATAATCTTTGTTTATATAATTATTTATATTCTTATTTTTTATATAACGAACGTGAACATTATTTACTTTCTTCAGAGTCTAATGTATAGATAAGGCTAGGTTAGGTTTGGTTTGATTTATAAAAATCCTAAAAAAGTAACAGTTTCATAAACAAGTCTAACAAAAAAAACTTTATAAACCAATCTGCTGTTTAAAAAATGTCAACATAATGTTAATCATCGTGTAAATATATTTTATTTCGCCAATTTCACATTAAAAAAATGTACTCAGTGACACCACGCTTGTCGAAATCGTGCCATCCTTAGGTTACATACATACGGTTAAAAAATGCGTTATGACTTGCGATAATTATAAATAAAAATAATTATGACAATTTACATAATAAGTAACAAAACCTATTCAAAATTCATACGTCGTCGGCTAGAAATCGTACAGAAAACACTCTCTAAGTTGACACACACCATTGACAGATACTATTCCTCTTCTCAACGTTGGTTCATTATGAACTCCGCGATTGTATCGCACATGTGTTACGACATTAGCGTGGTTATTAAAATGTGCTCGGTCGCAGCAGGTCCGATAGGTAATTCAGCTGTGAGCGGCGATCCTTGACCCGGCAGGCGCGGGCGCATCTCCGCGATGGAGCTAGGGGAACTAGAAGTGGTACCTATACAGGCAATTTTTTTTATCAGTGCAAAAATTTTAACATATAATTTTGATTTTTTTTTTGTTGCAAATTATCTCTTGTACCTTCTCGTGTGGACACAAAGTCACACTAGAAATGATGACATGGGTTGTCAAGCTATGCGATACACTGTATTGATATTCGAAATTTGAAATTTCATGTACAGCTTATCAGACAACAAGCCCCTCTCCTACTGATATTCTAAATTTGAAATTTCATTTATTAACTTACTTAACAACACTCCCCTCATTAGAGGGTCCATGAATATCGTTAAGTTAGTGGAATCATTGAATCGGCAATATCTCTAATATTTTTTAAGCTAGGGTAAAAATAACACAACATGTGTTATTGATTAACAATAGCGAAGCAAATATTAATATTTGTGCACCTATTAATAAATTACCCTGTGGGTTAGGTAAGGATAGGTTAGATCGAGACCGCACTTTAGTAAACCAAGACACCCTCATGAGCAGTGATCGGATCTAAGATGCAATTTGGGGTGGATGTGACTCGGGATTTCCCGGGATTTTGGGAAATGGGTTATTGTTAGTAATTAACAACTTATGCCGAGAATTAAAGTATAAACAAAATAAAAATGTTCGCTATCACTATTTATTAAAAAAATGTTTTTTTTTTTAAAAGCGGGACACTGGAATTTTCTATTAGTAATGGGTATTTATACCTGAAACTATTATAATTTGTCGTTGATGAGAATGTGATAAGCAGTGCTCGATGTGAATGACAATGGCAGTCAAAACATTATAGTGCTGCTCATTTCTAGTGGCCATATCATTTAATAAAAGAGGTTGATAAATGGTAATTGTTTACCAAAAGACTATTCGAAGTCCTTTGTGCGGTGCAATGTCATCGGCACTAAGTTCGAGCTCTGGTGAAAAGGTTAACGAAATAGTAATGATAATTATTACCTTTAGCTGTATACCCTGGTAAATAGGCAAAAATTATAAAAAAAAAAACATAAAAGATAAAACGTGAAAATTACGTTCAGTTCTTCTATGTACTGTATTTTTTTTGTTATTACATTATTTATTGATTTCATAGTGTAAACTACTTAAAATTGAAAGTTATTTTTCCTTTACCTACCTTTTCATAAAGCTAGGTAACAAAAAGGTTCGCGGGATTGTATGTCATATCCATGTTAAAATAAAGGACTCTAACCGCGGAAAATTGCATCCTAGATCCGATCATTGCTCATGAGTCGTTTGCGTCTAGGTACCACAGCTGAATGCGACTGTTCGTGGTCTCGTGGCAACTCAATAAAGGACGCAGTCGGTTTACCGCTGGGGTTTTAGTGGGTATTCCGGCCACATAACCATCCCGGGTCCGCCTAGACCTAGGTGGTATGGATAAGCTCATTTCCCCAGCGATAACAAAAAATAAGTTACATGGAGACCGTGCCGTCTGAATGCGCTTGTTTATGATTGCGTGGCACCTCCCTGAAGGATGCAGAGGGTTAATCACTTGATTTTTAGTGGGTTTTGTCTTTCTCATAACAACGAGTATCCCGGGTCCCCAAGGACGAGGGTGGTATGCGATGCGTCGATACATTTGCCCGCCCTTTTTTTACGTATAGAAGGTAGGTGCATGTCAGGGATGTTACCGTGGTTTTATCGGAACCGAAATCGGAGTCAGGGTTTTAAATTTAATTTATCGGAGTCGCAATCGCAAAGTCTGAGTATTTGTGTGTGTAATGAATCTATCTAATGAACACGACTCACCTGCCTGCTGCCTAATTGAGAAGGCACGCGCTAAAATGTGTTTTGTATGTACGCTACGACGCGCTAAAATAGCATGCTACTAGTGAAATATTTTTTCAAATCGGTTCAGTAGTTTTTGAGTTTATTCGTTACAAACATACAAATCTTTCTTCTTTATTCACACACACACACATACACCCACAGATACAGAGAGAATCAGATCTTGCATGCTGTTCGGAGCAAGTGGGTTATTGTGAGGAAAACGTTCCGAACTTAAAATGTGTTTAATTTAAACAAAATGTAGCTTACATTTTTTATCTAAGTAAGAGAGACGTGTTTTTTGTCCGGATGAAGTTAGCAAGATGGCGGCCGGAACTCCCCACCATCTCACGCGCAGCTGACGTTACTTCGGTATAGTGTTGCCAGTGGCAACATGCTCCCCCCCTTTGAAAGCTTCTCTTTCAAAGAGCTCATGGGATATTTCTAAAGCACAGATTCTTGAAACGGATCTTTTGATGATACCGCCTTTAGTACGCACGTCGACCACCCTGCAGATTCCGTCAGGTCCAGGATGTAGAGCGTGGATGCGCCCCAAGAGCCACTTCATCGGCGGGAGTTGGTCATCCATGACGAGAACAAGGTCGCCGATTTTTATGTTTGGTCTGCTAGTTTTCCACTTGACACGCTGCTGTAGAGTGGATAAGTAGTCTTTGGTCCAGCGGGACCAAAAGTGTTGCCTCAAGCGTTCAATCAGCTCGTATCGGTTGACGCTGATTCGCTCGGTGACGGGCGAAGGTAGCGAGGTCAAAGGTCGACCCACAAGGAAGTGCCCAGGTGTAATAGGAGCTAGATCGGAAGGATCAGCTGACATTGAAGTTAGAGGACGCGAGTTCATTATTGCTTCAATTTGCGTGAACAGTGTATATAACTCTTCAAAAGTTAAACTAGAATTAGCTGCAATACGTTTTAAGTGAAATTTGGCTGTTTTAACTCCTGCCTCCCAAATACCTCCGAAGTGAGGTGCATAAGCAGGTGAGAATTTGAAAGTAATACCTTCATTGCACGCGAAATCAATGACCGGCCCTTTACAAGTTTGTAACAGTCTGTTCAGTTCGTTATTAGCACCAACGAAGTTTTTTCCATTGTCACAGTAGACAGTATGAGGTTTCCCACGTCTTGAAATGAACCTACGAAGGCACAAAATAAAAGCACTGGTGCTTAGGTCACTAACAACCTCCAAGTGTACAGCTTTAGTAGAGAAGCAAACAAATACGCATAAGTAGCATTTGGAGGTTTTAGCGCCTCGACCTTTCCTATTTAGGATTAGAAATGGACCGGCAAAGTCGGTGCCACAAGTCTCAAACGGTGGAGCAGGAGTTACTCGAGGTTTCGGTAAATTACCCATTAGTGGAGATAAAGCTTTACACTGATACCTTTGACAAGTGACACATTTCCTTACGGTAGCTGTGGCCAATAATATGCCACCTGTGGGCCAAAACTGATCACGAATAGAATTCAATAATAGCTGTGGTCCACAATGTAATAGACGAGAATGCTCTTTTATAAATAACATTTTTGTGAAAGTATGTTTAGGGTGCAATAAGATTGGGTGTTTTTTATCGTATGGACAATGGACCGCATTGACGATACGTCCACCGACTCGCAGAACACCATTATCGTCTAAGAATGGATTCAAGGAGATAATTGACGACCTTCGATTTAAACATTTATTAGTTTCTAGTGAGTTAATGTCCTTTTCGAATGATTCCCTTTGAGATGCCTTAGCTAAAAGTGTAAGTGACTGGTTTAATTCCGGGCAGGTAAGTTCCTTAGTTAGTTTATTATTTTTATTTTTTGAGTTGTTTATAAACCTTAGTACATAAGCGAATACTCTTTGAAGTTTATAGAGCTTTGAATATTTTTCAAACGGAATGACAGAATCAGATCTAGTTTGACCAGTAAAACATCTTTTTATTTCAGGTAAAGGCTCAGGATTGTGTCTATACTGAGGCCACTCATTCTCAGGTTTCCCCAGGAACTCAGGACCGTGCCACCAGAGTTTATTGTTGGGAAGAAGATTTGGTTGAATACCTCTAGAGGCTAAGTCAGCAGGATTAAGATCTGTAGGTACATGATGCCATGCATTTTTGTCAGTTAAGTCCCGAATTTCGTCTATTCGGTTATTAACAAAAGTTTTTAGTGTTTTAGGTTGAGTATGTAACCACCCTAACAAGATAGTTGAATCAGTCCAAAATAAAGAGCGTGAAATAAGGTTCATATTAGATGCCTGTATAAATTTTGCATGTAATCGAGCACCAAGTAAACCTCCTAGTAGTTCTAAACGCGGTATAGTTCCTGACTTTAAGGGAGCCACTTTAGTTTTAGCGCAGTGTAGATTGACTGAAACATTGCCAGAGTCATCAGTAGATTTTAAGTAAATGCATGCAGAGTAAGCATCCTGCGATGCATCTGTGAAACAGTGCACTTCTACTTTATTAGGAGATTTACAAAGAGTGTGTCTCGACACTTGAATTTGTTCAAAATGTTTAGTTTTATTATGAAACTCAAGCCAGGTATTTTTTATTTCGTCTGGAATGGGATCATCCCAGCCCACATCCAGCAACCATAGTTTTTGAAGTATTATTTTATGAAATATAGTACATGCTGATAGAAGACCCAGCGGGTCAAAGATTTTGCAAGAATTTGACAAAATGGAGCGCTTTGTTACACTAGTTATATTATCAGTGTTAACAGAGAACTGCAAAGTGTCAGAGTTAGGAGCCCATTTTAGCCCCAACACAGATGACTCCTTACTGAAGTCCTGAGGTTGAGTAGTAGTGGGAATGCCATGAAAGATATTGGGACAATTAGTACGGAATTTACGCAGTGGAAAGCAACCTTCAGCAAGTTTTTGTATAACACTCTTGACAGTAGTCTTCAAGTCAGATTTTGAGTTAGATCCTGTACTGAGGTCATCAACATAAAAATGGTATTTAATGGTGTTGGCAATGGCCTCATCTTGACACTCCGCTGCTAGTTGAGCCAGACACCTTGTACTTAAGTATGGAGCCGAAGCGGTTCCATAGGTCACAGTGTTAAGCTGTAAGACTTTGAGAGGCTGACTTTCATCATCTCTCCAGAGAATTAGTTGCAGGTGACGCTGAGATTTATCTAGGTGCACCTGTCTGTACATTTTTTCAATATCACCTGTGACCACATAAGCATATATTCGAAATCTAAGTAAAATCGACATCAAGTCATCTTGCACTACAGGCCCCACCATCTGGATGTCATTTAAAGATTTATTCGAAGTAGTCTTACAAGACGCGTCGAAGACTACTCTAAGACGAGTGGTCTCGCTGCTGTCACGAATCACAGCGTGGTGGGGTATGTAGTATCCAAAGCTAGGACGAGTAATTTCAGTTAAGTGCCCTAATGCCTCATATTCTTTTATAAAGGAAGTATATTCATTCTTTGTATTAGATTTAGTTAACTTTCTTTCTAGATTATAGAAACGCGTTTTGGCGATATGAAAAGAGTCGCCTAGAGCATCCTCTGGGTTTTCACGAAGGGGAAGTTTGACACTAAAGCGGCCATCATTTAAGCGGATAGTATTTTTAACAAAATGAGTTTCACAGTACTCCTCATCTTTAGATAGTTTAGGTTTACAAGTAGCATTGGGAATGTCTTCAAGTTCCCAGAATTTGGCAAGTGATTCTCGAATCTCTCTAGAAAAATTGCAACGCGTAGTAGAGCTAGCAGTCTGTCCAGTTGGACCAGAAATGAGCCATCCTAATGTGGATTCTTGCAGAGTTGGTTTATTTTTACCCAATTTAATTTGCCTTGCGCCGACAAGGTCCCAGAAAACATCAGCCCCTAATAAAACATGAATCTCAGAGGGCAGGTAGAAACTAGGGTCTGCTAGCTCTATAGAGATAGGGAGGTCAAAACGCGAGGAGTCAACTTCAATGCTAGGTAATTGACCAGTTATCTCGGGAATTACTAGACAAGACACATTAATTTTAAAAGAATTGACACGTGACCTAACCTCAATATTGCAGATTTTATTAGTGTCCATTGGGCTGTTATTTATACCAGATATAGATATAGGACTTGTATGCGAGCAAACAAGATTTATTTTCTTTTGTGTTTTTTCAGATATGAAGGAAGACTGGCTTCCAACGTCAAGAAGAGCTTTAGCAATCAAAGTTTTACTTGTTTTAGGATTAAACAATTCCACTTCAGCAGTGCAGAGAAGTACCTGACCAGGTATCACTGCTGAGAGAGACACTGGGTAAGAGTGAGTAGTGCTATGACCAGGACCGGTCAGTGTAGTTGGTGCTGCTTCAGCAGACACCACATAAGGCATAGACGCTTGAGGAGGAGCTGCCACTTGAAAGGCTGATACTTGAGGACTTGCATGAGAAGTACCCGCAGGTAAGTTGGCACTACCATATTGCTTGTGTAATAGTAAGTTATGTTTTTTGTTGCAGAATTTGCAAGGAGTATGCTTACAGTTAGTAGAATGATGACCAGGGCGAAGACAATTTTGGCACAAATTGTGCCTCGATACTATATTTAATCTAGCATCTAAAGACATGGATTTAAATTTATCACATTTGTAAAGCAGATGACTTTGTGAGCACACAACACAGTTTTTACTTTCATCGGTAGAGGAGGCCACAAAAGCTTTTACATGTTTATTTTCCTTATAGTGCATTTGTAGGGGTTTTTCAGATTTATTAATATCATTTTTAGTATACTGAACCGTTTCCAAAACGTCAGCACGGCTACGCAAATAATTATAAAATTCTTCAAGAGTCGGAGAAGAATTTAAGTTGCTCCGATGTTCCTCCCATTTGCGACTTGTGGCGCCATCTAGTTTAGACGCCATCATAAAGATAACTAGAGTGTCCCATTGAGACGTAGGTTCATTCAAGCTGTTTAAAGCTCGCAGATTTTTTGAGTAATAGTCAATCATATATCTCAAGGACCGAAAAGATTCCTTGTTAATAGTGTCAAAGTTAAATAGTGCCTTTAAGTGGTTATTAATCAGAATTCTACTGTTATCATAGCGTTCACAAAGAAGCTTCCAAGCCAAACTGTAATTATTTGCGGTAAACTCAAGTGACTTTATAACATTTGCTGCGCCTACCTCAAGCGAGGATCGCAGATAGTGAAATTTGTTTATTTCAGGAATAGAGTTATTTTTGTTGATCAGAGAGTCGAAGGTGTCTCTGAACTCCATCCATTTAATATAGTTACCATCAAAGGATGGCAGTTGTATAGTAGGCAGTTTGATGTTACAATTTAAGTTATTATTGCCAGCAGCTGATGAGGCAGAAGAAGCATTTTCAGGTAAAGCTTCTGTAGCATTTGAGTCAATTAGGCTTTGAGCCACTGATATGTGATTGCAAAAGTTATTTTCTATACACTCATGTTCCTCTATCTGCTCCTCAATATCTGTAGCCAAGATTTCAATTTTATATTTTAATTCATCAAACTGGTTAAATAATTCTTTAAAACGCGACAATTTTAATTCAAGTTCACAAAGTAACTGTTTAGTAAGACTCTTTTTCTCAATTACTTTTTCCAAGTACTTAAAAAAGTTAGTAACTCTTGCTTTTATTGAACTGCGTTGTTGCAAAAGTGCCTTTAATTCTGCCATAATGAGAACTTAATTTAGATAGTTTTCTACACACAGCACAAGTAGTTATTTAGTAAACAACTGAACAGACCGCACAACAAAGTAAATAAAAGATCAAACCGTATAGGCCGTAAGAACTACGACAAATTGGCGCTGGATCAGCTGTCAGGGAATTCGCGCGCAAGGAAGGTTACGAGAGGTCACGCTCAGGCTGCGACGCGACGCGCTGAGTAGTAGGTAAGAACGCAGAGGTCCAAAGAGGCAGGAATCACCGCAACCTGGAATGTGCAATTTGAAATGCTAAGCGATGTGCAAAAGCAGCAGTAAAGAGGTGTAAATGACAAGTTGCATGTTAAGTTAGTCAATAAATATTAGAAGTATAGTTAGATAGAATACGTAAAGTACAACTGAGTACCTTTACGTAACAGTAAGAGAGATTAGTGCACCTATTAGTGACAGGTTGCAAGCCTATCGCCTAACAGTAGCACTAGCCGTTATTACCTTAGTCGCCTTTTACGACATCCACGGAAAGACTTGGAATGGTACTATTCTAACCCGGCAACCATACGGGGTTATATTTAGTTATTTTGTTTAAACACAAAACAATTTCTTTTTATAATAGTTTAAGTTATAGACAAAAGTAGATTTACCACAGTAAGTTACGAAGTTAAATGTAGGTTGTCAAAAAGTAGTAAGTAAGAGAGTAGACAACCTAGGGCTTATCAAAACCTAGGACTTCGAACTGTTTAGAGAGTGGTAGATTTTAGTTTATGAGTAGCATAAGTTTATTCTATGCATTAAATTAGGTAGAACGAATCTGACTTCATAAAAGTTAGTACGTGCATACCATGAATGATGCAAGAAAGATAACCTAGACAGGTTGAGAGCACAATGCGGCGTGCATATTTATATAACACTGTTCACACAAGGAAGCAAATATGAACCAAACCTTTTAGCTTAAAGGAAAAAGATACTAAAAATGGGCGTACTTCCCTGCAAGAGACGATATGACAACACACTTTTCGTCACCAGTATTCTTCGGCAGGTTGGTCCCGCGTCCATTCAGCAGGAGATCCAGTCAATTTAGCAAGCGACTCTCAGCGATCGCCATTAAATAGGTTGTGTCCACGCCGCGTGTGTCGAAGCCATCTTCATGCGTCAGTAGTAATCCGAAGAAATCGAATCACGTCGGGGTCACCAAATGTTCGGAGCAAGTGGGTTATTGTGAGGAAAACGTTCCGAACTTAAAATGTGTTTAATTTAAACAAAATGTAGCTTACATTTTTTATCTAAGTAAGAGAGACGTGTTTTTTGTCCGGATGAAGTTAGCAAGATGGCGGCCGGAACTCCCCACCATCTCACGCGCAGCTGACGTTACTTCGGTATAGTGTTGCCAGTGGCAACACATGCCTTTAATGTATTTTTATTTTTACTTATTATGGCACTCGTGTATACGTAGTGGTGATACAATGAGCCTATCTTATTTCGAGGAGTCCAATCCTTCAATTTATCATGCGCATAACCTCACTCACCGGGCGCCCAAGATACAGCCCAGCCTAGTTTGGGGTCCGCCGGATACTACTTTTAAGAATACTGTACGTTTTGTTAATAAATCATTACTTTACTTTTACTTTATAATGTAGAGAAGTGTAGATGGAGATAAAAATGCATGTATAATGACGATCATTTTAAACAATAACTTTTCAATAGATAAAAAATCTGATTATAATGGCAACCCCTTCTCTTCTTCTAAATCTAGCTAAGAATCTTCCAAATTAACCTAGCTATTTTATATAAAAAAACGTCCAAATGTGTCTGTCCGTTTATGAGCCACGATCATGGACCACGAATACATAGATACACACGCTAAACTTATAACCAGGGATCGGAAATTCGGTACAATATTTAACTAAAGTCGGGCGGCGTGAACGGTATGGAGACGAACGGATTTATTTTTTCTAATAAAATTCCCGGTACTTCCAAATTTAGCAACTAGACCTCCACAATTAAAGTATTTATATAATATTTTGCTTATTTATTTGAAGTTATTTTCCATGCGGAAGCATTGAACAACATCAACTTATGTTATGTACTCACAAAAATAGTCACGAATAGCCATAAACTAAATTATATGTGCATTTTTACTTTCTCGGGTCGTTTTATGCAATCCCGGAATCCAGGAATATATAATTTAAATAATTTAATTTAGAAACCGCCTCAACTTTCGCCGGGTTTTTGCCAAGTTTAGGTAAATATCGTACGGAATTTCGATTTCTGCTTAAAACAGTGAGAAATCGTACGCGTTTTATTACCACCATGGGTATTTCGCGAGTGCACCAAAGTTCATAAAAAATTGCAAATTAGATTATCGGAACTCCGAAAATGTATCTCACATCATTTTACATCGTATTACACACTTTTTATAATCAATTTTAATCATACACCTGTTTATTTTCAGGATTGTAAAAATATCCAACTGGTAAATAAGGTTAGGTTAAGTTAAGTTTGTTTTATAAACGTCCTAAACGGTTTCAGTAAAATTCATTTTAGAAGTTGCGATGATTATGAATAACATTTATGAACATATATATATTATTTTTAATTTTTCGGAGTCACAAATCGTTATTTGTATAAAAATTCGAAAGACCAATTTTATATGAGCCAATATAGACCCGTATTTCGCATATTTCTAAGAGCGTAGTAGCTCCCTTAAGCCACTTCCACGAACTCTACGTCCACGTCACAGCACCATCGCAAGTGGAAGTGACTTGTGTAACAGTAGTGCGCTCGCGCCGTGTTATAGGTCACTCCGGCTGAATACGTAATTACGCCCAATACCAGCCTTCCGAAAAAAAAGGTCGTACATGTTATTGCACTGGCATTGTATATGCAACCTCAATGAAACCTACAAAAGGCTGATTTTGGTAAAGCTGTTAAATTGTGCATGAGCCTTTTCAATTTAGAAGGGCAGCAGCCATCTTAAAAAACAGAATTTTCTGCAACATTATCCTTACCGTCGCGTTGAGCGCTAGAGTCTATGACAAACACTTAAACTTGTATCACGTTTTGTTAGTTCCAAATTTCGCCACCGTCTACGTTTAGTTTATGCAAACGTCAAGGCGACTCTAATTGCTTGCGTTTTGTTTTCGACGATCTGTCAACTGTTAATGTGCGTGTTAATGAATACTTGATGAGCATGTATTGCATAGACTGGTTAGCATGGGCTTATTTTATCGCTTTATAGTAGTTATGATAATCAATGTGTCAACTTGTGACCTAGGTACCAAGTTCGATCTCCAGCGGTTGCCGTGTAAATACATTTCAGGGGATAGTTTTATATAAATTCACCTACTCCCAAGCTTTAGGTAACGATAATCATAGATACTAAATATAATACTTAACTTATTTATGTACAACAAAACGAAAACTCGCGCGTGTCACACAAATATTTTCTTTTGCCGGGAATCGAACCTGAAACTCCGAGCTTCGTAGGCAGCTTAGGGTACCAATGTATGTATAAATGGATGGAATACATTTTGTACTAATGGAGTCGCTAGTACCTATTGTTTTTTTATTTAAATACCTCTATAACAAGACGGACTTTCTGGCCTAGACAAGTTGCATAACGCTAACGTCGGAAATATTCAAAAACTGTAAAATTTCAACTACGTAAGTAATTTATTTATTTACAAGAACATGAGTAAACATGACGATACAATATTATAATAAGTTCCGGCATATTCTGTCATTTTATGGTAAAGGATTAACGAAACTTGACGAAATATCGTTCGGCCGGTTGTTTCAGTTGTATAATTTTGTCAGTTTTCGACGTTACACATCTTCTCTAGGCGCCCTAATATGGTCGTGTTTATCTATGTGGATAACCGTAGATAAAACATCTGTCACTTTCTGATTACTATGTTAGTGCTAGAGTGACGGGAGTTTTATCCACCGCAATAAAGGCGACCATAATACAGGTCCTGCAGGCCTATTATGGTCGTGTTTAAATAAAACAGATAAAACATCTGTCACTTTCTGATTAATATGGTAGTGCGAGAGTGACGGAAGTTTTATCCACCGCAATAAAGCGATCATAATACAAGCCCTGAGCTCCTAGCCAAGATGATTTTTATACCAATCGCATCACTGGTAGATCACGTGACTTTTCGTATGACGCGATCTACCAGTGACGTGATTGGTTTGAAAACAAAACGAAAAGAAACGCTAGTTAGCGAACGCATCTTAGCTAGGGGCTCTGTGGGGCTAGACAAGTTTCTATCGACAATCGTTAGCGATTATGTTTCGATTGAAAAATATATGGAATTGACGTAAGCCACCGAGACAGTAGCACGTGACTATATCGGTGGCTTACGTTAATTCCATACATTTGTCTATCGAAACATAATCGCTAACGATTGTCGAATGCAACTTATCTAGCCCCACATGATAGTTATAATTTTCGGTAGGTATTATTTACGAAATAATTGCTTTTTTATGGTAAGGAGATGGCACACGAGCCATACGTGTGCCATCTCCTTACCATTCTCAAGACTATAATCTTAAGATTGCAATCCTGAGATCTCAAATGCGTTGCCTACCCTGAGGACTAAGACGAAATGCCTCTATGCTAGTAATTTCACCGGTTGTCTTATCCCCACACCGGAACACAACAAAGCGAACACTGCTGTTTGGCGGTTGGTTAATGGATAAGATGGTGGTAGCGATTCGGATGAATCCTGCACAAAATATATTAATTCGTATATTCTTGGCCTGGCTTGGACCTTGATTACGTCAATCAAGTCATACCGCAGTGAAACACTTGAAGCTCATGTTATATTAATCGGTATAATATAAACCTAACTATAGCAAGTTGTTAAGGCGATAGCAATGGTTGCTGCCATGCTAAACAATTCAGCGGTATCTCCTATGAAAAATCTTTAGTATGTTTAACTTTCTTACTAGCGGTAGAGAATCGAATCTACAAATGTATGTACAGTACAATAGTACATACAAATACTGGTCTATATTGGAATCCCTAATGATAATTTGTCCTAATGCATCGTTAGTTCGAATTTTTGTCTGACCTAGAGTGGGGTAGGCTACAGACATACCCACAACTCTAAAAAGACTTGTTGATAATTCTGTAACCACATTTTGCACATTCATTAATCATTACATTGTTTTAAAACTGTTTAAAAGGAGTAAGAACAGTTTCGTGTAAGGGACGTCTTTTCGTAAATATATAAATAAAGCAACAATTTCATTCAAATCTCTATTTAAGTAATGAAAGGTTTGGAAGAAGTAGACGTTCAAAGGTCTTTACTGCAGTTCGAGGTAATGCCCCTTAATAAGATTTGATCTCCTGACTTCTGCACGATGCATGACAGCCGGTAAAATGGATAATTGCACGTAATTGATTCTAATAAGGCTATTCATGATAATAAATAATAATGATGATCAGTGTACGTGGTGCTCTATAGACTCCAGTCACTTTTGTGAACCACAAAGTTTGACATGGCCGTTAAATTGCCCCTATTTTCTTAAAAGCAAAGCAAAGTTCGATGAGATTCAGACGCAGTGGATTTGGCTTCGTGGATCGAGGTGTCTATGCATGACCACAAAGGCTCTTGCACTGCAGTGTACGTACACTAACTAAACTGAAAGATCGTCGTTCACTTTCCATAAACGATACATATTGTAAAGAAACCTGCACATTGCGCTAACAGTATAAGAAGGGTAATCACAAAAGATCCTACAGGACCGAGGTGTGTTTTAGAAAACCTTGATAAGATGAACTCGATTGATCGACACGGCCACCAAAGTGTAATTTGCAACTCTCCTCTAATGGCCCAGTCGTACCATAGGCTCCAAAGAAGTGGACCGAATACGGAACCTTGGGGTACGCCACAGGCCATTTCCTCGACCCCCCGCCGAGCGTCCTTCCTCTTATAGAGCATTACTAATATGTATATTCGTGCCAAATTACAACTTTCTAGTACTAAGAGTCTCTGAGCTAGGCTGCGGACGGACGGACGGACGGAATTTCTAATCGGTCTATCCGTTTGGGAGAGCCACAGCTACATAAAACACACACATAGTTTAGCTTATAACTTCCCTTTTTTTTGCATCAGTGGTTTAAAAAAGGCAACTTAAGGTCTACAATTAAGTAAATTATGTTATAATAAAGATGTTTGTCGGTTTCGTGTTCCCACGTTGCACCAGAACATTAAAATGAGAGCACTTTCTTCGCTCATCACAACGGCGACCGTTTCCGCTTCAACCTGTATTATCTTAATAATTAAATTATTTTAAGCAGATCATCAATTTAATATTATCATAAAGTGCCGAGTTGAATTGGTGACGGTTGCAATATAAGAAGTAAGTATGTATGTATATTACGTAAACATTTTTCCATGTCTCATAGGTACTCTGGAAGTAGTCCAATGTTTATCTTAGAAGCGGGTTGGAAGTCAACCCTAGTGAAGAAAAGTAATTTGAAATAATAACTATGTCAATAGATTATATTGCGTTTGACGTGTTTTAGAATCGTTTATGACTCGGTCGCCATTATTGTAAATGACAGAAGAGTTATCAAAACGTTGACAATACGGAATCACGTCAAAGACGATATCGTTATTACCGTGTAGAATCCCAGCCCTGGGCTTCTATTCTACTGCGTTATAACGATATCGCGTTTGACGTGTTTTAGAATCGTTTATGTCGCAGTCGCAATTATTGTAAATGACATAAGAATTATCAAAACGTTGATAATACGGAAACACGTCAATGCGATATCGTTATTACCTAGTAAATTCACTTCATATTACCGACATGTTAAAAGAGCCCCATGGGGGCCTATTTACTGAATAAACATTTTGATTTTGATTTCGACCGTGCAGAATCACAGCCCTGGGCCTCTATTCTACTGCGTTTTAACGATATCGCGTTTGCCGTGTTTTAGAATCGTTTATGTCGCAGTCGCAATTATTGTAAATGACATAAGAGTTATCAAAACGTTGATAATACGGAAACACGTCAAACACGATATCGTTATTGCCGTGAAGTATCACAGCCCAGAGCTGGGATTCTAATACGCCAAGTTTAATCCCTTCGGAGCGAATAAAACACATTTTAGCGCGTGCCTTCTAATTAGGCAGCTTTATACGACACTGAACTCGACTCACCTGCCTGCTGCCTATTTGAGAAGGCACGCGCTAAATTGTGTTTTGTACGCTCCGACGGGACTTCTTAAATTTGCCGGATAAAACTCACCTTTGAGATCGACGCAGCGCTGTATTGAGAGAATCACCGTCCAGATCAATGATCATCAATATATATATCAATCACGACACGCTAGCCTAGTTGGGAGTGACCCTGCCTTCGAAGCTAGGGGTCCTGGGTTCAAATCCCGGTAAGGGCAAATATTTGTGTGATGAGCACGAGTATTTGTTCCTGAGTCTTGGATGTTTTCTATGTATTTAAGTATATATTTCTCTATATAAGTAAGTTTATCGTTGTCTAGTACCCATAACACAAGCCTAGGGCTTAGTTTGGGACTAGGTCAATTTGTGTGACATTGTCCCGTGATATTATTATTATTATTATTTATTATATTATTAGGTCAGTGACAGTAATAGCGGCCGAGGCAAAAACAATGCACAAGCATCTCAAAAGCAATAAGGTTTTATCTAGTAGGAAACAGCCTATGGACACCGTCGTCGGTCCTTTCGGAAGCCTTGCATACGTTGCGTCTTTTTATTCGAGAACTCTGCTTCCCTTTTGAAAATAAAGGTGCTCACATGAATACGTTGTGTTGATATCTCAAAGGTCATTTCGCACATAATTTATGGCATCGCGATGTATTTGTCTCGACGTATTAGCATATTCAATATTTGGCCCAAACATAAACTTCGGGTGGTTCAACTTAGGTTCAGTACTCTTATATGAATCAAAAGTTTTTTTATTTTACCATCTTGATTATTATCAAGGGGCCAATTATTTCATCGTGATTAGGTAGTTCTTTTAACTAGTTACATTTATTACAATGTGCTGATAATTAAATACAGACGTATTCCCGATGATATTACAATGCAATATTGAGGTGTTTGATCTGGATCTAACGGTAGTGCAATTAGAAAGAATATCTTATTATTTATCATAGACCCACCGAGTTTTCACTCAATAGTTTTTACTCGACAAACAAGAAATCTTCGATCAATTAAAACTATATTTTTACAGAACTTACAAGTCACAGGTCATTCTTCAAATTACCTATAAAAATGTAAATGCAAAGCAACCACATACACTTCAATTCGCACCAACTTATACCATTAACAGAAACTTATTAATATTGTAGCGATAATTCTTGCATGTCCTTGCGCACACTGCCGGGGGTTAAAGCGACCGGCGCGCGCGCAAGAAATCAAATCAGATGACGCCTTTATAGCGCAGAGGGTTCCCGCTAGGAATATGACATTTGTATTATTGTGTATGTGTAAAGCTAAATTGCAACTAGGCTTTGTACACACGGACAGTGTTTTAAGTGTGCGCAGGTAAACAATGTCCATTGAAACTGACATAATGTCATACAAACTATACAAGCACACTTAAAACTCACATGTATACAATACGTATCACATGTATGAGCATGCGCATGATCAATGTGTGTTCGTAATATCGCTAGTAAAGGTTTTTAAGTTGGTTGATGTTGATCATTTTTAGCGTTCCGTACCCAAAGGGTGCCAACGGGACCCTATTACTTTGCCTCAGCTGTCTGTCCATCTATCTTTATCTGTATCCCATAAACCGTTATGTAGACAGTTAAAATTTTCATGGAGTGTGTATTTGTATTGCCGCTCTATCAACAAATAATACTTACAAAAAACGAGTTATACAAGAATGGTACAGAGTCCTTCGTGCGAGTCCGACTCGCTCTTGGCAGTTTTTAAAAGTTAACTAAGTTTGTCTGTAGTATTTTTGTGTAGTAACCCCTTAGCTGTCATCGTTAAATTAAGTTTAAACGAAATAAATCTGGCTACAATCAAGGTTAAATTCACGGTATCAGTTTAGGGTTATTTTACCCTAATTTGTGACTATGCTTTATACATACCTAATTAATAAAATGCATTATGTCCAATTTAATAAATAATAGTCATCGGCTGATTATCATTAAGATTTTCACCAAATTTGTGACTACATATATATATATATATATATATTTGTTGACTATTGATATATTACGCAGTATATCTCATTTAATAGATCAACGGCTGATTATCTTTATCTGCTAATAATAAGTTAGATATACCAAAATAGTGTTTTTAACCCCTTTCCAGGCCTAGCTAAAGTAAGAATACAAGCAAGAAATGGAATAGAGCCACGAATTCGTAACTTTCTGAAGAATACTGATCCATTAAGTCATATTTTACTAAAGTTCAATTAAATTTGTGGCATAAAATATAGGTAGGTAAGTTCAATTTTGAGCGACATGAATGTGATCGATGAAATGTAGGTATTAAGCCTGGGAAAGGGTTAAATTGACGGTGGCGCGCATATCAACATAATTTTACGTACATTGCCGACGCAACCGTACAACGTCGTTTTATAAGGTGTCGCGCGCCGCCGTGGATTTAAAACTACTACTAACTACTACGTATACCGACACGATACGCGATACGCTAGCCTAGTTGGTTGCCTGCCTCCGAAGCCCCCGGCTTCGGAGATATTTGTGTGATGAGTGCGAATATTTGTTTCTGAGTCTTGGAGGTTTTCTATGTATTTAAGTATGTATTTCTCTATATTATTAAGTTTATCGTTGTCTAGAAAACACTACACCAGAAACTAAAATCTGGGGTTCTAGTGAAAAAGGGTATAATTCGACTTAACTCGTCATAAAAATGGTTTATGCATAAACGTAGTAGGTATACTAGACTTAAAGCGTTTTTCACTTGATTTTCAGAAGACTTGCTCCCTTTTTCACTAGGAGCCCAGAATTTGACGGAGCAGTAACACTCAGTATAGTTTGATTAAACAGAATGCACAATATTTTAGCGTCGCTTCTTTTTTGTGTTCGTGTCAGGTTTTTTTAAAAATAATTTTACCAAAGAGAGGCTATGGTTTCAGCTGCCGCATACGGCTGAGATTGTACACGGTAAAAATGCCTTCAACGTGTTTCTGTATTGTCAATGTTTTGATAACTCTTATTTATCTACTTGATAGTAATGGCGGCCGAGTTAGAAAGTAGTAGAATAGAGCCCAGGGCCGGGATTCTACACGATAAAAACGATATTGCCTTTGAAGACGAGAGTGCTAATATTTGTGCCTGAGTCTTGAATGTGTTTTTATATATTTGAGTATATTATATCTATGTAATATATAAAATTCTCGTGTCACGGTGTACGATATTGAACTCCTCTGAAACGGCTCGACCGATTCTTATGAAATTTTGTGTGCATATCGGGTAGGTCTGAGAATCGGACAACATCTATTTTTTATACCCCTAAGTGACATGAACGAAAAAAAAATGCAGCGGGCGAAGCCGCTGGCGGGTCGCTAGTTTCTCTATATAAGTAAGTTAATCGTGGTCTAGTACCCATAGTACAAGCCTAGAGCTTAGTTTGGGACTAGGTCAATTTATGTAACATTGTCGTGTGATACCACAGATGGTGGCTGACTGTAATTTAGTAGTCGAACCATTCTATACTCTGTTGGTAACCACATTAAAATGCTTAATACTATTGAAACATCACCGCTTCAAAACTGCCATAGCTGATGTTGGCGGAAAAACCGCCAAGTTAAAATGGGATTGGGCCGGTCACGTTTGCCGAATGTACCCAGGCAGGTGGGCACTGATAGTATCTGAATGGGTGCCACAGGACGGCTATCGGCGCCGCGGTAGACCAAGGAGAAGGTGGCGGGACGACTAGATGCATTTCGAAGCGATTGATCACAGATTGCTACGGACAGACCGGGATGGAAATCCGACGCCTTTGCCCAGCTGTAGGACACTAAACAAGGCTAATAAAAAAATACTATTACCATTCAGTTAGCCACCTTCTTTGGTATTGCGGCAGTATACCTTGGTAACTTTGCCTAAATGAATTTACTAAAAGGTTGTAAAAAAAACAAAACGTCGAGTGCATCAATTTTTTATTTTGTACGTTCTCCGATACAGCTTCATTAAAACACGCTAACTAAATTATATTTACAAACAAACGTACTGTCACACAACAGTGTTTCTTGAGTATGTGTATTGTGACTAATTTCTCTACGATGAGTACATAGCAAGCTCCTTTCGTACATAATATTGAGCAAATATATAGGAATGCAACTTGGTCTACAGCGCCTGAAACTTAAATGATATTGGAAATAAAGACTTAAAAGTTGCCAAATTAAAATAAACCATCCATGGATGCTAATAAGGGCACAATAAAGTACTTTAATACATGAGTAATTTTTCTAAATGGCTACTATTCTAACGTTAAGACCTGTAAGCCAAATAGCAGTATCTCGAATAAAACTCCTGTAGCAATCACAACCTTATTACTAAGACGAGAGGATTTAATCTACTTTAGCAATTGAATCTGACATACTGTTTATTGGCTAAGAAGGTCAGCATAGACACGTAGCAAAATGTTTAAATCAGAGGTCAAAATACATTGGTTATTAAGAACTAGCTTATTTTTATCAGTGGTTATGCATGCTTCAGTTCAAAAGTCCGAACGAGCTAGTTACAATTATTGTGTCTCGTTAAGTTGCTTCCTCAAAGTGGAGAGAACTAAGGTCTTTTGGATCACGTATCGTAGACGATCGTTAGGATCAATTAAGTACAAAATCATAACGTAACTATTGTAATGCTGTTGACGGAATAAAAAGATTCATCTTCAAAATTGAGTAAGAGAATGCAATTAAACATTTTATCCATTATCCTTTAGGTAAAACGTTCCTATTTTGAGGTTAATTCTTATAAAAAAGCCTTAAGTTCTTGGATCAAGATAAGATCGTCTAGGGTACATTCATTAAATATCACGGCTGCAACAATTAATAAGTCTCAACCAAAAATAAGTTTAGGCGCTTAATATACGAGTATATATTCTTCTTTAGTACACAGCAAATGGAATGTATAGCTTTGTACTAATAATACGACAGTGATTATAATAAACAAACTTAAAAGTACCTTTCAGAGGACAGCGGTCACAATGCACCCGAAGTCACTTTAAATTCGCAAACAACACTCCAAATTCTACTACAAGTGGAATAAATTATACTCAAATTATATAAAAACATACGTATGAATTTCTTTACGATAACGAAACAACCGTTCCGTTCCATTTACAATAATAAAACCAACTACTAACCTACACTTAAGCAATACAATAATTTATTATTTACAATCGGTTTGTACATTCTCTACTGATCTCCGAGTACCAATAACATTTTAATTATCTATATAGCTACTTAATTTACGTATTTGGATAGACTCTTTCAAGCGATAACAATTTCACAAAACAAACTCTGCCGTAAAGTCTAGTCGATCGTCCTACTTATTTTAAAAATCACAATCCGATTTACTGGCCTTTAAATATAATCTTTCACTGACGCTATAAAAAGGGGTTAAGATGCCGGCACTAAAGGCAGGGGCAGACGGTCAAACTTTGGTGGTGAGGTCCAGGGGATGCAGCTTGATCCTGTTGATCTCCGGGAAGGTCACTTCCTCGTCTTCACTGGCCGACCCCGCGCCGCTCCCCGACCCATTATCATCGTTATCATGAGCTATCATTTCACTATCATCAGATCTCCGTCTCGCGGAACTAGATCGTCCATCAGACTTCACCGACAAGTCCATAGGGTTCTCCTGCAGAGGAGACTCCGACGTTCGTCGCTCAGCTGGCGGAGTCGGAACAAATTCTGCTTCAGGAATTACTTCTTCTTGCGGTGGAGGCTGCACAGATCGCTGCTGCTTTAAAATCTCATCCAGGAAGAAACGCTTTGATGAATCAGCGTTATGGTCATCAATTCTGACATCATTGTTGTTTTCAGCAGCTTGTCTTAGAGCGGCGTGATCGAGAAGATGCCTCGAGTATAATGGATGGAATCCAGGAGGGAACAGCAGAGGGTGGTTAGCAGCAAACGGGCTGAAAGGAGGAGGGGTAAGGAACGGCGAGTGGGGAAAATGGGGCAAGGACATGTTGGCTAAAGGCATATGGATGAAAGTGTCTCTGGGGGGCGTTAGGGGTCTTTCTAAAGGTCTTTGAGATATCCTATTCTTCTCGTCTAGTTTGGGCGAAGAGCCGCTGCGATGAGAATCAGGGGAGCCGGAGCAGGGTGGTTTGTACTCGTCAAGGCCTAGCAGAGCCATTTCTTCTTTGGTCCTAGGTCTGGCTAGACCTGGGAATAGGTGAGGAGGGAAAGGAGGGGCAAGATGGTGTGGTGATTGGGGTATTCTCGGAGGTGATCGAGATTGGGCAGCTTGTTGCTGTTCTTGGAGAAGGCAGTGTATCTTGAACCAGTTGGATCTCCTGCCGTATCTGGAGCCAGATTTGGACATGCCGACGAGCAGGCACTTGCGGAGACGGCAGGCTTTGCAGGCGGTGCGGTTCTTTTTATTGATGACGCACTCTCCATTGTTCTTGCATTCGGTGATGGAGCCCAAGTTGTTGTAGGATCGTCCGAAGAAACTCTGCAAAGAAAGAAACTGGGTGTTAGAGATGTAAAAAATTTAATCCAATTACTAGGGCTACATCAGTAATTTCTGCTAGGAGGAAACCTTAAAGGTGAAAAAAATTATGTTTATTTTTATTTTATTTTATTTAAATTAGTGGTAATAGAAGAACTTCAAAGAAAGTGCCAGGTATATTTCCGTCTCATCCTTTAAGCCTGATTGGATTGTGAAGAAAAAATATAATAATAAGGAATAGGTCAGTCGAGAGATTCGAAGTTTCCATCCAAATACACCAACAACGTTCAAAGTTAAACTTTAACTATCTTTTTCAATCAGAAATCTCCAACAATGCTAACCTAACCCCAACTAGCCTAAAGTCTTACATAACGTCAAGGTCGCCAAAACAAAGCGTGCGCCAGAGCAGAACCCTGGCCCATTTCCACGGGAAGTGACGTCACGAAGGGTTTTCACTCTCGACACTACGCGCTCGAACGGCGCTCAACTGTCCGTGTAAAGCTTTGGATTGTGTGCTGGACTGTGAATTGAAAGGACTTTCGGTTTTATTGAGTGACTAGATTTTGACCGTGACTTTATTCGCGAAGAACAAAATTTCCATGGAAACTATAAAAAAAAAAACAAGATCTCAACACCAACTTGTAATACGTTCAGTGATTAAACCGTTGAAGCTAACTGATAGACATGCTTATTAATCTATAGTCCATTCTATATTACTTGTCTTATTTAGTATACTCTTTTATAACCTCAAAATGCATGTTTTATGGCTATTACACAACACTATATCACAACTAGAGTTGAGATGAATTGTTTTTTTTATGAGGAAATTGTTTTTGGAGAATAAGGAAGATAAATGTGATCCTTTTATGTGTTAAGAAGTTTATGCTTATTGCCTACATTCAACATAAATATATTTTAATTACACTTACAAACGTTTAATTTAATTTAGTTAGCTTTTGGTAAGAAAATAAACCTTGTATGGAACTGTTCCTCAGAAACTATCGTCATCATCATCCGAAAGCCGTCTACTACTACTGGTAATTCCCGATACCTTCAAAGTGATTGAGAAAGCTTGGGAACTATTGCAAATGGCCTGCAAACATAGCCTGATATAAATTAAATACTTAAATAGAGTTAAATATACGTTTATTAATACAACTTTCACGACGAGATGTCGCAGATTGACCTCAGATCTTGCTCGCAACGGGTCAGATCAGGTTCTATTAAAAGTCTAAGACCAATTACGTCCGAGTCCATTTATAGACATAAGTTTTGATTCCTGACCTTTAGGAAGCATAAAGATCACTTTCAGAATTTATCGATCGTCTATTATCATGAAGATTAGGCGTTAGAGGTATAAAACTGTCAAATTACTAGAAAATGGTGGTATAAATAATGTTTGTCAGCAGTGCAATATACGTTGAATATAGATTTATAGACTTTATGGATTCTATTCAACCAGTACGGAAAGCAGTTTACTTTGAACTTATTCCAATTTTAAGTTTGACTATGGGGCCAATTGGGACCAATGTTCTTTAATTATAAATATTTGTAAATCTTAATTATACAAACATTTTGTCGTTCCTAAATCTAGGCTTATTAAAGCATGGAATAATAATGATATTGAAGGTTATTTCTTTCTTTAAAAAACTTTACTAGCTGCCGATTCGCTTCCACCATATCTGACATATTCCTCTGACATTGGCCGTGGCGCTAGTATCGGTAATTCACCGTGGCACAACATTAGTTCAAAAACTAGCCGTCGGAAAAAACCGCCTTTTTATGTCACGTAGCTTGCCAAAACGGTTGCAGACGTGCTCGGCTGAATGATAAGTGGAATGCACCGGTCGCGTCATAGATTAAGCATTTGAACTGAAACAATACAATCTTAAAGGTGCGTGAGGAGAATATCTGTGGAAAGGTTTTTGGTTGCTGTCGCCATTTAAATTACTTTAGTAATACGCTTGCATATGTATGCGTAAGCAAATCTAAACAAATGACAATCGTAAAGACATCCATAAGTTGTTGCACACTTATGTACCTTGTCACTTTTAACGCCCTTGACAGATTAGTGCAGCTGTTTAAACATGAGGTTAAAGCGACAAAGCACTTAATTGTGCAGCTACTTATAAGCAGGGGTCGGAATAGGCAGTGCCTATTTGCCTAAACTCCGCGGGAAGACGTAACTACGAGTGGTTACAACCACCAAAAATAATGATTTATTTTTATTGTATGTGGGATTTACGGGATTTTTTTAAAAATACATAAATGTGGAACTGATACTAAAACTCAATATCACATGTTAAAAACTTTTTGTTTACAATTTTACATGATGAAATGACATATTCACATTTGTTTCTCATGTAAATAAACTAACAAAGTATTTCGTAATATACAAAATATTTTATCTCATCTCGACTCCTTTAGCTGTATACTTAGTATATATACCTGCATTATGCGACGCTGCTGATAATGGGGACGCTCCATAAGAAAGTGCGCGAAAGTATACAATGAATGTTTTTAACATGTGACATTGAGTTTTAATATCAATTTCCACATTTATGTATTATTAAAAAATCCCAGAAATCCCGCATTCAATAAAAATAAAACATTACTTTTGGTGGTTGTAACCACTCTTAGTTACGTCTTCCTGAGAAGTTTAGGCAAATAGGCACTGCCTATTCCGAACCCTGCTTATAAGGCCAACCGTACCATGACGCTCAATTTTGATCTGAATCATTATTGAGTTAGCTTTACCCAAGCTTCCAAACCGCTTCCCTAACATAATATACCTATAGTAGTCTTAGGACAAGTTGATATTTTGCAACGTATGAATAAACAAAATTATCTAACATAATTTTATACAAAGTCAAAAGTTTAATAGCGGTTGATGTACTATTTGTATGAATACACGTACTCATAAAATCAATACGTGTGAAGTCACGTCTTGCCATAAACACAAATAGTACCAAGGCTGGTTCTCCATCAGAGCGAAGCGAGGAAGCTTAACTTGTTTCATTTTTGCACATTGTATGGACCAGGATTCTTTTGGTGAAAAAAAAAAACCTTAAAACGTACAATTATAAGCTATTTTTTGCCATTAAAAGTAGTGATATAATTATCTTGCAGTAAAACAAATACAAAGTCAAATTTACTTATTAACCAATTATGAGAGATCTAGCGATTAGTTGCGGTATTAATTAAGGCGCGATGGATCGTGGAGATAGAGCGATTAATGTTGATAAAGGGGCGCATGCGCGTCCATGTGTTATACTAATTGCGTCATATGTCCAGCGCGCGCGCAGCGCGCGTGCATTACGCCATTTTGAAATAAGAATAATACATGGAACATACATTTTCCTGAAGTACCTGGAAATTATTAGGACTTGAATCTACAACGCATCTTGTTACAGTTTGCTATGATCACTTGAAGAAATATAGTTGGAATTAGAAACAAAAAAAAAAACGTAAAATAACCTTTATTTTACGTTTTTTTTTTAAATCTTTTAAGATTTTAAACGACGTTAAACGCGCTTGTAAAAACAATAAGGATTTTTGCATAATTACTGGTCACTTTTGTCTATGAGAAACGTTTTGGAATTCATTCAATTCAAAGCTGGATCTTAGCAATTATGTAGTTTCGAGGTGTTCAACTATTAACAGAAACCTGTTGGAAATTACTAGCAAATTATCCTAAATTGGACTACACTGTTGACTTGTATAATGTCTTACATGAAGCCCGGAGAGGATATTGCATTTATAAAACCACTAGCATCAAGGGAATTAGACTAATTTTGTCCTGGTTAGTTATTCAGTTGATACCACTTATAATTATTTATTAAACGGAATAGTTACACAATCTGTGTATGTTTTGTTGTATTTAAGTAAACAGCACTTTTCTCCACACATGTACGCTAATACTGCGCAGGCGCATAAACAGCCGTTGGGCAAGACGCCGAAGTCACCTCCGACCCTTGCCCTCTTTCAATATAATTCATTTATTGAAGAGCTAATTTACGAGAGGCGACATCTAGCGGTGGAGTGGTGAACTCCTAAAAAGATGTCGCCACTATACTGGTAAGAGTTCTAATTTAGGAGTTAAATTTCATTGAAATTAAGAATTAAAGACTGTTTTTCTTGTGGTGCTTCTTTTCAACTGGTGTTTTCTCTTGAGAACGCTGTGCTGTAGGTACGCTTTTTAAATAAAGATACTTAATAGTAAGTGGCCCATGGTTGTAAATGCGTTGGCAAACCTGAGGAATTCCCGTATGCTAGACATTTCAATAAAAAAAAACTGCTACGTTTTTTTTTTCATTTGGTAAAAGTTAGTGTAAGCGGTCCGGATGACCCCTGCACAAGGTTCTTCCACACCTACTAGTCGTATAATTTATTGTAGTAATAGGGTTCCGTAGCCTAAGTGTAAAAACGCTACGCTGTCAGTCTGTCTGCCTGTCTGCTTGCCACCAGACTGTATCTCATGAACCGTGATAGCTAGATATTTGAAATTTTCACAGATGATGAATTTCTGTTGTCGCTATAACAACAAATAATTAAAACAGGACAAAGTTAATATTTAAGTGGGGCTCCCATACAACAAGCGTTTTAATATTGCCGTTTTTGCTCGATATTAATAACGGCAACAGGTAGACGCTGGAATTATTCACAGAATATTTAGTTGTATATTCCCTTTATAAATAAATGATTAAATTTAAATAAAATAAATCAAGGGACGATCTCATACAAACAAACGTGACGCTTTGCGGTTTTTTTTTGAAGGTGTTAATATAGAGTCTAATGATAATGATGTATAGATTGCACATGTCCGGTTTTTTTAAGGTATATTGTGCCAAAGACTAATTAAATCATGATTACTAATTTGTACCAACATCAAATCAAAACAACGAATAAATCACTTTGCAAAAAACACGATAATTTTAATGAGACATGTCACTTTACTCACTATTATTGTTTCAAAATAGACTGTCATGCTTTGTAGTAAGGTTGTTGTTTAATTGTGGATGTAAAAGATGCGCCGGCGCAGAGGTGAGCGCAGGAACAATAAATTAGGCGACTCCTAAGCAACGACAAGCGACTGGACACGAGTGTGTACTGACAGGGAGGCAATGGTTATTACCCCACTGCTGAAGGAGGGTTATGTTTTAAAATGTATTTATGTATGAATGTAATGTATGGATCTTTGTTTTCGCGTGGAGGTTGAACTAACGGTCCCATTTCGAAAAACGAGACGTCGTTAGATTCGTCTTAGCGTCGTGTGTGTTTTTTTAAAATAGTTAATTTAAAAATAAAATACTAAAATGGCGGATTTAAAATATGTAGCATGGTTCTCTGCCTTTTGGCCGAATAACGTTTGGTCGAATGTATCGTTTCCCAACTGTTTCATTTGCCAATGCACTTTTATTTCTGTAACTGTAAATATTTCGGGATTTTTATAAAAACTAACCTAACCTAGCCTATAGGGTCTACAGGAAGGTACAAAATAAATCCTGAAATATTTACAGTTACAGAAATAAAAGTGGGTTGGCAAATGAAACAGTTGGGAAACGATTCATTCGACCAAACGTTTTTCGGCCAAAAGGCAGGATACCATGTAGCATGGGTATTTAATATATAATAGACGACAAGATCAGTCAGTTTTTTAATGCTTGCTTTTTGATGCACTGGGCCTTATTCTACTGCGTTATAACGATACGGCGTTTGACGTGTTTTAGAATCGTTTATGACTCGGTCGCCATTATTTTAAATGAGATAAGAGTTATCAAAACGTTGACAATACGGAAACACGTCAAAGACGATATTGTTATTACCGTGTAGAATCCCAGCCCTGGTTTATTGTTTAAAATGCAGTATTTCACATTGCTTTTACTTTAATTATAATTATTTACGTTTAAAAATCATGTACCATTTCGTAAATGGAAAATAAATATAAAGTCTGCTTTTATAACACTGGACAACACCAACACGGAACTTCAGGTAAATTAGTTCCTCAAAAATATGACTCATATACTGACCTAAGTGTTTCCACCACTTAGGCGGTAAGATTTACTGTAAGGAGCTATTAGGCAGGCTATTACTAGGTCCCAAGGCCTGCTACGTTTAATAGACGAATAGGTTTTAGTACTTTACTTTTACAGCAAACTAATCCATAAAATTGTTATGGTTTGGCCAATGTTGGGGCCAATGTGTGACGAGCAAATATAGGACAAGACGTACGATGGAATGGCGTTTTAGTTTTACTTTAAGTGTGGAGTGTTTTTTTAACACTTTTCTTGGCAAAAAAAAAAAAAACGTGTGTCCTAACCTCTTCAGAATTTAAAACAGAATAAAAAAATATTAAAAAGTGAATGACTGTTATGGTATGTATCTTATACGATATATCGCCAAGAAAAGGGTTAATATTTATTCGCTTTAATAAATACCACGGAACAATTTTCCCTAAGATTACGATTGAAAGATCGATTATTTGACCCAAAAAACGCCTAACCAGCAATTTTCATCAGAGCCGTTTTCGAGAATGTGATAATAAAAATGTGTTAACAAACTAGTTGTTACCTGTGACTCCATCCGCGTAAAAGTCGTTTATCGCTATTCCCTCAAGATCCGTCCTATTCTTCTGGATAAAAAGTACCCTATGTCCTTTCCCAGGATTCAAAATATTTCCACACCAAATTTCATGTAAATCGGTTCAGCGGTTTATCCGTGAAAGTGTAACAAACAAAGAATTTCAATTAAAATTAATATAATTCAGGTCCCGTGGTCACAAAATTCTAAATGTTATATTTAAAATATAGCCAACCTTAAAACCTTATACGAGGAGCAAGTTTTTTTTTTTCTTTTGCCATATTTATTACTGAAGTAGGTGAATTAATAACTAATAAAACAGTTGAGTTATTAAAGAGCACGTTTCCAGTAATCTTGTTATTTATGCCCAAGACGTGTGTAATTAATTTCTAATAAAATTTGCAATTTTGTCCTTCATTGAACTGTGTATTAACGACCAAAATTAAATACCGTACGCATTGTATTAAACAAGCAAATTTTTTTTTCATTAGTAGTTTACAAATGTTCTTACATGCATACATACTATCACGCCTTCGTTCCCAGAGTTGGATAGGCAGAGCTACAGAAATACCAACAACTAAAAAAAGAGTTGTTGGTAATTCTGTAACCACATTTTGCACAAACAGGCTAAGATGTTTACCAGTGTATTAGTGACAGGTTGCAAGCCCATCGCCTAACAGTACTAGAAGCCCTCATTCCATTAGTCGCCTCTTACGACATCCACGGGAAGACATGGAGTGGCACTATTCTAACCCGGTAACCACACGGGCTAAATGTTCTTACTATGTTGTATAATGGTATTTAAAAAAGCCAAATAACTTTTAAAAACTGTTTTGATTTCTAGCGTTGACTACTGCACTGCCGTCTAAAGCCAAACGGGTAGTACTTATGAGCATTTTACGTTTGTACTCATATACTGCCTTTTACTTTTATACCGCAGTTTAGCCTAATAATTTGGATACGAGTTTGTCCAGCAAAAGGTAAGTAGTCAAATATAGCTGGTGATCAACGTTAAAAAAAATAACGTTACGCTATTACAACGTAGCTGACCAAACCTATCTTAACGTTTTTCATATCACAAACCCACAATGATTTATACACACGCCATAAACCAGCCTGTCACGGTAACCGTAACACTTTTAATATCGTGATGTATTACAAAGTAGGGCTCGTAAAGACCTATCGTCGGCCATTAAGACCCATCAGCTTTATGGACCGGCTTGTAGGGCCGTTTTGTTGCGGTTACCTACCGCAGCACAGATAAGGGAAAACACCAGTTACTGCTAAATGTTACTGATTTACAACTAGGAAGCAGTAAGTTAGGATTAAAGAGCAGTAAAAAAAATTGAAATGTATAGGTGATGTCACGGCAGGATAGCAAGATCTACGTTTTACATTATGTTGTCCTTGATTTACATGAACTGAAGAAAATCTAGCTTTACCTGTTGTTGACCAGGGCCTGTATTATGGCGTTTATCGCGGTGGATAAAGCATCCGTCACTCAGCCACTGTATTTGGGCGTTTTCCAAAAAAAGTGGACATCGTTAAGGACAAAGTTAGGAAAATTTAACTTATTCCATTTCGTCACGAAAATTAGCCATACATTTAATTTTCGTGACGAAATGGAAAACGTTAAATTTTCTTAGTTTTGTCTTTAACGTACACTTTTGTTGGAAAACGCCCACTTGTCTGAAAGTGATGGATGTTTATCCACGTTTAATGACGCGACAAACAAGGCCATATTAAGCCCCCAAGTATTTATTTCAAAATCATAAGAATTATAGGCGAGTTAAGAACCTCATTAATAGTTGGTAAATAATGGCATAGATCTAAAACCTCATTAATTTAATTAGAAGGGGAGTATCACCAGTTTGTAAATTATATTTTTAACTACCGGATAATTACTACATTGCCTTAATTGATACTATAACTATTTATAAACTGTATAAAGTTTTAATTAAATTAGAAACTGATAAAGGTTAGATAAAATAAAAGTGCGAAACAACTTTTTATGAATCTAGCGGGTAGTTAAAACATTTCACATATCATTAATTAATATAAAAAGAAAATCAATTTGGCAAGTACCATTATACTAGTCGCTATATTCGTACCGAATTTGACCAATCAGCTAACGGCTAACGCACACTAACAGGCGTGAGAACACAGATGTCATAGATAACTTTTATTTTGACCTCTACAACGGTAGTACTGTCATAATATTACCACAGTATCCAAAATAAACCTTCACTTCTTATCTCTATGGTTAAATTTAACTTGATTTAAATTTCAAAAATAGAACACCGATGGAACGGAGAACGCGAGCGCTTGTCATCCCTCATTTGCGTTCGGAAGCACTGACCTGAACGGTCGAGATGTTTTGATTGCGGCTGACATTCGAATACAATCGATTATTCGATTCGATCATTCGACTAACGTGATTCGATTGCACTCGGTTTTCAGTAATCAATCAACACGGAAGTGGTTTTTGGCTCTCGCAGGATGAATCGCATCGTATATCATTCGTGGGATTCGATTTTATTTTAGTGAGGTAAACCAAATTGGAAGAATGATTAAGTTACTCTGAGATTTTGAACAAAGTTCTGGTCATGTGAGATGCTGTAGGTACAGTACATGAATCATGCCGTGTGATTCCACGAGTAGGTAGCAATTACAAATAACTTTTTATAATAAGAATCTATGATTCCTTTCAAAGAAAATTTGGGCTGTTTCGGCTATCAACAAAATAGAATTTCATTTACCAACTGTTTCGTTTCTCCGACTTTTCATAAGTCAGAAATTATATTTTCTGGATCCTTTTAACTTTCCTAGATTGTGATAAAACTAACCTAACCTATCCTATAGGATTTGACTGTAAACATTTTAAAAAACTTAATGCAATGAGTGATGAAATAAATAAAGTTTTCTAACTTATAATTTTTGGACAAATTAATCAGATGGGAAATCGCGTTGGGATCACAATTACTCTCGTAAGCGGTTAACATTTAAAAATAGAAAAGTATAACAAAAAGCCACAAAACGAATATTAAATCACTGTTTTAACTGTCTTCTTCTAGCAAATTACATAGAACACAATGGCCACTGCATTTAAATCATATTAAATCACCCCGCTTTATATCACACAGCCTAAAAACTTATACACATTATGCAATACTAATCGGAAAGTACGCACTGCACAGTGCGTGTTGCGCATCCCAATGAACTTCTGGTAAAATATATTATGACAGTGCGCCGTTTTGTATTCAAATAATGCCCTAGATGCAAATATTATTAATTAATTGTGATCAATACTGTTGTTGATACTGTACGCTGCATAGTTTAGCTAGGAGCCCTAATCTTAATTAGTATTATTAGTAATTATTAATTACGCCAGTGTGGTTACCGGGTTAGAATGGTGCCACTCCATGTCTTCCCATGGATGTCGTAAGAGGCGACTAAGGGAGTAAAGGCTTGTAGTATTGTTAGGCGATGGGCTTGCAACTAGTAACTAATACACTGGTAAACATCTTAGCCTACTTGTGCAAAATGTGGTGACAGAATTATCAACAAGTCCTTTAAGAGTTGTTGGTATTTCTGTAGCTCTGCCTACCCCACTCTGGGAATGAAGGCGTGATGTTATGTATGTATGTGTATTAATAAATTAATTTGTTTTTTGTCAGGATTGATACACAACTGAAATGCTATTGAAATTTCTACTGAAAACAAGTAACCTATCGGGAAGGTGTTTACTTCGAATTTGTAATAAAATAAAAACGAACAAACATTTAACCTTCAGATCAGTAAATTTGTAATTTGTTTGTGGCTGGCGAAAATCTATGACTATTGGATCTGTCACCATCACCACACTACACCTCTAAAAAAAGGTTAAAGTATTGGTAGAATTATTTTAAAATACTCTCAGTATAAATTTCATAGTATCTGTTTAACCGTAACATGTTTAGGTATCATTTCTATACTCCAATAAGTCGACTGGTGTACCAACTATGTTGACGATTTCATAATCAAAGAACGTCGTACAAACATATTTGCATCGCTATTTTATAAGTAGGTAACTCGCCAAAGGATAACCAGTTCAAGGTTCAAACTGTTCAAACTCGATTAAGAATCGATTAGTAAGAAATCGATTATAGTAAGATTTTTGAAAACCATGGTAAATCGAAGCTACTTCAGTTACAAATGATTTGATAAATTTATCAACAGTCATAATAGGCAATTAATAGTAGAAATATTTCTAAGTGTGATCGAGTACGCAGTCGATTGCAATCGACAATCGGGTGGATCGAATCGATTTGCGTCGCCGGTTGCCAACAAATGGCTATTGTTTCAACGTCGCACCAAATCAACCGAGTTTTGATCTAGTTTTTTAATTAGGTTTTTTATCACAAGGTTGTATAAGCAAGGGCAATTTGGGAAGAAAACCGCGATTACAGGTTTTTAGTTGGCAAAAAGGTTTGTTTGGTAATAAATGTTTATTTATTTTATACTTGTTTGGTCATGATGGCATCTTTTTAATTACAAGTTGTAAAGTTAAAGTGTAAAGACAATATGAGTAGCTAGTAATTCTGAAACAATTGGTTTTGAACTTCTGATGGTCAAAGGTACCATTTCTGTTTTAAAGAGGTTGGTTATCATGAACTTTCAATTAATGTAAATATATAACAAGTTATAACTGTTAAACCCCACTGGGGCTTTGGTTTAAAATTGTCAATAATTAAACACAACTTTACATAAAAACAAAAAAAAAACACAAAAATAACAAAATATTCAACCATTCCTGTAAACTTATGATAAAATATCAAAAAGTTTTAACAAAAAAAATGCGTTATAGCAGCAGTAATACACTGCTATTAAATAAATAAATGACTGCAACGTTTCCAGAATAATAATAATAATAAATCACGTATTAAAACTGAATCCATTTGTGTAAATTTTAATACGATACTGTAAAAAAAAATGGAATACTAATTCAATCAATGCAATAAACCATCCATTATCCGCACAAAGCTGCGCGTGCGACTCTCAATTTGTCCACAATTAACAGGCTGCGCCCGCGCCGCCCGTTTGTATGTAGATGCGCCGCCGCCCATTCAGCACTAGCCTTCTTTAGACTTATTAGGGTTGAGGAATTCCCTATTATTTGTTTTTTTTCGTTGCATTGCTTTGGTTTCTCGACGGCCAGTAGTAAACTATATCTATTGTTGTTTTTTTATTTAAGATCTGGGGGATGATTCTCTTAACACAGCGCTGCGTCGATCTCAAAGGTGAAGTTTTATCCGGCAAGTTCGACGCAGCGCTGTGTTGAGAGAATCGCCCTCCAGGATCCTTTCCTGTTTTCCATTTATTATTGCTATCGCAGCTGAATTGTATGAATATCAGAGCCTTGTATTTAAAAAAAATCTACTAGTGTTAATCATAATTACTCCTAAAAGTCTAGTCAAGATCTATCCTCATTTAAATAGGAACCGATCTATACGTAAATAATGTTGCGTTTTAATACCCCTCACCCTTGACTTCACCCGCCTTGACTGTATATTGGTAACGTTAACATGATAAAGATATGGCTCAAAACAGAATAGTCGTTCTCAAAAAACTCTAAAATTGCGTTACTCTACATTTCTTTTAAACACAATTCAAAGCTAATCGCCTCAAAGGGCAGAATTAAAACAAAAAGCGACCGCTAGCGGTAGTTACTATAATGGTCCGGTGATTGATGGCGGCGGCAAAAACGTGTGAACAGATCTACTTGCGTCACGAGTCTGCAGCGAGTTGCGAGTGAGTTGGAGCACCGTGGTAGTAATTGTGGCTATTCAAATCAAAAGGGTATTACAAGTATTACAACGGGCGGTTGCGATGTTATTGTCATTTTTATTATGTAAATAACAAGGCAATTGTAATCAGAACAGCCTAAACGCTAGCTGCTGTTAGGTATCTTGATTTGGATGGACTCAATCGGCAAAATTGCTGCAATTGTTGAAAGGTTACGTAGGTTGATGGGTTACTATGAGCTTGTTACTTGTCCTACTGTATGGCAAGGGTTTTTAAGCCCTTTTCAAGCGGATTTAGTACAAATTAACATTACATAAGAATCTTCTACAACCTTAAAGTTGTAGATTGATCAATCTCCTCTCCGATCCAGTCCGATAAGCAAACGGTCGCACGATATTATATTCCAATTTAGAGCACATTCAAATTGCAGTAACGCACGCGACTTGAACGGAAACAGATATTCGGGCTAAGCTTTCGTAACACCATAAATCATTGCTTCTAATTTGTTTTTAAAGGTTTCTGGAAAGAATTTACTGCAGCGTAATCGACAAGCTGCTTTGTCGCGAGTGGCGCCGCCGCCATTGTGCGGGGGAAACTGGCAACAGTAGTTTAAAGATACCGCCGCCATTTGTCACCACAAAGGAGACAAAGGGAAGCGACTCTCTTATGTGAGCTAATTAATTGGGTTTGTACTTAATTTGCTTGTTGGCTGTTTCACGTTTTGCGATTGGAAGTTTTTTTAAACGTTTTTTTTTGTTTTGGTGATTATGGTAAATTAATGTTCCGCTTGATTTTGAAAGTTTTTTTTTATTTATTTATGATTTATTCATTTACGCCAGGTAAAATTGTATTCATCCTAAATTACTTCCCTACCTAATAAACATGTAAATAAAAATTTAATCTATTGTTGGGTTTTTACTAATTTCTCTGGTCATGTAAGGAAATAATTTCTGAGAACCTGCTCTATTATGTTTTTTTCAACAAAATATTTCAAAATCATTATTTTACAAAAGTAGAAAAAAAACTTCAACCGTGAGGTCAAAGAACCCCTCTCTCCATAACCTTTACAAATATAATTTACCTACTCCAAACTATAATAGAGTGAATAACATTTTACAATTCTGCGAAAGCACCGCATGAAACTGACCGGCAAGTATTTTTTCATCCTAGTATTCCTACATTATCTGGTCGAAACTCTGAAGATTCGACAATCCATTAAAGATATCGCAATAGAATCGCAGAGGCACGTCATGGTGTTTGGCGCCGGAACGAGTCTTGGCCAACCGGGCGCACTGCCCGTAAAATCGACGGCGACGAAATATCGAAATTGTCAACGACAATATAACTTCCCCTGGGTTGTAATGTTAAAGCAAATGTTGCAAGAGAAATAAAGAGTAAAATTTTAATAATAGGGGAGTAATTTATTTAGTACAAACAGTGAAAGGTGAAAAAGAAACAATAAGTGAACACACTTGATACGACAAAAAGCTACAAATGAAATCAAACAGATCATAAGTGTACAAAAACCAACACTAATGTAACAAAAACGGTAAAGTTAAAAAAACCAAACGTGATCATAAGGGAAGGAAAAATCTCAGACTAATCAAATTAACTCTCTGAATCAAAAATCACCAAATATGGACCTAAACAC
Organism: Acleris holmiana; assembly: GCA_949316455.1. Classification (NCBI taxonomy): domain Eukaryota; kingdom Metazoa; phylum Arthropoda; class Insecta; order Lepidoptera; family Tortricidae; genus Acleris; species Acleris holmiana. Next base: position 1,051,453 of record OX438772.1, read on the forward strand.
TGGCCGCTTTAAGTACCAATTAAAAAAATAGCATCTTCTGAAAATATACTGGGACACTTGCCATTACATCAATTCTAAGTTCAAAAATGCCAAAAAAAAGAATTAATTTCCAAAGCAGGTTAACGTTCATTGTCATTTCCCGGTCACAATGCTCTAGGTTTTAGGTTCCCTTGCAACATTCTATTGTTCTGATCCACTTGAGCTCATACAAATTGCTGGTCCACTTAGTGACGTAACCACTAATGTGATTTAAGGAAACAGGGAATTGTGAAACCGTTTGTATTGAGGCAACAGTTGTTTAGATATTTGCATTATAAACTGTAATTTGAAGATGAAGTTTAAATGTAATCGAGGAAACTGATCTCGAGGTTGGTTCTGTTTGAGATCATTTTTAGATTTCTTAAGTCGTCTTATTTGGGGAAATTATAAGAAGAAATATGATGTCTTCTAAAGCCAATTGAGACATTTGAGACATTTGTACATATGTTAGATGTTGGTAATTTATGTAATATTTAATTAGTATTGCCATTTTTAACTGAATAATATAATATCCTGGCAGGTGTAATAAGAATGACACAAGAGCAACAGACTCTTGAGATTATATGTTATTTATTCTTGCAGTATGTTTCCAATTCGAACGTGGTAAATAAAAATCTATATCACGCAAGGAAACCAGACGCCTATATAAGGAAACGTAAATAACCTAATATCAAACTGGAGGAAATGGATATTTTAGGATCGGTCTATTTTCATTACTGTGAGCAAAAACAGAAGCGGATCCGTTGCGTGCTGATCGAATTATTCGAGTGGATATCCTGGTCACGGCACCATATTTGCTAATTTACCAACTTGATCATGCATACATAAAATCCTTATGTGTAGGCGAATAAGGAATAAAATACTTAAAATTGAATGTAGCAGCTGAGAACTCTAATAAGTACGAGTAATTATAAGTATTATGATTAGGGATGAGTACGTAGTTTCACACATATCAAGTTATAAGTGAATCAGGTCAAAGGACGGACTGATTGCATGTTATCGTGTACCCTTTTTTATTAGGATTTAAGCGATTATAAAATGAAATCTATTAACCTCGCGGGTTTCTACTGTTTATATTTATTGATACGCGAAGTTTCCTATCAGTTTTAATAATGTAGGTTAATTAAATTAATTAATTATAATATTAGCAGGTATTAATTTATTAGCAGAGAGTTCAATTTTATAGTCTACATTGTCGTGTTCTGCAGTATAAGTTAAAATATAATTAAGTTTGGAAATGATTGATGGGATAGATGCCATATGTATAGAATAAAGTTATGACCTTGTCAGAGTCACAGGCCTTGAAGACAATCTACTAACTTTTAAGCGTTTTTAGCCTGTTCATTTTGAAGAAGAAACCGCGACACACATTAAGTACGAGTATTAACTATTAACTCTTGTTGACGTAAACGACGCGGCTGGCTGTCCCTCGCCGAAAAATCGCGCGTGAGTTCTAGCCTAGACCTATAGACAGTTGGTTTCCGTAAACCGGATATTAAAAGGACTAACTATTGATCTAGTGGTAAGTCTATAACGAAATGCATAGACAACGACGTAGTTTATTAAAGGGGTTAAATAAAATCGGTAAAAACATTATTTGCTTCTTTATCTTTTATAAGAAAAAGGTAGGGTGTTTTTGCGAATACAAAAGCTAACTCTAAAACGGGATATTTTTCCGCATATAATCCGTACGGGATCCTGTCGTTTCATAACCAAAGTTTTACAAATGATTCATTTCACAAACATATCATTTGACAACCCGCGTTGAATTCCGAAACTGTAAATAATTCTAGATTTATTTCAAGACCATCGTGTGGAACCCTATAGGTTAGGTTAGGTTAGTTTTATAAAAATCCTGAAATATTTTTAGCTACAGAAAAAAAAGTAGGTGGGCAAATAAATAGGTTGCGAAACGATGCATTTGTCAAAGATTTGTCGGCGAAAAGGCAGAGAACCAATCCGCACGATATCCGCCTTGTCTCAAGGGATTTTTCGAATAAAACACTTCTTTTTTCACTTTGTGATGATGATTACATTCGTTATAATAGAATGATGAATCTTGATGCTTACCTTGCAACCCTCACAGGTGAAGGCACCGAAGTGGAAGCCTGCCGCCGGCTCCCCACACACTTTACACTTTTGATTCATCTGAAACAAAAGGGAATTCATATTAGGTTTGTTAAAATTACAGGTTTTTATGAGCAAACAAAAATGGAAACAAGTATTTAGAATAAATACCTGACTTCTAACTATCAGATAAACCTCATAAGAAAAAATCTTCTTGGGAATCAAATCAGAAAAAGAATACCGTCATGCCCACAGAAATTTTCAATGCACCAAAAGTAAAAAACAAACGTTCAATCTTTAATACAATTATCGCAGAAAATCGCACACAAAAACGAAAAAAAATGCTAAATATAAAAATAGCAAAGCAATATTGTTGCTTATCGCTCGACATAGAATGCGCGCGCCACAGAAACCCAATTCAGTGTTAATACGCCATGACGGAGAGCGACCATTTTCCAATCAGTCATTTAGATGTTAATTTCTTGGACCATAGTGCATGATATTGGAACGATAAAAACTCTTGTAGGTTTCAGAATTGATGCAATGTATCGATTAGAATTACGTTGTTTCTTTTAAGATTTTAATCCATTTCGATTTTGACGGGTTTGTTCGGTATTGAATTGATTATCGATGGTTTAATTACGTTTTCTTATTGGTTTGTAATATTATCGTACATAGTGCTTTGTTTATGTGATTACGTGTAGTTATTTAATTAAGGATGGTGTGATACCATACTGTTTTCTGGGGTATTTCTTTTAATTAGTTGGTGACATAACTTTTATTTGTAATTTTTAGGGGTAACTAGAGATAACCTTTTTAACATTTGTTTAAATGTTAACTCTAGTTGTCCACATCTTACCCGTGACTGAATCCGTGGTTGAGTTTTCCGACTTTTCTATGGAAGCAGTTTAAACGATATCACACATTTCACATCATATCAATACTTATTTTACATCTACCTTTTAAGTTTTATTTATTTAAATTTCAGTAGCTAAGCTAGGCTAGGAATACCAGAAATAATTGCTAAGTGAACTCATTTAAATCGACGTAATTCATCGTCCATTACTTAGAATTTGAATAAGCAGTTGTTATAGATTTTAAAACGTTTCTCGATTTACATTTAGCAATCCAGTTTTGACGTCATATCGTTAATTTAATATGTCGTTCGAAATAAGGATATTAGCGCAGTTATAAATTTATTTTATGCTGTAAAAGATGGCGAATAAATTAGCGTTTTAGTAGAAAGGATTAATGAAATCAATACTACTACTATTACCTTGGTTTTCATTAGAATGAAATATTCATATGGTAAGTCACAACAGAATATTGAGAGTGGAACATTATTAATAACGGAAGCTGTTACATGTGATAAGTTTGATGTCACTGATGTAGATTTGCAAAGAGATTTAAAAAAAAGAAATGGTAAATATAAAGCTAGATGGTGAGATGACATAAAAAAAAGCCTGGCGAAACTGGAGGAACATCCTTTAAATTAATTGAAAAACTTGGGACTGAGTTTTAGTGAAATACTGAACACAAAGACGCCTATATGATGTAGATCACCAATACTTTGTATGAGTGCTTAAAACTTTAAATAATTCCGTTCCAACTATTTTATTATAATTATAATGTTGGAATTTCTCGTGTTTATGATCTACGGCGATGACTAGGTAACCAGCGTTGACCTAATGATTGCGTACGTGTGGGTAAGTGTATATTCATACATTTACAGATAATGTTCAATTGTTGAACATTATCTGTAAAACTAGTGAAATTACTAGCATAGAGGTATTCCATTTCAATCTTTAAAGTTGGCAACGCATTACCGGCAGTGCATTCTTAAGATTCTAGTCTTGAAAAAGCAAATGACTATGAGTCACAGATCCCACTTACCATCAGGTGGCCATTGTGCTCGTTTGCCTTCTCTATGGCATCAGGTAAATTAATTAACATACATACGTACTATCACGCCTTCATTCCCAGAGTAGGGTAAGCTGAGCTACAGAAATACCAACAACTACGAAAAGAGTTGTTGGTAATTCTGTAATCACATTTTGCAAAAACAGGCTAAGATGTTTACCAGTGTATTAGTCACAGGTTGCAAGCCCATATATCACACAAGTAGTGTTTATACGTGCTAAATGTTTGCTTTGAAAACAGTCGAATCGAGTCCAGCCGTTTTTAAGTGTTGCTCCGTCATACATGTGGCCAATTACTTTTATTATTTATCTAGATATCGATGGTCCCACCGAATAAACGTGTATGTGGAAAAAGCTGATTTTACAGGAAAAAATAAACAAGTTAAATCTGCAATTACGAGAAACTAGGACAGAATCGGTATATATTATGTATATAAAAAAGATAGATACTAAAATAATCTTTCTATTAAAATTTTAATAAATTAAATATCAAAGCTAGTTTTCAAGAAAATTGAGAAAAACCTTGTTATTTTTTTATTCTAGTGCAGATCAGCGCAGATAGTTTGTGCTTAAAACGTTTACACGTTTTTTTGTGTTATAAGGTCCGTCTGCTGTAAATGTAATGCAAAGTAACGTTGTTTTTGTGTAGAATCAAGTCTATTTTCTTGATGGGTACTAAGCTCTCGCACGCTTCTTTAGGAAGAAATATATTGTTGTCAATGTCAGTTTTAAACAGTAACACGCTTACTTATGCAAGGTTTTGTATGACAATTATGTGCTAATATTCTTAACAATAATTGAGACGTTCTATTTAATATTTTGTAACTAAAAATGTCTTCTTTTTAAAAGTTAAAAGTTACTAAACCTTTTGTTATTCAGTGAGTTTTACAAAAAAAAATATTTAAAACCCTATTTTTAAAGTAAGCTTGGTTTTATCACCGATATAAATAAATAACAGCGGGCTTGGACACGATGCATAATGATAACCATAACGGTTTTCGGAAACTCACAAAATGTATGGAATAGACATAAGCGACTGAAGCGATAATTATTTTATGTATACCTACGCTACCTACCTACCTACCCCAAGTTTAATCACAAATAAACGAAATCACGAGATCACTAAGTAGTAAGTACTAAATCTTGATGATTATTAAAACAATTTAGGGCCGTGTTCACCAACAATTAATCGGACGGTTAAGTCTTAATCAGCTGTTAATCAATACATCTGACACCCGTTAAACTGCTAATCGTCCGTTTAATTGTTGGTGAACACGGCACTTAATATATTTGCTATAAAAGTTTAATGCAAAGTCAACAAAATAAGATAATTATAGCTAGATATCCTTATACAATAATCAAAAAACATAAACAAGGAAGTCAACCCTCAATAATGCAGTAATTTATAACTGAGATCAAATCAATCACATAATAAATGATAATTATATTTAAAGTAATATCAACATAGGAACTTTAATGATTCTCAATACAATTTAGGGTGAATCAGAATATTTAACCCTCAATAAGGCAATTATTTATAACTGAGATCAAATCAATCACATAATAAATGATAATTATATTTAATGTAATATCAAGATAGAAACTTTAGTGATTCCTAATACAATTTAGGGTGAATCGGAATATTGAACTTAAAAGTAATCCTAGCAATTCATCCGTTTGATTTTCTTTCGTTTAAGTAGGTACTCATTGTTCTAGGTCACTGTCGTCGTTCATAGTACTATTATCAGATGGTGCTAGATTTCTGTAAAAAGCGTGATAATGGGTTGGAATGGCCCCAGAATCACATAGACTGATCAATTCTTTATATAAAGGTGCGGGTATAGGTAGCAACCCATTGTAAGCTGGTTTAAGCTGCTCGGCGGTATATTCGGTTATTTCTCTACCACGTCTTCTAGAATTTGTTCTTGACATACTCGTAGATTGCATCTCTTGTAATTCTGTTTCTAGGCTATATCTGAAGTAAATATGATCCGGATGATCGTGAGAGAAAAATACTTCTTTTATTTTGCTCCAGTATATTTTAACACCATTTATATCGTTCAACCAATTCTTACCCTTTATAACGTCTTTGAAATCAAAAAAATTACCTTGTGTCATTTGTTTGACTTGATACTTATGGCCTGTGACTTTAGCATTCTCTATCAAGTAATACATCTGATCAGGGGTATAAATAGTATGCCTCATTTTTGCTCGCTCGATAGCAGCATGCATTGAATCGCCCTCAGACTGGCTGTGGCCTTTTTCTAGAAATCGGTGACTTATTTTGATCTCAAATGCTTTGCAAGCTAAAGCAAACATAGCAAATACAAATCGATTTCTGTTCTGGCCAGAGCAAGAATCCGAGTAAAACGAGATCTTTGTTTTACCCTGACTCGCTTGATCCTGTATAAAGGACCACAAACAACTTGCTATTTCTATTGCACCCCTCTTAGCAATTTGATAATGCCAAACGTAGCAGAATCCTTTAAGCTCTAAAATATCAAAAACTGTAAAGTTATAAATAGGATATTTGCGCTTGTAATGGAATGATCCAACCTCACTTTGTGGAATGGTTAAAACTTTTTCTAAGTCAAAACATGCAACAACACTGTTTACTTTGTCAAATTCCCTTTTTTATTTTTCTTTTATTTCTCTGACTATATTTTTTGCTCGTAAATGCTTCTCATACTCATCCTTTAACTGTTCCTTTCGTGCATTATCAGCATTTTTATAAATTGAACACACTTCGCATAAATCTTTTTTTGGTTTATGGAATGAAATGTTAAACTTAGTATTGAAAATGTATTCATATTGTCGTCTAGTGGCTTTTATAACTTCATTAAATATACTCTCTGTATCTATCCAGCTTAAGTACAAGCGTTGCATTTTTGATATATTTAATGTTTCTTCTAAGTATTCTTTCTGGCTATCTTTTCGAACGTAATGAGCCTCAACTCTTTCAAATTTATTAATGTGAGTAACGATGCTTTGTTCAGTCTCGACAGACATTTTCTTTGGCCTGTTGTCGTGTGTTCCTCTTAAATCTATTAACAAACTCCCTGCTGATTTCTTATCTAAAGCAGTATATACTACTTGTTGCGTTATTCTCAAAGTATTGAGGAACATTGTTTTACATACTCGTAAGCAGGTGTTCATTTCTGTATCAGTCGGGAGATGGTAAACAATTTTATTGTTTGTAAGCGATTATTTTTTCTCTCAAACGTCATTTTCTTTATACCCGCCGTACTAACAAATCCAACCAAATTAGTAAATATTACTAATAATCATAGTTAACAACAATAACAACAATGTTTAGAGGCATACACTTTTGTACCCTTTGTCCTTTTATCGACCGGTACCGGTACCTTATTCTTCAAGCTGATAATAGGTACACAAATCATTATACCTACAAAGTAAACAAACGTTGCCATGAGCCCAACAAAACTAATAGGTAACAAATAAACGATATAATCGGTTAAAAACGTGGGATATTTTAAATAACCTTCTGGTACGTAATAGGTACCTATTACATTAAAACCTAGGTACCTACACTAGAAATAGTGCTTATATAAACAGCATTCGGTTTAATATTTCCTTATTATATACAAACAATAAATTAATACAATGTAATTTATAATTACCAACCTTTTTCTGAGTCATTGTAAATCATTTTTAGAATTCTTTTGCACCGTGATGAACCAGCCGTTGTTTTTCGCTTCATTATGAATAATATGTAAACTACACAAGCATAACTAAACACAAAACAACTAGGTACCTAATGATAAGTATTGCATCCTATTGATAACAGATAAACATCATTGTTTTTATTTGTAAACACAATTATCACGTGCTGCGCGACTGACCCTGTTAAGGAAGCGATTCCAGCTGGTTCTAATTATTTGAAAATATTCGGTTATAAGGTCACGCGCCGCTCCTCTGTCCCTCTCCCTCTTCGACTAAGCAGCCATTGCTGTTTTGATAACAGGTGCGAAGATAGTCTAAGCTCGTCAAACGAAATTTGATGCATAGAATATTATCAGTGAATATTCGTATTTTAATGAATACAATATCACATAGAGAAATTTTATGCGGTAATCGTTATTACACAATGTGAGTATTATTAATTAAATGGCAAACAGCTGTTACCACAATTTTTATAGCGACTTTATACGGCAAGAAGCAATACTCTAAAAATTCGTATCGGCCGTAACAACAAAAAATGTGTATCAGATTATTACACAAATATAAAGTTTATTAAAGTTGTGAAAAAAGATGTTTTGTACTCACGCACGTTTGTTCGTGTTTAGGCGATGAATTGTAATTTGTGTAACAAGTGAGAATACCAATATTCGTGTGGCCTTGCTGATTATATATTCCGTAGAATAAAAATGTTTTCATTAATAAATCAGAAAATAATAAGCATACCCCCCTAGAAAAAATAGGGGGGGTGTATTACAACCTCAGGAATCAAAATCAGCAAAAAAAATTTTTTACGGTATTAACCCTTGCACGTTTATTCGGTGGGGCCATCGATATATTTTTCTAAATAAAGATATATAGATAGATTATCAAAGGGTTAGTTTTACCACACTTGAAGTTTGCAATCTACAAGTGATTTGCCGAACTACATTGCCCTTTAGCGATTTTAAATAACGAATTTCCAAATTCAACAGAAATTTCCGTTTCGATTTTCAAAAACATTCTCACGGCTCATTTACGTTCTCATTTTAAAATGTAAATACATGTACGGCGGTCTATCAACTCGATAGCCATCGACAACAAAATGGTTTAAGATTTTCTGTTTACGGAATTTTGTCGATGGCCATTTATAATGATGACACGTTCGTGTGTATGACGATATTCGTTTTTGGTTTTAATTGCTAGGTTTGATACTATGGAGTCTTCATTTTCATTGAGATTTAAGAACTTACAATTATGCTGTTTTTTTATGGCAACCAAAAAAAATATGAATATGAACCTTGTGAAACACTAATGAGGAGTAAAATTTTATGTAAATTACACCCAAAAACTTACACCTAAAATAACTGTCTCAACTTCCATCAAGAAAAAAAATAAGTTTCTGCTCCTATTTTTACTTTCTAACTGTACTCGTTTTTAATTACCTGTTTTGAACTTTTTAAACCACTTTCAGAAAGTGATTTTATTGTAAATCAAGGAAAGTTATCCAACCACTAAATCCTATACGGGTACGGTCTCAGCCGGCGTAGAACACAACACTCATGTCATTTCCATATGTACGGTTACGGCGCAGCCTTACACGCGTTCGGTATCTAATCCCGTCGTCAGCATCACAGGTGCGCGATGACATCGCTCCCTGCGCGCAAAGGCACAAACTATACGCTGAAACGGGTGAGGCTTTTCAAGGTTCCGTAGTTAAATAAGGAACCCTTATAGTTTCGCCATGTCCGTCCGTCTGTCTGTCTGCAGCTTAGCTCAGAAACTCTTAGACAAAAGTCTAAGAGGTCAGAGGGGTCTTTGGATAGCTATTCAAACATATTGCAGGTTTGTGCATGATTAAGGGATCAGTTTGTGAAATTTAAAGTGCAATTTTTTGTTAGAGGCAAGTAAATATAGCCCAAACTATGAATACTAAAAATCAGAAAATATATCAAATGAAAGCGCATATAACGAGTTTAAAAGGAAAACTATCACGACTTAGTTAGATATCATTGGTTCTTGAGATACAGGCGAAAGTATTAATACCTATACTGGTATACCTAGTACTTGTTCATGCACATCAAATAATTCCCGAAAACAATTTTCTCTTACAAACTAGCTTTTTTGGCGTAAAACTATAACACAGGCAAACCTTCCTGCTGTCCTAATCTAAAACTGCGCTCTCTAAATTAGACGTATCAAATTGGTTTTGAACACGTCAACCTCTATTTAATTCTTGTTAGACTTTTCTTAGCGTAATTCTGGACATGTCAAAATTTAAACAAAGGTTTCGAATTAGAGCCACTGTCTGTCTTCAACAAACCCTACCTCAACTCAGCACACTTTACTTATATCGCCGTAGCGGCGGTAAATCACGCCGCATGAGACCGCTTATCGCCGCATCGCGCGCTCTAAATTAGATCGAACACGATTCCTACAAGCGCAGGCTTGTTTTAAGGCAATGTCGCATGATGATTTGTCGTTTTTATGATATCCGCGCTTGTTGCTTGTTTATAATTTTTTAATGGCGGTTGTGATGTTGCGTTATTGATTTGGGTTGTCTTTTTTGTGTGTTTGGATTCTGGACATTTAAGGTGATATAAAGTTCTTTATTGTTATTTTTATTTGACTCCGATTTTTTTTCGGTATTAACTAGTCAGAAAACGTTTTGTATTGTACATTTTTGTCTATTAGATCTAAAACCGCGTTCTTATTTCAATAATTTCAGTTGAACCATTCAATTGTCTGTAAAAAACATAACGCTTGCCGCTCCTTTTTAAATTGCGAACGCGTCCTGTCAAATCGTACCATTTTTAAATTTCCTCTCCGGTCAACGCACTCGAAACGCAAAATGCCGAAAACGCAACGAGCGTTATCCGAGTGTGCGTATTCGAGCATGTAACTCGATGCAACAGATCGATTCTTTCCTTACGACTTAATTAATTTGACTCCATGCACTTTAATTTTTTGGCGACAAACAACAATTTTATTCGAGCTTTATACTTGTAAAGATAAAGTTGAAATTAAGTTCAGTGATATGATATTTATTCATCCGCATAAACTGAAGGCTTATGACAGAGTCGATGAAAAATGGCGGCCGAAAAGGTTGTCACTGGGTAATCAGTAATCTCGAATGGAATCTGGACATACAATTAGCATATTAATTATTTTGTGTTACGTGGGATTGTTGCTTTTTTGCTCTAGCTCGTAAATTGGATTGGTATTTTAAGTTTCAGAACGAATTAACTTTACATGACAGCGATATTAAGCTTTATTTTTTTGTAGAAGCGAAGGTACTTTGATGTTACTGCTTATAGTTAAAATGATAACAAGATTCGTATGCTTTTGAAAATCGCTTACTTTCTTTGTTTTCGTGATTTTCTATTACATAATATTTATAATAGTATTGTTAATAATTATTGTATTAGTGGGTCGTAACATAATGATACTAGCTTCTGTCCGCGACGAAACAATGTTTTTTCCTTATAAAAGGTAGTCGTAGGTGTTAATTCAGGATATAAGTTATTTTCGTTCTAAATTTCAACTCAATCCTCGTAGAAACGACTAGAAGTTTCCACGTGAAGGAGTTATAAACATAGTAAGGGCCTGTTGTTTGATCAATAGTTAAACTAATTGTTAATTATCGTAACTAATGGTTAAATTAATCTCAAGGCATTGTGCCAAATTTTCGATTCTTTTTTGGAATTTTGACAATTAGTTGAGTTGACTACTGATCAAACAACAGGCGCTAACTCACACACACTCACATGTATATAATCTAATTGATTTACCAACTCTTGTTTTATTTACTTAAAACATCGATTATTCATCTAATTATTTAAAGACACTTCAATAAAAAGTACTAGGCCTCCATATGCTAAAGAAGTCAGAAGAAAGTTGTCCCTGCATTCCCACGGAGGTCATTCGGGCGGCGTCGGCAACCATCGGTAATGTCCGCCAAATGACAGGGCGGCGGTGTTCACACGCCCCGGCATTCTCGTCATTGTAAAATGCGATACCAACAGGTAAATAGATAGGATTTAATCTGATTAAGTGAGACTAGGTTTATGGCCTGATTTCCGAAGTGTTGATCCAATTAACCTGTAACAGCTTTTTAGAATTGTGAGCGGAAAATGAACTCTATCTACTTACTATTTTAGTTTATTTTATTATAGTCGAAATGCTTTTTATTATTCCCCAAATATAAAATATTTTTGACCACAAAACCCGTAGGTTTTTGTATTGCAATCGCTAAAGCTACGCCATTTAAATATATATCAAAGTTAATGACAATCTCTTTTAATTTAAATAATGTTATGACTTTCATGTATTATGTATACATAATAAAGTTAAAAGGAAAATGTTCCGTCACCGTTATCCTGTTTAACTTTTGTTGCCTTAAAACTAAGTGAATTCCAAACGCCCTAAGCTGCCACTAATCATCTGTAGCACGCCAATATCGCGAAGTTCTCACAATGCGCTCAATACAGCTACAGTACAGCCATAGCACTAATAAGTGAGCGCGACGAATCTGTAATACCGCGGGAACCGAGGCGAGCATACGGACTACAAAAGTGATGATCTATTTTTTATGCCCTTACTTGATTTTATTTTATGGCAAACGTAAGAGAACTCTTGATGAAGAGAATTTAACGTATTCGGTTGGAATTGGAAATAATTTTGGTATTGTCGAATTTGTAAAATCAAGAGGATCAATGTAATAAAAGTAATTTGTGATTTTTGACATTTAGTATTTAATATAAATTTTAATGTTTTGTTTTGTGATCTTACATGTATTTTATGACTATAAATTTTTACTATAATATACATTATGTTGGATGAATAATAATATTTGCACGCTTGCTTGCAAGCTGGATACACTGGACATTATATAATATTTTAAATTGACTGTAACATCTTGTGTACTGTATTCTGCAAATAAATGATATTGATTGATTGATTGATTGATTGATTGAGGATTGGTGAACCGACGCATAAATCGTGTAGCTGTCGATAACGTAAACCTAGTGCGATTTCCAAGTGTTTTGCATACGTTGTAGTTACTCTGAATAACTTTAGCAAGAACTTAAGTAAGTGTCATAATCTTCATCACACACTGTTTTCATCGCATGTATTAAACTATTATTTCTGTATTACATATTAAAAAAAAAAACAGGGGACAATCTCACACAAATTGACCTAGTCCCAAACTAAGCTCTAGGCTTGTACTATGGGTACTAGACAACGATAAACATACTTATATAGAGAAATAAATACTTAAATACATAGAAAACATACAAGACTCAGGAACAAATATTCGCGCTCATCATACAAATATCTGCCCTTACCGGGATTTGAACCCAGGACCGCTGGCTTCGGAGGCAGGGTCACTCCCAACTAGGCCACCCTGTCGTGTATTTTAAATGTTAACTTAGTTTTAAACACTGTTAATTTCTCTAAATGCACCGGTTTTTTTTTCTCTGTTAAACATGTGGTTGACTGGTAGAGAATGCCTTTAGGCATTAAGTCCGCCATTTGTACTTTTTACATTTGTCTGTATCGTGCAATGAAGATAAAAAAAAACTAGGTAGAAAACGTTTGCGTGTTTTTTTTATTTGTCTCTTTCCAAAAAAATTTTTTTTGGGAGGATTAACATACAGACCTTCTTTCTATAATATCTGTAACATATTGAAAAAATGTTAAGAAGTGGTCTAGGTTTAGTACGGTTTAAAGACAGAAACATTACGATTTGTATGGAAATGACCAGCTTCATAATCCTGCCAATTTTTAACCAACTTTAAAAAGGAGAAGGTTCTATATTCCACTGTTTTTTTTATGTATGTTCACCGATTTCTCTGTCAATAGTTTACCAACTTTCAAAGTTATTTACTGACTTATCGAAACAAATGAATTCGGATCTTTGTGATTCAAATTTAGACCTTTGATAAAATATTTCGTTTTAATTGAAATTCACAAGGTTTTTGTAAGATGCCAGTGTTAAAAACATGTGCAAACGTCATTTGTCATTGCCAATGGAAAAATGCAAAATTTTGACAGGTTAAGTAAGTGGTGGTCGTTTCTAACCAGTCACTAAGTAATCTGTTGACAGTACAACATAAATTTGAATTTAATTATATCAATATCGCCATTGTATATTGACAGTTAGCTATCAATTAATTAGTGACATTTACATTGCATAAATTCAACGTCAATGAAAAGGTTAGGTGTAAAACATTTCTTACGCTGAATTAATCAGTAATTTGTCTGATAAAGACGGGCATTATTGAGACTTAAAATAGTATTTATTTTGTTATGTCAATTTTAACACAAGCCAAGTGTGAATTTTGGTAACGTTAAATCTTAAAGGTATTTTTTTTGTTTTTGCTTTATATTTTGGTACGATGCGCTCGATTTCTTGATTCTCACCGTTTCATTTTCAACTCGTAGGTAATAACCGGCGAGTTTAAGTAGTACCATCAGAGCGTACAAAACATATTTTAGCGCGTGCATTCGCAATTAGGCAGCTTTACACGACATAGAGCTAGACTGCTCCATCCACCTCTGGGTGGTGATTCTCTTAACACAGCGCTGCGTCGAACGCAAAGATGAACGTATATCCGACCAGTTTAAGTAGTCCCGTCGGAGCGTAAAAAACGCATTTTAGCGGGTGCCTTGTCAATTCGGCAGCAGAGCTCGGTCGCCCAGCGGAGCTTTACCTTTGCGTTCGACGCTGTGTTAAGAGAACCACCCTCCTGACCGCACGCTATTCATATTATTTTAACACATATTGTCGATCAGTCGCTGTGGTGGTCGAGTCACAGATTATAAATGACGTTTACTGGACAGTTCACCTCGTAGCTCGTTTGCCTCTTCTTCGTTTGTTCGTTTGCTTTAGTGGTGGTAGGACCCTGTGCAGGATCCGTCCGGATCGCTACCACCATCTTATCAATGAACCGCCCGCCAAGCAACAGTGTTCGCATTGTTGGGCTAACCGTGTGGGGATAAGACAACCGGTGAAATTACTAGTATAGAGGCATTCCATCTTAGTCCTCATGGTTGGCAACGCATTTAGGATTATAGTATTGAAAATTCAAATGTCTATAGGTCTAGAGGTCTAGGTCTTGGGTAGTAGAAAAAATACTTGATTAAAGCGTATCATCAAATTTTACATTTTATTCAAAGTTTCTTGAACAAATAGTTAAAAAATAATACAAATATATTGCGTTCATTAAAACATGAAATGGAAATTAATAAAGGTTACCATTAACGCGTCAGGTTCAGCTCTCCCAAGTAGTCTATTTAATTGGTTATCTTTTTTATTGCTATTTAAGTGTTACTTAAGACATTAAACCACTTTCATTATTGGGCCCTTAGTGCTGTAAAAGCTTCGCCTGCATTATTATAGCACTAATATGAGATAATTTTATGACTTCAGACGTTACTGGGGTACTCAATGGTCATTTTATACCAACTCTTACGTCATTTAAAATGCTTAACGTTATGCACTTACTGTAATCAATGTAATTATATAGTATTTTCTGGTTTTAGCTCACGCAAAATGTATACTTATCTAGGTTATTTCAGTACTTAAAATTAATAAGTAATTAATTCTATGACGGTCTTTTTGTAACGGCAAACAAAACAACTAAGGACTTCGGGTTTAAATTAATGCGTAACTATCATCTAGATGATCTATTTATCCCAACCATGGTTTAAACCTGCCGAGGTCCCTAATTTTGCCACAGACTGTTAATTTGAGACTATGTTTGACATGCATCATTACTACCTTAAAAGGACTAGTCTACTTTTTGGTCAAAGGCGAGAAAGCAATGTATTGTACCGCCCATTCCCACAATGGAGCAATGCGAACAGTGCTTCTAGGTGGTAGGTTAAAATGAAGGGTTGTTGGGTATGTCCCCATGACACTGTTCTTTAGGGTTCCGTACCCAAAGGGTAAAAACAGGACTACTAACACTCCGCTGTCTGTCTGTCTTTCACCAGGCTGTATTTCATGAACCGTGATAGTTCAACAGTTGAGATTTTGACAGATGATGTATTTCTGTTGTCGCCCATATAACACACGTGATATTTTTTTGCTGTTTTTTGCTCGTTATTAACAACGGCAACAGGACGCTTTTTTGTCACCCATAGACACCTGCAGCACCAGAGGAGTTACAGGTACGTTGCCGGCCTTTTAAATGAGAGTACGCTCTTTTCATGAAGGTTTGAAGGTTGTATTGGTCCCGAAATACCGCAGGCGACAGACCATTCCACAGTTTAGTTGTGCGTGGCAGGAAATTCCTAGTAAAACGCACGGTTGTGGACTGCCAACCATCCAAATAAAGGTGGTGGAAGTTCTGTCGCGTAGGGCGAAGGCGGAAGGATGTGGCAGGAATTAATTCGAACAGCTCCTCGGAGCACTCCCCGCTATACAGGCGATAGAGAATGCAGAGCGATGCTACATCTCTACGCAGCGCCAAAGAGTCTAGCCGATCAGAAGTACGCTGGCAGCCGACAATTCACAGAATATTTAGATTAAAAATAAATAATTTAATTAAAATAAAATAAGTATTTGAGGTGGGCTTCCATACAACAAACGTGATTTTTTTGGCGTTTTTTCTCCATTTAATACGGACACCGTGGTTATAGATAATGGTACGGAACCCTTCGTGCGCGAGTCTGACTCGCACTTGGCCGGTTTTTCAATTAGATGACTCGATTTTATCCTCTACTCACGGTCACAAGCACGCCAACGCATGACAGTATGCATTTGAAATAGCAATAGTTTAGTGGTGGTAGGACCCTGTGCAGGGTCCGTCCGGATCGCTACCACCATCTTATCCATTAACCACCCGCCAAGCAACAGTGTTCGCATTGTTGTGTTCCGGTGTGGGGTAAGACAACCGGTGAAATTACTAGCATATAGAGGCATTCCATCTTAGTCCTCAGGGTTGGCAACGCATTTGAGGTCTTGGGATTATAGTCTCGACAATTCAAATGTCTATGGGTCTCAGATTCCACTTACCATCGGGTGGCCTGAGTGCTCGTGTGCCTTCTCGTTAACATAAAAAAAAAACTTGTTTTTTTTTTCTTCGGGGTTGTTGCAGAATACCAGTGATTTGCTCATGATGAGCAAAGCTATACGCTGAGCCATTTCCCTTTTGCACCGCTGCAATGCACACATTGTTTGGGTAACTTTTGTGTAATTTTAGTGCCATAGTGTTGTATATGTGATTTATAGCACGCCAATAAACGTTTCATCTATGTACCTATCTAATGTTTCTAATAATCATCATAAGTATTACCCGAAATAATTCCGTTGTAAATATTCGGTTTCTATATCACTTTTATTGGATTCTTGCCAATATTCTTAGTTTAGCTACTTCGCCTTTACTATGCAAAACTATTAATACCAAAACAGATCCTTAAAATACTCAATTAATGGCTTAGACCATAGCGATTACTTTAATTGAAACTTTGCCTACTCGATAAACCGACCACGTGAATAAATACGCAATTAAAATGAAGGATCCGGTCACTTACGCTGCTATCCAATTAGAGCATTGGTACAGTCCGCTAAGGATTATAACTATTGCCGATTATACACCAAAAGTGTTTTACAATTATAAAAATAAAAACAAACCAATTTAGTAAACAGTATATAACATAATAATATTACTGTTTCTTGTATGGCAAATGGAACACAAACGAGCATACAGGCCACCTCATGGTCGGTGGGATCTCATGACTGTAATCCTAAGACTGCGTTGCCAGCTGAAAGGATAACAATAGAATGCCTTTATGTTAGTAATTTCAGCGAATGATAAAATCACATGTAGAAATTTATGTTATGATCAATAATTGATTGAATTGAATTGATTCACGGTATTAATAAAAAAAAATGCCGTATTTCTCGTAATTGCGAAACAATATTTATTATAACATTCACTGTATACATATTTACAAATAATTATAGGTACAGCGTTGCACAAGAATTCCTATTTCTACAACTAAAGCCCACTTTAACAAAATTAGAGGAAGCGAAAGGTGTTAAAATGCTCGTATAAGCGCTGTTATAATCTCTTATACAACCTGAGCAGGAATAAATAACATTATTGGAATTTAAGTTAATTAAAATACTGTTTAAGCCGTAAACTGTGAAGTATTTCGACGTGTTAATGAGATAAACGCACTTAATGTATTTTGATTAAAATGGTTTTTAAAACTAGTAAAATGCAGGTGTTAAAGAACCTACTCGTATAATAAACATTAAAGTTATAGTACACTTGACATTTGAAATGAAATTTTAACGTCGGCTTTTATGCTGCTCTATGGCATAATCGGGCTATGTAGAATTTGACATTATGGATGGCAATGGAACGCTAATTTTAATGAGTTTGAATGGGTTCTTTATTTATAAAAATGACTCAGTAAACGTCAAATTTCCTACAAACACAAAAAAGCTATGATATCTTACGTATTGACTAAAAATAACAGCTTTTAAAATTTACTATTTATTCAAACAAAGCTACCGTATAATTGTTTATTAGCATGTTTGTAAAGATCACGAAATAGATCGCGATCGGCGCGGGCGCACGTTCCGTGCACAATTTAACGCTTTCGGGCTCAAGCACCGTGAACGCATTTAAATACAAGTGTTTTAATGTTTGTTTGTTAATTAGCAGTTTAATAGACGTAACGTATATTAAATTAAGTGATTTAATGGTGTTATTAAAGCCGTATAAATGTCTCTTGTACTTTTTTTACTTTTTTTGGGATCAAATCGACTTTAATGAAATTCTGCTCGTACCAGTTTTTTATACCTAATTTTATGTTAACATCGGAACAATACACGCATCATTTAAATAAATCACCAGGTAATGCCGTCGAACGCCCAGTTTTATTTGTTATTAATGGTTTTTTTACTCACAGAAAATGACTAGACAAATTTGTATAAAAAATAAATCATCAATCATTGATAATAAAAAGGCATGCGCCCTTAAAATTTGACCTTTTTATAATTTTTCACAATTGGAATATTTGTCATTCAAAGGATTCCGTTAGGCGATCGATCGATAAACCGATGATTTATTATAACTAATTGATATAATTCACGTCACTGACTGCCCCTCAGGGTGCCGCGGAAAATGTCATGACGCAACAAATTTTGACAGACCATGACAAATTGTTGTGACAAAATATTTCAACAGTTGCGTCAAATGAAACCAACCCCCCTCAATGAATGTAGAATCTCACAAACTTATCTTTATACTAATAAAAACATACACAACCCTTATTAAAATGACAAAAGGTCACATTTCAAATATATTGTATTTCACGAACCGTAAGTTCCGTGTGTAACGCGGAGGACGAATGATGCGGCGTTCTTAATTCAAATTTAAAATTTGAATGAATGAATTCCAAATGGGTCCGAATTAAAGAAAAAGGTTTTATCGAAACGTTTGGTTATCCGATTTGTCCGATGATTTGGCATTTCATTATCGCATCTGTTGCAATGTAAATTCTTTTGCGTTGCATTTGAATGTCAGGATTGATATGAAAAGGAGAATGGCTATAGCCAACATATCGGATGCATATGGTTTCTATATTGCCATTGTCGACATTATTAGTGAGACAGAATACTAGAAAGTCAGAAAGAAACAGATGTTAAATCAATGACAAGTCGGGGTCGATTACGTTGTGCAGCTTGACTAATTTGTTAATTGACACAACTTCATATCCTGTTAGGGGATAACCGTTGTTCACCGTTGGAAATCGTCTTTAAATACCATCTAAAAAGTTAAAGTTTAAATAAGTAATTTAATTTAAATTATTCTTCGAATTTTCTATTAAAGTTGACACCAAAACAAGTGAAAATTAAAAGTTTTAACTAACATTACATTTGAAATTGGCACACTTTTAACCTGGGGTTTCACTAACACGACGTCACGTCAATAATCCGACACTAACTGTTCCTATAATCGAGTTGTCAGTGTAAAATTACAAGTGAATAGGTGCCAATTGATTGACAATTTAACAAATAAGCATTTCCTTTAGTTACGGATTTAAATAATAGACTGGATTAGAGATTTCTATGGTCGGATTTTGACCTGTGACCCAGAAATCTTGGGATCGATGACTGGTCAATACGTAAATACAATGGTATGGAGAGACGAGCTATCACCTGACTTTTTTTGTATGTAATAGTCCTATTGTTTGATGTAAGTGATACTTTGCTATGGTCTAGCGTGGCGTTTCGTTGCTGCGATTACATTTTAATTTTGGAAATTAATAAGTCGCAATTACGTTCCATCCCTTGGATTTGAAACTTGATATTGATGAACTTTCCTCGTGATTTCGTCTAATCCACGAAAAATTTAATTTCGCTGCTTGTGTTCTTTTTTATTCTTGGTCATATACTTTGATTAGCTGTTAAACTGTTTGTTGCTATTAAAAACTTAAAATTTCCTTGTTTCTACTAAAAAAAACTTTGCATTAACTGACCGTTAATTTGGTAAACTGATATCTAGGGTACGAAACATGCGTTTTATTTGCAAATGAGATGGCTACTGGCAAATGAGATGTAAGAACCAAGATACACACACATGTAATTCTGAAGATTGCAAATGGGTTGCCAAACCTGAGGACAAAAGATATAATGTCTAGTAGCCTATTCAGTCTAATCATAAGTACATTAAGAGGAGTGGGTTCTCCTGACACCGGTAATTAATATACCTAATAGGAGGTCCACCCCAACATAAACGATGTATCGTTTTTTTCTTCCATTTTCATAGTCATTTCACCGGTGTCTTATCCCTGGCCCGAAGCAAAGTATATAGTAAAGGAGAAGTAGTTTGAAGTCAGTGGCTAGATGTCGTTTCTTGTGCGTGACTAGCGCCGCCCACAGCGTTACGGACGCGTTACGCACACATACAACCCGAGCGATGTGCCATTGTTTGAAGGTGAACTACTTGTCCTATACTTATACTTTGGCCGAAACTATACAATGCGAACACTGCTGCGCGTTTCTGACACGGTGAACATAATTACTCTTAGTCGTGCGTTTGTCAACGTCCTGGGGGGTGATTCTCTCAACACAGCGCTGCGTCGATCGTCGTCGTCGATTAGGCAGCTTTATACGACACTGAATTCGACTCACCTTCCTGCTGCCTTATTGAGAACACACGCTAAAATGTGTTTTGTACGCTCCGACGGGACTTCTTAAACTTGCCGGATAAAACTTCGCCTTTGAGATCGACGCAGCGCTGTGTTGAGAGAATCACTCCTCTGAATGTATAATCGTGCTAAAGAAACCGCGGTGTAATGTTAGCGCTGAGTCATCGCACCGCTTCCCAAGCTCGTGCCGTAGCGATCTCACTAGAGCATCGCTAAACACGATATCTCAGCCATTACTTGGTTTAGCTGATATTTAAGACACATATGCGAGATATCACGTAATTGTTGATATGTCATATTTTTTTTCTTATTCGAGTGTACTAAGAATTGAGCAAGAGGTTTTTTTCATGGCAATGAGAAGGCACACGAGCATTCAGGCCACCTGATGGTAAGTGGAATCTGACCCTCATAGATATTTGAATTCCCAAGACTAAGACTGCAATCCTAAGACCAGAAATGCGTTGCCAACCTTGAGGACTAAGATGGAATGGAATGAAATTATATAAGTCTTCTAGATGGAGAGCAGGAGATATATCTAATGAACAGTTGTGTTACGTGATTTTCAGCCATATGTAAATAAATAAATAAATACCACAGTACAATGTCTCACCAATTGACCTTGTCCCAAACTAAGCTCTAGGCTATGGGTACTAGAAAGCGATCTATATATACATATACATATATAAAACATCCAAGACTCAGGAACAAAATACTCACGTTCATCACATAAATCTGCCCTTACCGGAATTTGAGCCCGGGACTGCTAACTTTGCAGGCAGAGTCACTACCAACTAGGCCAACATGTCGTCAAATACATTACCAATATGGCTTAAAGCAAGGTGGGATAAAGGAAATGTTGTATATTGTTAACTTACTAACATACGAGCGTCCTGCAAGTGTAATTATTGAGTCTGACTGTACGTACTACGATGAACATGTAAGCTTTTTATACATAAAGGCGTTACCACATTGTCAAAAACACAATAGCTTCCGTTGCTCCAAATCGATTCCTGTTCCATTCACGAGCGAATTACCATCGATTAGTATTCGAGTACAATCGAATGAAGAATCGACTCGTGGTAATTAGTCATTGTTTAAATTGGAATTTAAAGTAGATCCTTCTAGTAATTATACAGTTATTGTATTGTTATCGAAATGTTTGTTGTAAGAAAGGTTCTGTGGATGGTACGAGTATAGAGAAGATAGATTTATTATTGATGATTTACTCGTATACATACTGGTGTTTTTAGTCGTATTTTATACGTATTAGGTACATAGACAAATTATCTACTCATCTACCTACTAATTATTTCGCAAAACACGGTATAAAGCCGTTTTCCAAAAAAAGTGCACATCATTAAAGACAAAATTAAGAAAATTTAACTTTTTCCATTTCTCGTGACGAAATGGAAAAAGTTAAATTTTCTTAACTTTTTCCTTAACGATGTACACTGTTTTTGGAAAACGCCCATAACCGTGCACCTTGAACTAATTGCCAACCTTTTTAACAAAAAAAACATTCAATTACCTACACTATTTGAAACTAACAAAAAACAACATTTTGCAAACTAACCCAGAATTGAAGATTATCTTCTAATCCCACCATTAGGAACAATGGATCCCACCCAGAAAAAGCAAGTTTAAAACGAAATTGCACTAACTTCAAAAAGGTGCAACAATAAGATGCAATAAACTGACCTCCTCGAGCAAGTAATAAACATTCCGTATGCATAATTATAAGGATAATTTCAAGCCTAGAAAACAGGTACGTTCACGAACTTTGGCTATAAAGCCGTAGAACCTTGTCATACACAACTTACATGATACGAAGGAAATTACAACAATATTAATATGCATGAAAAACAGAGTTTAATTTCATTGATGTAATGAAAATGTAATGCTTAATAAATAATGCTCATTTTTGATCCTTTAATTTCTTTAAAACTAATAGGATTTCCACGATTTTTGAATATGTTGTAGATATTACAAAAATGTAGGATTCAGCTTTTTTTTTTTTTCTTTCCAATATCTATTATCTTGGAAAGGAAAACGTACAAACCTAGTTTTTCATAATATCTACAACATATTCAAAAATCGTTAAAATCGGACAACGTTTATGGGGAGAACGTTATCGCATTTTGTATGAAACTTTTGTGGTTCACAGTCCTCTTAACAAAAAATGGTTTTCATGTAAGACAATTATGCCCCTACTTAGATAGGTACTTGTACACATTAGAGACAATTAACTTGTTCCTTTTTCAAAGTTCTGTGGTCATTAACTAAGTCTGATACGTTATTAAGTTTAGGGCAACGTAAACCGAAGTAGGACCTAAGGTGGTTACAAAATATATTACTATGCTTTTGTGGTAGGTACGTTAAATAATTAAATGCATCCACTATTACGTGTTAAATAACTTCCTGTTTTACAATAAACCCTTAATAATCATTTTTATATATAAAACATGTGTTTCTTAATGTTTAGTTGAAATTTACTGGTCAAAATGGACAAGCGTAACATTTTCAACAAAAGGCGTAAAATACGTATCTTCTACAGCTTTCCCAGTCAATGCAATCTATTCCCAAGATAAGAAAGTCAAATCTCTATGGACTTAGCATTGCGCTTACGCCCTTTTAGTTTTCGACAAATGTTAGTACAAAAAACGTCGGCACTCAAAAGGCGGCGCAGGCGCAGTCATAAAGTTGATCTATTCGCAGAAAAGAAATTTGCACAACTATATTGTGAGTTAGCTAGCATGCCGAAGCAGTAAAGTATTTTATGGTGTTTTTTGATGTTTTTTCTATAGTTTCAAGGGAATGGCAAAAGAGAAGTTTGCCCTAAGATATCTTAATAGGCTATGGAGAGAGTTTACCGTTATAAATTGTGTAATGTTTTAGGTAGAAACTGTTTTTATGCGCGCTACGTGTGTCAATATGGCGTGTCAGGGTCATACACACTCATAAAAACAAAAGTTGTCTCTCCTGTGGTCATTAGTTAAAAGCTTGTGTGCATATAAGTTGACGGCGTTTTTGCCGGAATGGGAGCCAGAAAATTAGGCCTAAAAACGTTAACTTTCGGTGTGTCCACAGGAAAGACGGTAACTTAAATCTGTGTATGACCCGTCTATCATTTCATGGAAAAGACCTTTCATCGAACGCTATTTTCTTCTAAAACCATAATGGTTTCTGGGTATCTTGTGTTGCTGGCAACACAAGTTTTAAATTGGTAAGTTTGGTATTTTTTAACTCGAAACCTCTCTTCCGGGGTAAGAATGGTTTCGGCGGTATCTCTCTCGCCTCCCTCCCATCTTGTCGTCATTTGTGTGCGGTTTAATAAATTTTGATGATTTGCTAAGTGGCTTTAATTCAAGAACCTAAAAATACAGCCAAAGCTCACGACATCTTGAACATCTAACCTAACCTAACCTACGTAATTAATGTTTAAGATACCCTGAAAACATTATAGTTTCAGCAGAAAATAGCGTTAGATGAAATGATGAGTTACCGTCAATACGTTACGTTACGATTTTATAAAATAAGGGGCCTTAGCCTGATGCACTCTCTTAACATTTTTATGTCGGCTATATATGTTAGTTCCCTACCATATATAGATTTAAAGACGAATCTAATTACCTACGCCTCACTCTTAAATCGGAGCCGTTAAGGCTACAGGAGGTCACAACGGAATGGACATACCATACATACATACACGCAAAGTACATTATCCTCCTTCTGGGCCAGTCGGGTCAAAAGACACCACTATTACCAGTTTATTTATAAAATTATCATTTTTCATGTCAAGCATTCTAAGAAAAAACATACACGCTTCTAGAAGCCGTATAACAGCTATTAACTGGATACAAATTCGATATATCTCTTCTAACGCCGACATATATGATCTATACGAATGATCTACATAGTGATACGCATTGCGCAGCTCGGGGCGGGGCGCGCGCGACCAATCACTCGAGCGCTGGCACGCATGCGCATGACATGCCTTTAGTCATCGGAGGTGACGTCAGCTAGAGATGGGGTGGCGTTTAATATTAAAAAAACCGGCCAAGTGCGAGTCGGACTCGCGTACGAAGGGTTCTGCACCATTATCTTTAAAACATTATAATCTTTTGTTTGGTGTACCTATGGAAACCCCCTTAATTTATTTTGTTTCAGTTTAACTAAATATTCTGTAAATATTTCTACCGTCTACCTGTTGCCGATATTAATTAATATCGAGCAAAAACCGGCAAAAAAAATATTCGTTGGCCTATTACGCTCGTGTTTATAGATATGGATCAACGTGGATAAAGCATTTGACACTTTCTTACCAGTATATAAGTGCGAGAGTGACGAATGCTATATCCACCGCGATAAAGGCGATTATAATACTGGTATTGGGGTCCCAGTTTGTAAATTGAAGTTAGACGTTAATCTACATATAATAATATTATAAATCTGAAAGTAACCCTTTCTGTCTGTCTGTCTGTTTGTTACGCTTTCACGGATAAGCCGCCAAACCGATTTAGATGAAATTTGGTATGGAGTTAGTTCAAGTCCCAAGGAAGAACAAACGGTACTTTTTATCCTGAATTGGACGGTTCCTGAGGGAATAGCGATAAACGACTTCTACGCGGACGGAAACGCGGGAAACTGCTAGTCATGATTAAGATATATTTTGTACTATGGTTACTAGACTACGATAAACATACCTACTTAAGATAAAGACAGACGGGTCTTAAACAGATTTAGGTTACCGTCTTTCCTGTGGACACACCGAAAGTTAACGTTTTTAAGGCCTAATTTTTTGGCTAAGCCCATTCCCGCAAAAACGCCGTCAGGCCTGCTTTAGTCCTATCATATAAAAACATAACTTATATGCATACAAGCTCTTAACTATTGACCACAGGAGAGACGACTTTTGTTTTTAAGAATCGCTCAAATTTTAACTGTGAAATATCACTAAAGGTATTTATTTGCCTTTGTAAAAGTTTTATTTCTATAATTATAATATTTGTTTAATGCAGCGGCTTTCATACAATTAAGTGTTAACATACTTACATTCAACACGCAAGAACAAATCGCGCACACATATTTTCCCTTAGCAGAAATCACACAATCAAATAAAAAAATATACGTCTATCTTACAAATTAGGTTACTCAAACGACTTTGCCACCTGTCTCAACATCCTACCGGCGACGGAACCTTGACGACTGCGACCTTCGCGTAATGACGGGCCATCAACTCTTGCGCCGCCGATTATAACTGATGTGCTATTTGATTATTATTGCTTAAATCTCTGTGGAACTGTTGCTATTCTGTAAATAAAACGAGCCGTGACACTTATTCGGTGATTGGAACTTGAAAAAAGATTGTTATGTAAAAAAAATTTTTTGAGGCATATTTTTTGGTGATGATTGTACTTTTTTGAAAAGTCCTTGCAAGACCAACCTAATGAGACTAAACACGGTGGGTCTACTTTAAGCATAGTGGAGATCCTAGTCACCTTCTTGCTGCCTTCGAAGCTAGGGGTCCTGAGTTCAAATCCCGGTAAGGTCAGATATTTGTGTGATGAGCACGAGTATTTGTTTCAGAGTCTTGGATGTTTTCTATGTATTTAAGTATATGGGAAATATATACTTATTTCAGTAAGTTTATCGTTGTCTAGTACCCATAGTACAAGCCTAGAGCTTATTTTGGGACTAGGTCAATTTGTGTGACATTGTCCTGTGATTTATTATTATTATTATTCTTCCAACTCCATCAGCAGACCAGATTGATGATGCCATATTATATTGTATTATCATAGAAGTTACGTGCATATACCAAATTTCAGCTCAATGGGTCCCTGGGAAGCGGTTCAAAATCTGTTAATTTTAATCTTCTAATCTTGTATTCCTTACAAGATTTGACTCGAACATACATACATAGAAACATTGCATGCTACATAATTGCATGATAATAAAAAGCTTGTAAAGCTAACCAAATTGCAGCTATGTGGTTCTAGTGGTGGTGGGACCTAGTGCAAGATCCGTCCGGATCGCTACCACCATCTTATCACTAAACCAACCGCCACGCAGCAACGCAATGTTGTGTTCCAGTGTGGGGATAAGAAAACCGGTGACATTACTAGCATAGAGGCATTTCATCTCAGTCCTCAGGGTTGGCAACGCATTTGAGGTCTTAGGATCGCATTATAGTCTTGAGAATTCAAATGTCTATGAGTCTCAGATTCCACTTACCAGCACGTGGCCTGAGTGCTCGTGTTAAGATGGACTTAGTCCTCAGGGTTGGTTGAGATTGTAGCCTTGAGAATGAAAATGTCTATGGGTCACACATCTTTTTTTTTATATATTTTTAATCCGGCAACCAGAGCATCAGCTTGATCTTAGAGTTAAGCGTAATTTAAAAAAAAACTCTAGCTTAAGAGGTATGTTTTTTGTTTTAAAATAAATCCCTGAGCTAGTTTTAAACGAAGGCTTCTGAGTTTTTGGCGACTTTAAGTCGACGACATTGTCCGTCCAAAACTACTATTTTTAAATATTAACATTTGAATTGAAATACATTTGTACGTCTATCCCTCTTTATTTAAAAGCCATGCTCTCGTCGGTGGAGTAATCGCCAACTGCTGCGGTCCTCCGTCAACTGCTTGACTTTCTGGTACGACCCAACCTTAACCTTCTCTTTTATCTGCTCATTCTTCTCTTCTTGGTCTTCCTCTGCGTCTCTTTCCTTTTACCTTCCTTTCTTTTTATTTGTATGTTAATTATAAGAAAAAAGATTGGTTGAGGCATTCAACATTTATTTATTTAATAATATTAGCAGTATAGTGACATCTACAATTTCTAAAATACATTTGAAAGCGTACACCAAACTTCAATATCAATATAAACCCCAATTCGCCACCGGCTCTGTCCCACATACACACCGACAAAGTGGTTATCGATCGAGCGACGCGCTGACACTTGAATGCGATCGATCCTCATCCATATTGATCGTTGATCGACGGCCGACGCGTAAGGGCACGCGCATATTGTACACGGCGCGCTTTATAGCGACTGAAGTTGAAACCAGAGAAAAGTGTATAAGTTAAATGAAAGCATCATTCCTATCAATTAATAATTGGAATAAAAAAAAAAGTCTGCTTGGATTTTATGACGTTGTATTAATTTTTAGGTACAGTATATCTGACACCATCCATCCAAAGAATACAGTTGATAGAAGTATTCATGCATTCTCTCTCTCTTTGATGGTAAGAAAACAAGTTTATCAACGGGGTCCCATCATTTCATAAACAATGTTTCGTAAATGATTCATTCCACAAACATATCATTTGACTACCTGCTTTTTTCCAAGACTGTAAATAGTTCTGGATTTATTTCAGGACCGTTGTGTATAACCCTATAGGTTATAGGTTAGTGTTATAAAAATCCTGAAATATTTGTAGTTGCAGAAAAAAAAGTGGGTTAGCAAATGAATAAGTTGCGAAACGATGCATTTCGTCACTACTTTGAAAAACCCGCGTATCTAATTTTTCGTGACCATTTTAAACTTAAATGTGAAGAGAAATAAGTTTAAAATCGTTTGCGACGAAATATGAGATACGAGGTTTTTTCAAAGTAGTGACGATTTGTCAAAGATTTGTTGGCGAAAAGGCAGAGAACCTGTATCAACATACCGTGTCTATTTTAATTATAACCATCCACAACCCTTATGACACTCGCTCTACATTCCATCTGACATTATATTACTAACGTTTACGTATTCGTCTTATAGCATTGTAGATGTCAGTGGTATAAGCGGCAGCGGATCAGCAATGTGTTCAGACCTCAATTCGTCGGCGCCGTGTGATCTAGATCTCCCTAATCCTTCCCTGTGATGAATCTAATACATATTAACTGCGCGCGCGGTGGGAAGTGGATCGCTTTTTCTACTGTTTGTACAGCCCTGATTTATTCGATACGGGATCGATAAATGTATTTCAGTTTAAATCGTGCTTTGAAAAATAGATTGATATATAGCTTGGCAAAATTTATTTTGTGTTGGTGCCGCGGATTTACCACCGTCTTATGCATTAACCAATCGCCAAGCAACAGTGTTCGCATTGTTGTGTTCCGGAGTGGGTGACCACCGGCGAAATTACTGATGGCATTCTATCTTAGTCTATTAGATTGCAGTATTATGATTATAGTCTTAAGAATTCTCTCAGATCCCACTTATTATCAGGTGGCCTGAGTGCTTGTGTGCTTTCTCCTTATCACATTTTTTTATTTTTATTTAATTTTAAAGGCGAAGACTTAAAAAAATACATGTTTTAAAGTCTTTTAAAACGTAACAATCACAAAAATTACTAACACGACTCTATTATCAGATTAGACCGCGAATATGAGAGATTTTTCAGCACAATACTAGCTAAGATAATGCCGAAAGATAGAGATGTAATGAGATGTTGACTTATACTCACTAAAGATAATCGAATTTGAAGTGTCTAAAAAAGTATACGAAAATATCGCGTTTTACAAATGTTAACTATATTGATCGACTAAGGGAATAAGGGCTTGTAGTACTGTTAGGCGATGGGCTTGCAACCTGTCACTAATACACTAGTAAACCTCTTAGCCTGTTAGTGCAAAATGTGGTTACAGAAATATCAGTAAGTCTTTAGAGTTGTTGGCATGTGTGTAGCTCTGCCTGCCCCACTCTGGGAATGAAGGCGTGACGTTATGTATGTAACTATATTGTAAATCAATGAATTAGGTATGTTTAGGATAGACGTACATTAGAATAAGTTTGCCTATGTCCAAAACAATACATATCTTCAGATTTCTACAGTCGCTATCTTCCGAATACTATCACATATAAATATCAGGGGACAATCTCACACAAATTCACCAAGTTCCAAACAAAGCTCAAGGCTTATACAATGGGTTCGTAGGGAAAAAACTGACATACATGGAAAATATCCGAGAGTCAAAAACAAATATTCGCGCTCATGAATCGAACCCAAGACCGCCAGCTTCGTAGGCAGGTTACTACCATCTAGGCGAAGCACGTTGTCAATAATTCAGTTATTCAATAATTTACTTTATTATCTACGTAAATGTGAAATTAAGGACAGTATAATAAAACTAAAGTAACAACATTAAATCAATACAAAGCACTGTAATATTCAATATTTCTTCTCCTATTATTATAAATTGTTAAAACTATAACCCTTGAAGTTTATTATTATTACACATTGTTTATTAAGTTTACTTTTCCTGTACTATATTATCGAGTGCTTAACGTATAGTTACTATATTTCAAGGGATTATTAATGCTCTTGTTTCTTTGTCATAAGGTTGATTATCAAACGCTCTCAAAGAACTGCATGTTTCTAATGCATACTTCCACGGCCAACGAGATACTAATATTAATGATAGTAAGTATTTATTTATGTTTGTACAAAATTAACTGAGCAAGTAAACCTTGTAAAGGATCTGTTGTAAAAAAGATCAGCCTTCGGCATATTTCTATAATACACTAGTTTTTGCCCGCGTTTCCGTCTGTGCAAAATGCATAAATTATATATTTTTATGATTTTATACTATCAAATAAAGAGACATTTATTCGCAACAATAAGTACAAAATTACATTTCATACATACAAAAGAACAGATTAACTGTTGTGAAACGGTCCCAACTCAGCATTAGCTAGCCGTAAAGCCAGCGCTGATCTTCCGTTGGAACCGCTTGGTGAAGAGACGGAAAGTGACACTTAATACAAAACAACGTAAAAGAAAAACAACATGGGTTATCAATGTTATCACAAAATTTAAACAACTATTTAAACAAAAAAATAATAATATGTAGGTACTAGACATGTGCGCCGCGCCGCCGCGCCGCCGCCGCCGATGATTTTCCTCACGCCGCCGCCGCCGGTTCAACCGTCGGCGTAAAATCGGCGTGAAATATTCTCCAATCTTCCTCAACAGATTGTTTATTCCCCATATGAATGTTTGATTTTTAATTATGAAGTAATTTTTAACGTGATTTAAAATTATTGTTATCGATTCAATTATATTTTTTAACCGTGGATGAGCGATCAGTAAGGTAATGCTACCTATGCTAACTATCGATGGCTACCGGCATTGCATTTTTTAAACTTATCTTACGAGGGCTGATTGGAAAGTTCACGGCCCGACCATTACAAAAAAAAAACCGCCTGTTTTGAACTGTCATTATTCAGTTTTCATCCCGCGAAATTTTAATTGGAAGACAATATTTGATATAAATTTTACGTCTGATTTAAAAATACGTGTAAACAGATTTTTCATAAAGGACAATTTGGAGCAGCGTGCCATAATTAAATATCTTCATAAAAAAGGATTGACTCCGAACCAAATTTATGAAGATATGCAGTGTACATTGGGGCAATCCTATCCATCATATACGATGGTAAAAAAGTGGGCAGCTGAAATTAAACGAGGACGAGTTAGTATCGCAGATGACCCTCGTCCCGGAAGGCCAACCACTGCACCAATCCACATAATGTGGCAATTATATGCGACATGATAATGATAGACCGACGGTTAAAAGTAAGAGAAATAGCTGACATCGTGGGCATCCTTTATGAAAGATCATAGGAGATGCCCACGATGTCAGCTAGCACCCAAAACATTATAGTCAACGAATTAGGTTTCTGGGACGCAAAGGGAGTAATCATGGTTGACTATCTCCAGAAAGGTACCACTATAAACTCGACTATTATTGCGAACTTTTACGGCGATTAAGAGAGGAACTGAAAGTAAAAAGACCTGGATTGTTGACAAAAAAAGTATATTTCCCTTATTCCTGCCTTTTTTTTAAACTTTATACCTCACGCCGATTTCACGCCGATGACGCCGCCGCCGCCGATATTTTTTTAACCAGACGCCGCCGCCGGTTTTTTGACCGTCGGCGCACATGTCTAGTAGGTACTACGTGAAAAAATCAAAATAAAAATTACGATTGTCTACGGGCGGTCACGTCAAAGTATAAGGTTGACTTGACCTTGTTGTATTCTTATTTACAATAAAAATACTTCTATATAAACTGTCTCCGTATCAAATACAGGGTGACTTCAAATTGGTAATACAAAATCAATGTTTTACACACATTTCCCCTAAATTTAGCCCCTCAATTAAGTCTCATACTTTTGAAATAATCAGAAGTATTTATTTTTTAATTTTTAAATTATCTCGTGTTTGTTGGCTTAACATGGTTATCCTACCATAATAATTAACAAAGAAGGTTAAAGAATTTCAAATGGACACTTTCCTCTTTGGTTATCCGTCACATGTCGCAATTTATGAAGAAAACGTGTTTTGATTAGTTGATAACATCGAGTGACAGGTATGACAGTTAGATATTTAATGTAGTGTAACCACACTTTGGGATTTTAATTATTTGTTTTGTTCGAAAATTAGCATTAATTAAATACAGTTAATTTTAACAAAGGGGTTAATGTATTATACTGTGTGGCATTAACTAAGCCACAATCAAGTGTTTTGTATTACCAATTTGAAGTCACCCTGTATAACAACGATCGATGGAGCCTTTTGACTGTAACATCAAACAAACAAACACACTTTCGTATTCATAACATAAAGTATTAGAGAATATACGGACAAAGGATTATTTTTAAAGGAATTATAATGAATTTCTTGGCCTGATTGTGCAAAATGTGGTTACAGAATTATCAACAAGTCTTTTTAGAGTTGTTGGTATTTCTGTAGCTCTGCCTACCCCACTCTGGGAATGAAGGAGTGATGTTATGTATGTATGTATGTAGAAGGAATTAGGAATATAAGGAATCATAAGGAATAAAAAAGGATTTATATGTAACGTGTGTATAATTATTGTGCGTAGCAATAAATCCGCTTCTAACCCTAATTCTGGCCCTGTATAAATACTTAAATAAATACCAGGGAACAATCTCATACAAATGGACCTAGTCCCAAACTATGCTCTAGGCTTGTACTATGGGCACTAGGCAACGATATAAATACTCATATAGATAAGTAAATAATACTGAATACTTATTTAGACTCGTACGTAGAAAACATCCAAAACTCAGAAAAAAATACTCGTGTAAAATGTAGTTACAAAATTATAAACAAGTGTTTTTAGAGTTATTGGTACTTCTGTAGCTCTGCCTACCCCACTCTGGGAATGAAGGAGTGATAATGTATGTAAATACTCGTGCTCATCATGTATGTAGGGATTGTATAATCTTAAATTAAACGCCTTCAATGTTTTGCTCACACGTAGATGCATTTTTAATAGGTTAATGAGTTTTAAATTAGACGAGCTACGTACGTCTTGTATTCCTTGTCATGGCACCCATGGCCTCCTTTTCGGTTTGTCTTGACCCGCCACTAAACACTACCCGTGTCTCTGTTCGTCCGACTGTAGTTATTACGCCGCGTCCGGGATGCGCTGGCGCAACTCTTTAGATCGACCTATGTTTATTACATCACGCTCCGATGACAATTTAATGATAACAGTTGTCTGTTGAGCAGGTTGCGATGGGGAATCATAGGGTTATCAGAAGTCCGTAGAGAGGGCGAGGACATGATAACCCTGAAGTCCGGGAACCTGCTCTATTTCCGGGAGGGCGACCAACAGTCCCAGGGAGGTGTCGGGTTTATCGTCCACAAGTCCCTCGTAAACAACGTGGTGAAGATCGAGAGTGTGTCGAGCAGGGTAGCGTGCCTTGTACTAAGAATGACTCAACGTTATTCGTTGAAGGTCATACAGGTATACGCTCCGACCTCGAGGCACTCCGACGATGAGGTGGAGGCTGTGTATGAGGATGTTTCCAGAGCCATGCACAGCTCCAGAACTCACTTCACGGTTGTTATGGGGGACTTCAACGCAAAGCTGGGCAAACGAGACGGTGAAGAGCTGAGAGTGGGGAAATTTGGAGTGGGGCGTAGGAATCACCGGGGTCACCTACTGGCCAGTTTTATGGAGAAGGAGGGACTCTATATGATGAACTCCTTCTTCAGAAAACGTGAGCATAGGAAGTGGACCTGGATGAGCCCTGATGGTGTAACGAGGAACGAGATAGACTTTATCATGTCGACGAAGAAGCACATATTCAATGATGTCTCCGTGATCAGTGCGGTTAAAACCGGGAGTGATCACCGTATGGTACGAGGCTCATTGAATATCCAGTTCAAGCTTGAAAGGTCTCGACTGATGAAGTCTACGCTCCGCCCGGCACCCGCCCAGCTCCAAAACCCCGAGAGCTTCCAGCTCGAACTCCAAAACCGTTTCGAATGCCTAGGAAGTGACGTGGACGATTTCAACGACGGGTTCGTGGAAGCTGTCCATGCGGTTGGGTCTAAGTACTTTAAGATCCGCCGTGCCAGAACCAAGAAGCTCTCGGACTCCACCCTTAGGCTCATGGAGGTTAGGCGCGAGATGGTTTTGCAGTCCTCTGGTGATGCTTGTCGCTATCGGCAGCTCAACAGACAGATATCAAAGTCTCTGAAGCGCGATATACGCCGATTTAATACTAAAAGTATTGAAGAGGCTATTGAGCGTAACAGGGGCTCTAAGGTTTTTACCAGAGATTTGTCTGTTGGCCAAAGCCAATTGATGAAGCTGAAGACCGACGACGGCAGGATCGTTTCATCCAGGCCTGAGGTACTGGGGGAAATCGAGAGGTTTTATGGGCAACTCTACACGACAACCCGAACACCCGTTGAAAATCTAGCCAAAGACCCGAGGGCTAGACTAACCCGGCACTATACCGATGATATTCCGGACGTCAGCCTGTACGAGATTAGTATGGCTCTCAAACAGCTTAAGAATGGCAAGGCCCCAGGTGACGATGGAATTACAGCCGAACTCCTGAAGGCGGGTGGTAAACCAGTTCTTAAAGGCCTTCAGACGCTGTTTAGTTCCGTCCTCCACGAAGGGAGAACGCCAAAAGCATGGAACAGAAGTGTGGTGGTGCTCTTCTTCAAAAAAGGTGATAACACCTTGCTGAAGAATTACAGACCCATCTCACTTCTGAGCCATGTTTACAAGCTGTTTTCGAGAGTCATCACGAATCGTCTCGCGCGCAGGTTTGACGACTTCCAGCCTCCCGAACAAGCCGGCTTCCGAAAAGGCTATAGTACCGTAGACCACATACATGCGTTGCGGCAGGTTATACAGAAGACTGAAGAGTATAACCTCCCTCTTTGCCTTGCATTTGTGGACTACGAGAAAGCCTTCGATTCGATCGAGACCTGGGCTGTGCTGCAGTCTCTCCAGCGGTGCCAAGTTGACTACCGATATATCGAAGTGTTGAAGTGTCTGTACGAAAACGCCACTATGTCCGTCCGACTACAGGACCAGAGCACAAAGCCTATTCCTCTGCAGCGAGGAGTCAGACAAGGGGATGTGATATCTCCGAAGCTGTTCACCGCTGCATTGGAGGATGCTTTTAAGGTTCTGGACTGGAAAGGACGAGGCATCAACATTAATGGCGAGTACATCACTCACCTTCGATTTGCCGACGATATCGTAGTCATGGCTGAAACCATGGAGGACCTCAGTGCTATGCTCGCTGACCTCAGCAGAGTTTCCGACCAAGTTGGCCTGAAAATGAACATGGACAAGACGAAAGTCATGTCTAATGTCCATGTTGTGCCAACTCCCGTGATTGTCGGAGGCTCTGCACTCGAAGTTGTTGACGACTATGTATACCTGGGACAAACGGTCCAGTTAGGTAGGTCCAACTTCGAGAAAGAGGTCACTCGTCGAATCCGACTCGGCTGGGCAGCGTTCGGGAAGCTTCGCAGTGTCTTTTCGTCCAAATTACCGCAGTGTTTGAAGTCAAAAGTCTTTGACCAGTGTGTGTTGCCGGTGATGACTTACGGATCTGAGACGTGGGCGCTAACGATGGGCCTCATAAGAAAGCTCAGAGTCACTCAGAGGGCTATGGAGAGAGCTATGCTCGGGGTTTCTCTGCGGGATAGAATCAGAAATGATGATATCCGCAGTAGAACTAAGGTTACCGACATAGCCCGAAGAATAGCGAAACTTAAGTGGCAGTGGGCGGGGCACATTGCTCGCAGGACTGATGGCCGATGGGGCCAGAAAGTTCTCGAATGGCGTCCACGGACCGGGAGACGAGCTGTTGGTAGGCCTCCAACAAGATGGAGCGACGACATCGTAAGGATGGCGGGATCGCGATGGATGCGGAAGGCACAAGACCGGTCTAAGTGGAGAGCCTTGGGGGAGGCCTATGTCCAGCAGTGGACGTCTTTCGGCTGATATGATGATGATGATGATGAGTTGTCTGTTTGTATAAGGGATGGGAAAAACCTGGTGGTGGTTTATATTAATAATAACTAATAAATAAATAAAATTAGTGTCGTTGCCGGGTATAGTGCCCCTCCGTCTTCTCGTGAATGTCGTAAAAGTCGACTAAGGGAATATGCTTGTAGTACTGTTAGGCGATGGCCTTGTAAAATGTCAATTATACACTTGTAAACTTCTTGGCCTTGTGCAAAATGTTGTTATAGAATAGAATAGAATCTTTTTATTGCCCATAATAGTTTGTTAGATATAGAATAATTAACCTAGGTTAGTGCTTATAACATAACATAATACAACACAACCCAATAAAAAATTAAATTAGAAATTTAAAAACCCCCGACTAAATAGTCTGTAAAAAAATCTCTAAAAAGTAAAAAATAATTAGTAATGGCCCTAAGGGCTGATTGTTTGATAAGTAGATAGTTAACTGAACCCTCACACTAACTAAACTGACACGTCGGGACCGCTAAGTAGCTGGGGTCATCATCATCAACATCCCTCTTTTTGCGTCGGGGGTTAAAAATTCAAAATTAACAAAGATAAAAAGAACACAAAACAACACACATATACCTATGTGTCTTGCCCTGTACTCAGTACAGGATTATTTGTCGTACCTGACACCAGTTATGACTTGAGCAACCTAGTATGTAAGGATAGGGCAGTCATATCTACCAGCAATCAGTTTCAGAATGTGGTTGGAACTGTTTCTAACGCGCCTCGGTGAGGTGATTTTTTTCCTCATTATGGCCTGAAAACTGTCTATGCGGGCGTCAGGAAACATACCTGAGGCACTACACCATCTCGGCACCCCGAACAGTAACAACATTATGAACAAGTCTTTTTTGATTTGTTGGTATTTCCGTCGTCTGTCTACCCCACTGGGAATGAAGGCGTGATGTACACACATATATGTACATACCTTATAACAACCCGTTTTTATCGGGGTTTAAAAAAAGAACACTTCACAAAGTACCAGCTTAGTGGAACAATTATTACGCGTATAATAAATTAGATTTAAAACGAAATCAAAATTACTATTACTTACCCAACTAGACTGTAGGGTTACTGGAGTCAGACTTTCTAGCGCAAGTAGCACCAATACACCCTTAATACTTCAATAATAAGGTCCGAATTCCTTCAACACTCTCACTTTACTTCTTTATAAAATTGCAAAATTGCTGAGCTAGTTGTGAACTTTAGGTGGTTGGGGTAAGGTTGGGTTTTGAGGGTGGGAGTGGGTTAGGGCCGGAGCTACTAAATGGTACTAAGGTGCGCTTTCTGTGGGGGTCACGGGATGAGTCCAACCTTTCACGCGTGGTTCGTGCCACAATGGCTTCATTGGTTATTTAATAATTGTATTTTATTTGACATGACCTGGCTGATCTAACAATATAGGACTTTTGAAAAAGTTGGAGCATACTCCTCCATAACTGAATGAATCAAGGCTACCACCACAGCGGCAAAAAATTTGTAGTTGTTCAACTTCTTCCAGAAATGGTTCTTATTTATTAATATTCATACCCTTACTTTTTTAGTGGTGGTAGGACCCTGTGCAGGGTCCGTCCGGAACGCTACCACCATCTTATCCATTAACCACCCGCCAAGCAACAGTGTTCGCATTGTCTTGTTTCGGTGTGGGGATAAGACAACCGGTGAACATACTAGCGTAGAGGCATTCCATCTTAGCTCTCAGGGTTGGCAACGCATTTGAGGTCTTAGGATTATAGTCTTGAGAATTCAAATGTCTATTATGGGTCTCAGATTCCACTTACCATCAGGTGGCCTGAGTGCTCGGGTGCCTCATAAAAAAAAAAATATACTTATCGTTAGTAATATTATACATATAAAATTAAGTATGTTTGTCTTCACGGCGTATAATACTTATATGATACTGGAGAATATAACCGTTACAGAAAGATTAGCAATAAACGACTCTTAAGCAGGTGGAGTAGCGGAATTAGCTAGTAAAAAATAGAAAACAATTTCACATCAAAAGCCTAGTCCCAAACTAAACATTGACGTATATAACTACATATATAAACAGCACCATTCATACTTATGAAGCTAAATATATACATAAATAT
This sequence comes from Acleris holmiana, assembly GCA_949316455.1. Taxonomy (NCBI): domain Eukaryota; kingdom Metazoa; phylum Arthropoda; class Insecta; order Lepidoptera; family Tortricidae; genus Acleris; species Acleris holmiana. The sequence continues at coordinate 1,089,746 of OX438772.1, forward strand.
AAATAAATATTCCAACATTTAGAAACTATATCACGCAGAATATTTCCTATTACGAGGGACCTCGATGTAGCTAAATTATCTAAATTATAATAAAAATCGCACCAATTTCCATTGCATTATAAAATTAAATCTAACGTGCTATATTGGTCATCTTACATCGCATATTTTCGCTAGAACATATAATTCAAATGAAGGACAACGCAAAGCGTTTCGAAACTGCAAAGGAAGAATAGTTCCTGCGTACTGCCCGCTAGACCGTAACTGGTTGTATATATTTGTCGTTTGACACTAAGTGACACTTGTCTGTGACAAAACTAAATTATTGTACCGTTCACCGTAGAATATTAACCAAAAAAGTGTCCAAAATAGTCAATGTCAAGTTTAATTGGCCTAGCAGTGAACTAAGCTCTAAGATATGAATTTTTAATGTTAATATATTGCGTATCCCAGTTGCGGACGAGCAACAAACATTCGCCAGCGAGCCAAGTATTCGTTCGGGAATAAATGCACGCCTTGGTCATGTCTTAACCTGTAACGATTACACTGAGCAAATATAGTGCAGGGTACACTACTCAATATAGCCTGCTAGCACCGAAAACAATGGTCAATCTCACACAAATTGACCTAGTGCCAAACTAAGCACTAGCCTTGTATAATGTCTACGACTAAACAATAAACATTCTTATAAAAGGAGATGTGTACCGTCCCTTTACAAGTAAAATTTATATTTAATACTAGAGGACGCCCGCGACTTCGTACGCGAAGAATTAGTTTCCCGCTATCCCTCTATTTTAACCCCTTAGGGAATGAATTTCCAAAAATCCCTGCTCAGCGCACCCCTTGGATATCAAAGGAATGTTCCCTCCTAATTTCAAGTCCCTAGGTCCAGCGGTTTCGGCTGTGCGTTGATGGATCAGCCAGTCAGTTTCTTCTTTTATAGTAGTGCCTGGGCGACCGAGCTCTACTCGGGTGTATATAGACGACACTATTAAATCACAATTTGATAGTGTCGTCTACATATATCAAATACTTCGTTTCTCACTATTCCTCGGGAACTGATAAATTTTCCGGGATAAAATTTATCCTATGTTCTTCCCCGGGACCTTAGTTATCTCCATACGAAATTTCATCTAAATCGGTTGAGTGAATCTAGAGATTACCTCACAAACTCACACACTTAACCTCTTTATGAGATACTAGCGACCCGCCCTCACTTCGCTCCGGATTAATGTATTATACATATAAACCTTCCACTTCAATCACTCTATCTATTAAAAAAAACCGCATTAAAATCCGTTGCGTAGTTTTAAAGATTTAAGCATACATAGGGATATAGGGACAGAAAAAGCGACTTTGTTTTATACTAAGTAGTGATAAGTATAGATTTGCGCATGTGACCACTGCAGCGCGGCCCGGCTGGCATTCTGTGCATTTCTCTCATCTCGCCCGGTATCTATTACTATCGTACATTTATTGAAACGGGCAGGATTGTATGTTAATTCTCGCTGAACACCGTTGGAAACCTACATTTTATAACTTGACAAGTTTAGTTATTTGTAATGTCTATGAATTATCCCACGTGACACTTTATTACCTACTAGGTTACTTAGTATGCCAGAAAATAACGCAAATAAGAATTATGAACAGGTTATTTTTTTAAATTACACCCGCCGCTTTTACACGTGTATAATAATAAATACCAACATACAATTTTAAGCGATGAACGAATGGACTTAAAGTCTAATATTTAATGTATATTAATAATATGTTGTAATAAAGACATAATTCATTTTAAAATTCTTGGCAATAGAACTATATCAAATAATTTAACCACGAAATATGTAGATCATGACAAATTATAGCAGTTGTGTTTTGAAATAATAAATATTGCAAATCTATCTCAATTTACATAACTCAGATCTCACAATTTATGGGAAATTTAACGTATACAATCTATCTTTCGATGACAAGTTAACAAAAATAACTTTTTGGATTAGTATTTATTTACATACATAATATAACATCACGCCTTCATTCCCAGAGTGGGGTAGGCAGAGCTACAGAAATACCAACAACTCTAAAAAGACTTGTTTATAATTCTGTAACCACATTTTGCACAAACAGGCCATGAAGTTTACTAGTGTAAGTGACTAGTTGCAAGCCCATCTCCTAACAGTACTACAAGCCCTTATTCCCTTAGTCACCTCTAACGACTTCCACGGGAAGACATGGAGTGGCACTATTCTAACCCGGCAACCACGCAGGGTCCCGGCAACCACACGGGTAGTATTTATTTATCAGCACATAATATATTTTTACAACGTCTAAGTACTACCTCTATTACCAACCCATAAAAACCTGCCAGCTAACAGGTTGGTAACAACCAATTCTAATTTATTTCCAACTGCACTATATTAATTTTAATTACTGGCAACACAGAACACCTGTTCGAAAAATAAAATGGCGCGCGTTCGGATAACTCTGCGTTATGACGGATATATTGCGATGATATTACGAGTGGCAATAATTCGCGTTGTAATTGGCTGCAGGATATAGTGTTAGTGCCTCTGACCTGGTGGCTTCCATGTGGTCGTAAAGAATGCACGTGTGCGAGTAATGTGTATGTGTTGGCGAGGCGTTAGGTATGTTGTATGGATGATTTGGTTGCAATAATGTGTGTATAAATATGAGGATATTCAATGTTATTTCTGTGGAAAAACCTTAAGCCAGCATTGGAAAACAGTGGGCCAGATAGATGTTAATACATTTCTATTATGTGGTTGGTGTTGATGGAAGTTACCAATGAAACTTGCGTCTCATGTTCAATGTACGAATCGGACTAGGTCATTGAGCAGCATTGTTCTTGACCTGACCTGATATTTATTAATTATTCATTTATTATGCGTAAGGTCCAGTAAAATGTATGAGATCGATAGAAACTATAAAGAAATGCAGTGACGTAATTCTTGTTCAGGAATTGAATTCAAGTTATCCCGGGTTACTTATTTGTAATATTCTCTAGAGATCCCATCAAAGAGTCCAACAGAGAAAACAAAACGCAGAAATGTATACGAGATGCGATTCCTTGAATCCCTTCGATGGGCAAAATAAAACTACAGTCGAGAACGACTCCTACGTCCGTCAATTTAAGGTTTGATTTCAAATGTCAAGCGAAAACCACCCGCTGGGAGCGTTAGCAGTTGAACTTAAAAAAATAAAATATCAATTTTTAAAATAATAAAATTTTAGAGCGGTCACACCGCGTCACAGCGACAAACTTGCACAGTCACATCTGTTTATGGAAGTCATTCCAATTTAAACTCAATTAAACAGCCCATAAGACCAGAAAAGAAGTGTCGGTGCGCATATAAAATTTGTAAGGATGCTGTAAGGAACCGCATAAATTCGAATAAAAATGTCAAAAATGAATTCTCAAGATCGTAATCGCAATAAAATTAATAATATTGCGATGAAATTCCATATAAATTATTGGAGCGTTTTGTTGGGTTAGTTTATAGTTGTTAGATCTACTTTTTGGGTGTGCCACAATATTTTGTTGCGAATTAATGCTTCTTGGCCGTTTTTGTCTATTTAAATTAGGAACACGCGACCGACGCCTAATTTAAATACGGGTTCGTTTTACTAATTTGTTGATGTTTGATGTGGCGTCGAACACTACTCGGATTACGGACGAAGGTTGTTGTTGTTTATCGATTTATTAAATACGTATGTTAATATGGTGTCATGTAGATCAGTCCCATTGCTTCTATCATTTCTTCCTAGTACATACATATATAACATCACGCATTCATTCCCAGAGTGGGGTAGGCAGAGCTACAGAAATACCAACAATTCTAAAAAGACTGGTTTATAATTCTGTAACCACATTTTGCACAATCAGGCTAAGAAGTTTACTAGTCTAATAGTGTCAGGTTGCAAGCCCATCGCCTAACAGTACTACAAGTCTCTATTCCCTTAGTCGCCTCTCACGACATCCACGGGAAGACAGACGTGGAGTGGCATTATTCTAACCCGGGAACCACACGAGAAACGACGGGCTCCTTCCTAGTAGATTTGAGAAAATACCGTAAATAGTGACCAAGAATTGTTATGTTATCCTATATCATTAGATAGATTTTAGTAAATTTTCGGAAAATCAGTATTGTAGCCTTTTTCATAAAACAAATCGGTCAGACAGGTAAACCACCGAAATGATTCAGAACAAAATTTGACGCAAACTCGTCATACTGTTGTCAAATTCCACATGCCCACACATGCAAACGGGAACTCTGACGCCTCAACGATTAAACTATAAACTATTCTCAAATCGTACAGGCCCGTTAGCAATTACAATATTCTTTACGTCCACGCACAACTATAAAATGAAAAACGGATAATATACACACAGAAGGTAAAGATCACATCAGCGTATAAACCTGCGGTGTTATGATCCCGAGTTTTGTCGATCAGTATCGTTACGTCCATGGTTTTATCGCTAGGTGGATAAAAAACGATGTTGCTTGCTGATCGTATCACGGGTTAGCTAATAATGTAATAATGGTATAGCACAGATCTTGTTTAATTAAAGAAGCGTCTCCACAGATAAAATAAGTACCTACCTATAGAGTACATGTTGATCTCGTTTCAAAGAATTTATTCGCGTGAGTGGATTCCTCATTGAATCTTTGTTGTTTTAAAGATTACCTACAGTAGTTTCCACACGTGTTTATTTTGCAAAAACTTAGTGTAATGTAAAAGTGCTTAATCAAACCCATTTACTTTATTTGCTAACTCACTAAGGTTAGATCTTACATATTTTTCAACTTACAAATGTTAAGTTACAACTTTATAAGCCAAACGAATAATATCTAGTTCACAAAAGTAACTGAAACAATGATAATTTCATTTATTTCAGGAAAACCCATATAAGAAACCATAATTTAAATACAGTAAATTTATACACACTAAACACATCACAATAAATTAAGTTAAGATAACTTTTTATTGTTGTCACTCTGTACCGTAAGCCAGTGTTCATGGATTCGATGTTCCAGGCGTCCATGATACTGTAACCATGATAATGGTTGTTAATAATAATATGCATTTTATAAATGTTACGCTTTTTAATAAAAATTACGAATACTATAAATTTGACGAGTACAAACTTTAGTTAGCATGGCCGTAACGACAAACGCATGCTTTCGCAAGCTCTTGTGAACATTCGTTGCTTGTCTACGTTGAAACGTTTACGAATGCTCGCGTTCAATGTGGACGTACCTTTAAATATCCTCGACGAACGTAGGTATTGAGTTCATATGCTAATGTTGGTACTTAGGTTTTAGGTTCCATTTATAGTTTCTCGGAGGATAAGGATCTTGTAAGCGATCTTTTTCAATTTGATGTCAAAGATAATTTCATTACGATACCGTTTTACTATGATAGTTTTGTTATACTTACTGTTTGAATGTAGATGTCTGTTTTTATGAGTTTTGTAGGTCTAGTTTAATTAAATGAATAGTTAATTAAGCCTCTTATCCACTTATAAAGAGTAAAGTTATTTCTGTTATCATTTATTATGGTGTTTAGTATAAAGTTTCTTAAATTACCTTCCCAAGAATAAGAGCAAATACATTTCGCTGCTTCCCAAAAATTGAGACACAAAGCGAAATAGGACCCTAAATTTGGCAGCACACTATAGTGCACATACCATAATGTTCACTTTTTTTTTTAGTTGACATTTTTTAATGCTGGTAAATCAAATAGGGTCTTGATTTCAAATCAAGATTTTTTAATTTTAGCCAATTTAAGGGTTAATTTTTTGCTATTAATACAAGATTTAAATATTATTTTAAATCGACCTGTACCTACCAATAGCAAAAAATAACCTATTTCGCTTTGTGTCTATTCTTGGGAGGCAACGATTAGGTTATTTTTGGGGTTCCATATATCGCGAGTTTAACTAGGACAAGAGGTCTTATCCGATTTTTTCTGCACCTTAAGTTTAGGGTAGGGTGGTACCACCATCATACCACCTTATTTTTTCCTAATAATGCCGTTAATTATTGTCTGGAGACCAGATGATTATATTTTAATATTTACGTGGTCAAAAGTTCAACTTTTTTTTTAACGCATTACTCATACATACCTACACACATAACGTCACGCCTTTATTCCCAGAGTGGGGTAGGCATAGCTACAGAATTGGGGATCACCTAAAAAAAACTACTTGTTTTTATATTTTTATTCGAAAGAATAGATTTTTATAAGCAATTAAAAAATAAACAGATTTTTTGGTTGCGTCATATAATTATAAAAAATTAAAACAGATTATTAAATCTGGGACGGATTAAGATGGACACTAACCTTAGTCCGTCACATAATTAAAAAAACAGTGACAGATGGTGCCATTGACATCTGTCACCGCAACCAAAAAAACAGTTTTTTTTTTAATTGCTTCTAAAAGTCTATTCTTTCGAATAAAAATATAAAAACAAGTTTTTTTTTTTAGGTGATCCCCAATTACCAACAACTTTAAGAAAAAACTTGTTGATAATTCTGTAACCACATTTTACACAATCAGGTTAAGATGTTTACCAGTGTGTATTAGTGACGGGTTGCAAGCCCATCGCCTAACAGTACTACAAGCCCATATCCCCTTAGTCGCCTCTTACGACATCCACGGGAAGACAAGGAGTGGCACTATTCTAACCCGGCAACCACACAGAGCATAGTGTATATTCATTTATTGTAATTATTCGTTTATTGTACATCTGTATCTATATTTATTGTTTTTTATAGCAATTTCAATTTGGGTATAATATACCATCATTTCTTTTACCGTTGTACTTATTTAGCTATTCGTTGTCTTTGTACGTCCCTGCAATTTTTACTATTTTATACAATTAAGTGTTTACATTGTATAAGTTTCCTTTTCTAACATTAAGGGTTAATAAATAAATAAATAAATAAATAGATGACATAAAAAAAAACTCAATGAAATAGTTAATCAGTAGGGAAGATTGGCCTTTGCCCTGCAGTGGAACACAAAAACAGACAAAAAAATTAAACAGTTCGATAACTTTATCAAATAGTTCGATCTTTATCACCTTCATTATGATGACTATTAAGTATTATAGTCACACAAGCAATTCCAACTTTTCCTCATATCTCCACTTCCATTAGGACTATAACGTTATGATATCTCCGCTATACATAACAGTTATCTTGAGTTATAATCTGTCCGTAGGTGCGTATAGATAAACTGTGTTAGGTATAGAACTACCGAGCTAATGCGGAATTAATTCATACCTATAATTATCATTTTGTATTAATGGTCCATTACCGATAACTAGAAATGGACGTTTAAATCTAGAAGGTGTTTATCTGTTATCATTATTATTGAACTGTTTACTTTGTGTAGGTGACGACGTCCTTGTATAGAATACTTTTTAGTGTTCCGTACTTTAAAAGAAAAAGCAGATTACTTATGTACCTAATCGCCGTTCGTCTGTCTATTTTATTCTAATTAGTAAACAAACATACACTCTTATGCATTTATTACATAAATAAGATAGTCCTATTATTAATATGAAAGTATTCCATTTTTCCTCGTGGTTCCCGGGTTAGAAGGCCACTCCATTTCTTCCCGTGGATGTCGTAAGAGGCGACTAAGGGAATAAGGGCTTGTTGTACTATTAAGCAATGGGCTTACAACCTGTCACTAATACACTAGTAAACTTCTTGACCTGATTGTGCAAAATGTGGTTACAGAATTATAAACAAGTCATTTTAGAGTTGTTGGTATTTCTGTAGCTCTGCCTACCCCGCTCTGGGAATGAAGGCGTGATGTTAGGTATGTATGTAATAGTGCCACTTCATGTCTTCCCGTGGATGTCGTAAGAGGCGACTAAGGAATGAGGGCGTTTAGTACTGGTAGGCGAAGGGCTTGCAACCTGTCACTAATACACTAGGAGATCTACCTAAAGGAGCGCTTTAATTATTTTTAATCTGTTAGAGCGTCCCAAAACCTCTTGTCAGTTCCTTTTTCTTCCTCTTAATCAAGGCGATTTGCCTGTGGAGGTACGACGTGCTAAGTCTGTTGCCATTAATAAAAGTAAGCTAAAGGATCATTTTCTATCACTTCCGTAGTTTTTCTATGATTTCCTTTACGTTTTCTATTTTTTTTTCTTCTATCTCATGCTTCGTGTGTTGTCATTGTTTGGCTGTTTTGGAGGATGTACAATAAACCAAACATAAAGCCTATAAAGATGAGAAATGTTTTTCAGATGTATCCATATGTGTGTCTGTTCGTTTGTGACCTGAAGGCTAAATGGTCTACGACGTGTTCTGGAACTAGACCACACTTGTCTCAACAACCGTTCAGCAACTAATTCCCTAATACCTGGGAGTCGCTCGGAGCGCAACGTGCGCACGCGCGCCAACACGACTGCCCTGCGTACAGGGTTACCAGGCGTGGGGAAATTTCCCTGACATGTCGGGAGATTTGAAAGGGGACGGGGAATGATTGAAATTGACATTGTTTTTTTTTTAAATTACCTAACGAGGTAAATTTGTACACAGGTTTAAAATCGGTGGTAAGCGTATTGCGCTTAACAACGATAGGACAAACTTGGATTTTAGGTCAAAAAAAAAAGCGGTCCATATTCTTTTTACAGGACAACGTCTGCCGGGTCAACTAGTAAGAAATAAAAATGTACTTAAGGTAACGACATTAGAACTCGACAAAGGACCAATGTTCGACACAGACTCATAACATTTTTGAGACAAGCTTTTGTTGCCGACTGTACTTAATTGGCATAGTCATCATCTGCTTATCAAGATATTCTAACGAGCCGTAACACGACGGGTTTATCATGTGTCATTTAGGAGTTCCTATGGCCACCTTCCGTCTCCATCATCGAACCAGCTCGATGGTGCCATATTATTGCATTGTGATCAAGTTTACATAAGTATGCCAAATTTCAGCTCAATCGGATAACGTCAAGTGATTGAAAGTGGATGGCAAATTTTGACGGACAACTTACATACGACACTGCTTGTGAAATAAAAGCTTGCAAACACACGGATTTGATTAGGTTTTTTTTTGTTCTTTTAACCCTACCTGTGTATGGGATCAGGAACAGAAGTGCAGCCATTTAAACTTTGCCACACCTGACTTGCGTTAGTATGTGTTTTAGACTAAGTTAATTTGGGTTTATCATTTAAACATAACGATACAGAAAACTATAAGATACAATATTGTTTAGGCAATCTCTTTATCTAGATTTTGCATCAAAACTAATGACAACTTATTGGCCTCTTTAGTTTACTCTCGAACAGTCTTCTTTTTAATGACAATGATAGTCAATTATGTTTTTATAAGTACTGGCCGTCTCAACTCAAGTGTCACGATATTGACACCATCATTGTCATTAAAAAGAAGATTGTTCGAAAAACTATTAATTATTATTTTTATTTGTAAATTGTAAATATAACCGACACATTATGTTTTAGCTTACATGCAGCCGTATTTGCAGAAGTTACCATTTCTGATTGTAAATAATGAAAATGTGTATTTTATTTATTGGTATCGTCATTATCATTATTTTAATAATTAAATTATCATTATTATTAATCAGTGGGGTATCGCAATATTGTTTATAATAAACTATCCTATACTATCTAACTATCCTATCTGAATTTGCATCAAATTGATGTCACCGGCACTAAAGTTTCGCTCCTTGATACCCTTTGAAGTTGTCAAAGGACCGATTACAAGTAGGAGACTCATAAAAAAATCTCTAGGCTTAATTTGCCACTTATTAATCAGAGTTGAATTTAAATTCAAAGATCTATTTTAGACTTTCTCGGTTAACCTACAGTATATTTAGCTAGTTGTAAATAATATCGGCGCAGGCGGCGAGTGGGCGGGAGGACCGTGGGAACGCAAGTTGTATGTACGCCCCGCGGGTTTGCTCGGCTTTTGGAACAATAACAGATCCGTTGGTTCAGTGGCTAGACTATAGAGTCAGGGGTTGTGGGTTCAATTCATAGTCCCTCGGATTTATGAACGAGTTTTCCTCAAGATCAACACCACATCAATTTCTCAACCGAAAAAACATCAACTCTATTTATTACCCAACTACGGCGAAGCAAAAAGGAGGGTTGTTTTACATACATAAATCACGCCTGTTTCCCAGAGGGGTAGGCAGAGACCACTTCTTTCCACCTGCTACGACCCTGACAAAGCTCTTTCGCTTCTTCCACATTCATACATCGAGTCATGCATGCACGTCGGTTTCGGGTACTTAAGATTCGGCCCTTTTCCGGGGGGGCAAAATGCTGCATGTATGTCCAGATCCCGCCGGGGTCGGAACGGTGGCGATGCCGTTTGCCACGCATCATGCCGTGTTCGTAGGGGGTTGGCAAAAAGCGGGCTGCTGAAAGCCGCCTTGCTACATTGAATGTTTGTGGAGGGTTATTTAATAATCCAATAATATAATTAGAATACTAATAATACAAAAATAGCAATTCAGGAGCTATAGCTACGACAGTAGTAACACATTTTTGTATTTACGACTTCAAAAAGATAGGTAACTCTGTAAACATTCATCATAAAAAAATGGTGTTGTGGCACCGTATTACTCACTTTTATCATCGTGTGTAATGTTATCAGCATTATTAATAAACGGATAAGCTTCGTACAGACAATGGAGAACATTTATGCCTTCCAGTGTGGGTTGGAATATTTTAACCATGAATCAGATGTTATTAATAGGTTTCACTCGTAATCTGTAAGGAAACTGTTACTTCATCTAGTCTATTTTGTGTCAAAGAGATACATTTAAAGTTCATTTCAAATCGTTTCCAAATTTAAATTATAAGAGTACTAAACTTTTTTCTACTTGGTACCTACAAGTTTTCAAGTCCGTAAAGTATTTCCTAATTTAAAATATGGATGTTGTACTTTTTTAAGCTTGGTGCGTTCGACTTCTTAAGTCTTAAGCCCGTGTTATTATTTTTATTTTGAGTGAGATTTAGCACTCAGTTATAAATGCTGACTAAATAAATATTTTAGTAGTTTCTCTATGTGTCCCAATTCTTTGTGTAACAACGTCTAGTTTGTTACGGAGTTAACGGTCCCACAGATTCCTATTTTATCTGCAGTCCCAACTCCGTAAGGCAGCCTGCCACCCAATGAAATGTATGAAACCTTGGGAGAAACTGATCATCTTTGTTCCCAGTTAATGAACTGGCAGGTCTGTGGGGGCCTTTAGTCACCCAATTTTGGGCCCATATAGTTTCCACATACACTTGGCACACTTTAGAAAATCACGCTATCAAAATTCAAGAAGCAGTTCCATTCTGAATCTAATTTAGATTAAATTACGAACATATTAATTTAAGAAACAAAGCCTATAATTTGTTATCAATTACTTGTAATAATTCACAGTGTATGACACTTTATAACATATCACGTTCCTTATAATCCATTTGTAATATAATCTCTATTTCAGGGTCAGAGGTCATTTACAAAAATGACACCGCAAAGGCCCGAGTAAGCGAGAAGCAGAATACATAAAATAACTAGGGCGAAAGAGATGGTTGCTGGGTCGTGCCGACCGCTTGAGGCGCCTCACTATCTGCAATGATGATATTACACCTCCGATGGACTTTCCTTGTTTTATTTACCATTCTAATAAATTTATACACTTGTATTAACAGGTATTAAGGTTCAGTTTTGTATGGTTATTGTTTTACAACTGCAATGTTATTATTGTATTTAGCAAGTGTGCAAATGCATTGCTTTATTATGTGTTGAACAAAATGGGGGTTATTAAAGATTTTGTAACGCGTCGATGGCTTGGTTTAAGTAGAGCTTCGGCAAAAAACGTGGGAAAAAATAAATGAAATTACGAAACTGTGTCATTGAAGAAGCTATTAGATTTGCTATTTGGTGTTTCGATTGTGATTTACTTTGGTTGTGTTTCCGTTTGTGTATGAAGCTATGAAGTATGTGACGCTTCAGATAAAGGTTGCGGTGCAGTGTTTATCGGCCACATTATTTATTTTTGTTCAGCAACTTATTTATATAATTTGTAATATGTTATTATTATTTCAGTGGCATATGTTAGAAAGACAGATAAAAAACCGTTTGAATGTTTGCGTTTCAATCACGCTTAAATCACTAAACTAATTTAGATCCAGAAAACTTGATAAATCCTGAGGGAAAAGCAGACTTCCACGTAGGTGAAGTTGCGAGCAAAAGCTAGCATTTCGATTTAAGTAGTTAAGAACAAATCTCAATTCTCAAGCCAATAACCGTATCACCTAACCATAAATGCTTAAAATCAAATGCTCATTCCAATTAAACATTCATTCAATTAAGAAAAGGTTAAAAATACAAATTAAATTGGCTATTAATTTCAAACTCTATTAACTTGACGTTTTAAACCAACAACATCAATAAAAACCGTGTCCAATAATTAAAACTGAGCAAACACGAACCGCATCGGAGGCGGGCCACCATTTTGTTAATCTATAATGAACTCCTTTAATAACGGAGTGGGTAATAGTTGGTAATCGAGATCAAGCGGAGACATTACGAGTTGCCTAGAGCTAGGGACATTGATGTACTCGTACAAAACACTGCTGGAATGGACGCGCATTTAACTAAAAAATAATCTTCATTATAACAAATTATATTTGTTTATTTATTTATATTTATTTATATTTAAGATGAATTTGCGATAGATTCGTTTTTTGCCTTATTACGTATCAATATGATCGAATCGTCAAGGGAAATATTTTTTTTCCAAAGATTTGATTAAAAAAATATTTTGCAAAAATGGTACACCAAATTATTTTTGTCAAACTTGATTATGTTTTGTTTTATGTTGTCTTTTTGAAATACTTATAAACGCATTTTATACTGTAAGTTCCACGTGTAACTTGCAACACAGTCAGCATATTATTATTTACTTATAAAAATAATCATTTTCCATAACAACCGAACATTTTATGTGTTAAAAAGTAATGCTCCACAAAATCAATTCATTGACATACTCACTCGCATTGTTTTTGATGGCCGCCTGAATCCCCAGGTTGTCGCTTGAGGACATAAATGCCAAATATAAAAGGCACTCTTTGATACATTCATCAAGGTTGAAATTACAATGTTAAAAAAATAGGTATTGGGTCTTACTAGGATAAGGCCATTATCAAACCACGCTCAAGCCACTTCCACTGGACAGTTGCTTCGCGCGCGGGTTTGCCTGCAATGGTCCGGATATTAAATTACCACAGCCGCGGGTCAGACGCCGACAATTACATCTTGATTACGATTTAACCTATACTTAATTATGGGGTAAGCATTACTTAATCATTTTTTTCTAATCAAAGTGCGAATTATATCTAAGTATTTATATCAGAATTGTAATGTGGGGTATAAAATTAAATGAAAACTTTCACCAAGGATAAAATGAGAAGACGTTTCATGCTAATACGGGCCACTGAAAATCTGTTATGGCACTAAGCTGTTTGGTGCACTATTTGGCATATAAATATTTTGCTGTGTCGCTTATGTTTTTATTTTAAGTTATATTTTTCAAACTGTCAAATATATTATAGTTTTCTATCATTCTTTCTGTATTTCCACCTTTATTAATTTACTACAAGATTTAATTATTTCAAATAAGTAACGCAACGTATAAAACGTGTAATATCGTCAATAACCTATCAACTCCGGCATCCAATGATATAACGGACGTGATGCGCGCGCGCCACGGCTCATCCCACCGCAATAAAACAATATCGACCGTAAATCGTTAAACAAGAGATAAATCGATTAAAAAAACTCAAATGCCCGGCGTTGTGTGAACAATATCTCATTTCGAAAAAAGAACAGCGCAAAACAATTGAAGCATCTATCGTCTATGACCCGAGTCGACCCGAACGCGGTCGGCGACGCCCGAATGCCTATTGCTTTAAGAATTTAAGTTTAGAGCGAATGTATTAGAAATAAGTTTTCTTAATAAAAAACAGACTTCTTTCCATGTTAAAGAATACTTATTAAATAAATTGAAAAAATGTTAGTCGTTAAACAGTATTTAATTCAGATCAAGTTCGTTTTACTTCTCGCATAAAATGGCGACTTCACTGAGCTATTAAAAGCATTCGCAGTTACTATTAATTTCACTGATTAAATTAGATTAATTTATGAAATAGCACCGGCAAATTAAAGGTTTTACGATCGTTATCAAGCCGAGTATTAACGATATAATAAATATTTTCTTCGTACTTTAAAAAAATCGTTTACCTGCAAAGGGTCTGTTTTGACTTACCAAATAGTAGATTATTAACAGTGAGAGCATACCTGAAAGGAAACAAATAAAACAATTATTATCTTAAACCACAATTCTGTGTCCATTCACAAAGAGACAAAACGGTAGTATGACAAATCATAAGGCGTAATCCTTTGGGATTGTACGTCAATGTTCGAGACCATGGATGTATAATGCTAAGAACAATGATGTTGTGTTTGACAGCTGATGTATTTATGGTTGTTAAGGGGTAGCAGTGACAGGATTGGGAGGATTATGCGGTGTCATGTTGCCTTCCGGGAAACTGTTTTGCGTAGATTTACTCTTTTTAACTATAATGCAAAGCTGTTGCTAGAAGTATTTGGAGTAAGTTATGCCCTTGGGTTTTATCCGGAAAGAGTATTAAGATGGTTCTTATGGCATTTTTAACGCAGTTTCTGTTTGTCGGTGTAGTTTATCGTGGAAATGAAGCAGAGTTCCTTTTTTGTAATGATATTAATACAAAAATCGAGTGTCTATCATTTTATCGAAACACCTTTCATCGAATGTATCATTTCATAGTTACAATTAATCGAACACTATTTTCTGCTGAAACCTCGTTTTCAGGGTATCTTAAACATTTAACCTAGCCTAAACTACGTAATGAATATTTAAGATACCCTGAAAACATTATGGTTTCAGCAGAAAAAAGCGTTCAATGAAATGAAATTCGATGAAGTAATGAGTTACCATATAAGTCACAACGATGACGACAAACAATGTCCGTGTTTAGTTCGTTAAGAGGAACGTTACGTTATATTACAAGGAAGCTTAATATTTCATAAACCCATAATATTTTTGAAATACCTATTCATCGACACCCCACACTATAGGGTAGACGAGAAAATAAAATACATCCCCATGTTACGTGTAGGGGAGTTTTTTTTACTTTTTATTGTACCACTTTGTTGGCGTGACTAATATGCATATTCATGCCAAATTACAGCTTTCTAGTACTAATAGTCTTTGCACTAGGCTGCGGACGGACGGACGGACGGACATGGCGAAACTATAAGGGTTCCTAGTTTGAATACGGAACACTAAAAAGATGGAAGAAATTTCAATTAGGTAACTTAACTTTACTATAGTAAAGAAGCCGTTAGTAATAATACCTCTGGATCACTTGGCACTGCCCGATAAAGATTGGTAAACCATCATACAGTGCGTACTGTGTAATAATACTTCTCTTATCCTAAAACCGAACCGGGATAACCTACCATCACTTCGCACCCCCACGTTAATAACAACTATAATGCTTTTACTTACGGTATTTAAGGCCACCGGCTTTGACAATACACGAAGATCTAAAGTGTAACAACCATTACTTATCCATATGGCTATTGTATCCTTATAACAAAACATATTGATCAACAATTCTCAACTGAAATTACAGTTTTATTAATAACTAACAAGAGTCGAAATTGCTAGGGGTCATAGCTTGTAGTTGCTCCGTTTTGGATTAATAGGGTTGTGTTAGCACGAGCGAGTAAAGATATATTAACGCATGCGCTTTGTTGTCGGGTTAGCGGTGCACTTACATCATTAGAGTTTTTAGGTTATGTTTGCTCTCGATACAGTCCTTAGTAGATCTATTAAGGCATGGTTTAGTTATGGTTGGATGTTGAAATGGAACGTGAGGCTGTTTCCGTTAGATGTTTTTTAGGGTTTCGTACCCCAAGGGGTGAAAACGGGACCCTATAATTACTAGAACTTCGTTGTTTGTCTGTCTGTCCGTCTGTCACCAGACTGTATCTCATGAACCGTGACAGCTAGACAGTTGAAATTTTTACAGATGAAGTATTTCTGTTGCCTCTATAACAACAAATACTAAAAATAGAATAAAATGAATATTTCCCATACAACAAAAGTATTTCTTGGCGTTTTTTGTTCGATATTAATACCTAATGGCAATAGGTAGACACTCGAAATATTGACAGAATATTTAGTTGTATCTTCAGTTTAAAATTAAAATGAAATAAATATTTGAGGGGCCTCCCATCTAACAGACGTGATTTTTTAGCTCGATCTTAATAGACACCATGGTTGTATAGATAAAGGTGTGTATTTCTCTACATATGTATGTTTATTGTTGTCTAGTACCCATAGTACAAGCCTAGAGCTTAGTTTGGGACTAGGTCAATTTGTGTGAGATTGTCCCCTGATATTTATTTATTTAATATCTGTTAGGTATTAGGAGACCTCGCTCTTTCAAATATAGTAATGGGTACATTAGTATCTTTATCGTTGTGAAGTAGCCAAAAGTCCAAGCCTAGAGCTATTTGGGACTTTTCTGTGTGTGTCCCTGATTCATTGATTTGATTACCATCAAAATCGGAGCCATTGTAACTTGTAGTGTTAAACAAAAACTACTTTTTCCTAGCCCTACATCGGCGGGCCACCCAATTGTTCGGAACTCGACCGGTCGCAGGTGATAACGATCTCGCAAACACCCGGCGAAAGCAGTGAGTTTCCAAATTAGCACCCGCGACGATTGATATTACCCGAATAAGCGAGGTTAGAGGCACCACGTGTTCAGGGTTTTGGGGACAAGTAAAAGTGTCATCGGGGAACCCTTTGAACCTTATAAAATATTTTCGCATAAAATATTTTTAAGCCGAATATAATAAAAATGTATTGTGTAAATTAGCTTAGTTTGGGATAGTTTTTAATAATAGGTTAAATAAAACCGTTTCTATTGTAAAATCCGTTTTCGGCTCAACGATTTTATGCGAAAAGATACATTATGCGTAAAAAAAATATGCCATCCAACAGTGGACCGTGTCATCATCATGCAGTTAAGTCCTTTGTCGGAGGAATTTGGACTCTTTTAAGGAAACGCGGCGCGTTGAGAGTTGTGTATTGAGTTTACTACGAGAAACACGCTTACGCTTCTACATGAACGCTCCCATACACTACCATATATTTGAATTTCAGGCGTGTTGCGTCGCACAACGCGCCGCTTACCGCTCCGATAAATATTTGTGAAATGAACGCGACATCCAAGACTAAAGACTCATCAACATCCAACATTATTGTGTTATCTTGGATGATGTCTACGTATTCAAATCTGTATTTCTTTACAGATATGATAATCATTGTCCCGTTATACACATTTGAGCTTAGTTTGGGACTAGGTCAATTTCTGTGAGATTATTGTCCCTTGATGTTTATTATTTATGTAGTGGTGGTAGGACCCCGTGCAGGGTCCGTCCGGATCGCTACCACTATCTTATCCATTAACCACCCGCCAAGCAACAGTGTTCGCATTGTTGTGTTCCGGTGTGGGGATAAGACACGGGAGGTGAAATTACTAGCATAGAAGCATTCCATCTTAGTCCTCAGGGTTGGCATCGCATTTGAGGTCTTGGGATTATAGTCTTTAGAATTCAAATGTCTATGGGTCTCAGATTCCACTTACCATCAGGTGGCCTGAGTGCTAGTGTGCCTTCTCCTTAACATAAAAAAAAAAACCTTATTTTATTTACATGCTATGTTATATGTGGAAACGAGGTATATACAGAATGGCACATAATTTAATGACTGATTTTAAAATGCGAGTGCATACTGATAGTAAATTTTATGCATTTTGATCTTAAGAAAGAAGTTCTATGAATTAAGATAATTATTGCCATTTTTGTTTAATGATTGGTAAGTTTTATTAATCATTCCACCATGAAACTAGTGTGTAGATATCGCAGATAAGTATTGGAATAGTGTCATTAATTCGTGAATTCGATTCTCGTCGTAGCGTGGTCACCCGGCGATCGTTTAGCGCCCGCGCAGCGCCGGAACGATCGAGTTAGCACCCACTTTTACGTAGTGACTCCATCCGCGTACGAAATACAATGGTAACCCGATTCTTAGATACTAGGTTAGAATTTGTTTTTCGTTTAACCTACAGGTTGATTAAATAATTGCAATCGTAGATTTCGACTTCGATATTAGATTATCACTCTAAATGTAATCTACAGGTTGCTTCTATTTTCATGTAAAATCAGTTGAATAAACCACATAAAGATTGCGTTCATCATTCAAACTTCGTTCTACAAAATCCTAACCTATGACCTAGACAGATTTGGAGTAGCTTGCAAAATAAACCATTATGTGTGGATTTCTCAAGTGTAATAAGTATAATAAGGTTGCGCAGCACAATGGTTAGTGCGTGCGGCGATCTGTGTGATATGAACCGTATTTCACACAGAATCGAAGAGGTTTAGGGTACAGTAAAAATAAAAAATTAAAGACACGCATGTTATTCCGGCAATGTTTTTGCGCTCTTCTATCACATCAATTAAATCCAATTTATTTCTTATATTTAGTGTATATACATAAATTTCTACAAAACAGCAGCAAAAATAGTTGTTGAACGATTTATTTATTTAAAATCTTTAAATGACGCATTTACCCCTGTCGGAATAGCTCCGCTTGACCTTACGAATATCTTAAATAGATATTTTTTAAAACAATAGGTACATGACACTTTTCCGCTAAAGTTTCCCAAATCTGTGAAATTTTTAAGATCACGAGTAAATAGCATAACCACGAATATAAGTTTAAAAAAATGTGCTTACGTTCTGGTTCCCTGAACGGGCTACACAATATCTGAATTATTATCAAATTAATATTCCAAACAACTCATAAAACAAGCACCAAAAAATAGTTATATTGTAAAAAAAATAACCATAAAAGGAGGCACGAGTAAAGCAGTGACATATACATAAACTTTCTTTTAAATTTGAATGCACTGTCTATTCAAGCAACATCTGTAGTTTTTTTCTAAAGAACCCTGAACTGACAATGTAGTTTTACGTTTACCGCCCGATATTTAGATAGATGCGCAGACGCCGATAAGGAACGGCCGCAGTTACCGCGTTTTTATGACTATGTAAACATGTGTTTTTATTATAATTACTAAGTAAGAGGTTAACTGTGGTTCTGACACATATTACGTGACCTATCGGCGCGATTTATATCACTAGTTATGTTGTTAGATGTCGAAAGATTAAAGAGGTTATTAAATTTAAGTCTGCTTCTGAAGTACTGTATAAAATTACATTCCACATAAAAGTATAATCCTGAATTAAAAAAGAACTTGTCAACTTTTTACATTAAAAACATTTATCAAATCTTAATTATAGTGAACTATCAACACAAAAAGCCATACCTCAATTACATAAAATATAAGAGCAACCTGTATATATGCTAGTAAGTCAAAAGGCCAATTTCTATGCTGTCCAAAACATTACAGCTGTCATCACGAAAGTGAAGGCTACGTGTTAATACAGGGTGTAACCTTAACAAGGCTGCGTCGTGGGAACACGGCGATCGACGCGCTTCGTTATGTAGAACGGACTATAATTGCGGAGGAGGGTGTGCAGAAAAATGAATTTTGAAAGTTGCCGCGGTTAATTGTAGTGAATTGATTCGATTTGATTTGATTACACATTGAAATAAAACTGTATTTTGAATTTGCAAGTACATATTACATAAAAAAATGGCGTTTCCTTTGTTTTTTAAAATTTGTGCCAAAACTCCAAAAGTAAAGAATTTAGTTTTCTATCATCTATATAAATATAAATCAAGTGACACATGGGTGAAATAACATTTTATTCTGATTTTTAGTTGTGTTTGTAATGTTCAGGACAATGTACAGCTAAATTTTATAAAGATGTAAATTGGCTGTCAGTTTGTACACCTAAGCAAGAAAAACCGTAAGGATATGCATAATTGTTTTCTAATTTTTAGGATCGCAATATTGAGTTCAATGAAATCCAAATGATTTAATTCCGCAGAAGATTGCAACACAATATGAACTTAAAATAGAATCTATTTCTATGTAAACTATAAGTGTTACCAAATAACCGTTAACATTTACATAAATCTGTTACAATAAAGTTAAAAGCCGCAACTAACATGCCAAGTCAACTTTATTCCGTAACGAACGCAAATTTCGGAAACACATCAAAACCAGTCCCATGGCCGGCCAATTATAAAAAAATAACACACTTCAAAATACGCCTAAAATTACACTTTATAGTTCAATTATTCGACCATCGACGCGTGTAATCCATGACATTTATAAACAGAAACATTTCGAAAAGCGTGTTTAAAAATAATCTCAATTAAAACTTCTGCCCAATCAAGTAAACATACTGTATTTCGAAATGGTTTAACGAAAACGACACGGGTTTATGTTGAGCTGTGATTTAATATGGTTTTTTTATGCTATCAGTACCCGCGATGTTACTGTGAATCACTTGAGGATTGCGGTGTTTGTGTGTAGTGATGAGGGCAACACATCAATAATTCAGAACATAGCTATTATATATATTATTATTGTAGTGGTGGTAGGACCCTGTGTAGGGTCCGTCCGGGTCGCTACTACCAACTTATCCATTAACCTATCGCCAAGCAACAATGCATTGTTGTGTTCAGGTGTGGGCATAAGACAATCGGTGAAATTACTAGCATAGAAGCATTCCATCTTAGTCCTCAGGGTTGGCAATGCATTTGAGGTCTTAGGATTGCAGTCTTAAGATTATAGTCTTGAGAATTCAAATGTCTATGGGTCTCAGATTCCACTTACCATCAGGTGGCCTGAGTGCTCGTGTACCTTTTTGATTATTTTTTTTTTTATAAAAAACCATGGGGGTTTCATTTATAATGGCAAAAAAGTCAATTACAGGTGATAAACTCAAGTAAACGACCAGGGCCTCTATTCTACTGGGTTATAACGATATCGCATTTGACATGTTTTAGAATCGTTTATGACTCGGCCGTCATTATTATCAATGACATAAGAGTTATCAAAACGTTGACAATACGGAAACACGTCGAAGACGATGTCGTTATTGCCGTGTAGAATCCTAGCCCTGTTGTGTGGTAGTTGTAACACATCAGTGGGGCTAGACGAGTTGCATTCGACAATCGTTAGCGATTATTTTTCGATCGACAAATGTATGGAATTGACGTAAGCCACCGAGATAGTCACGTGTTACTATCTCGGTGGCTTACGTCAATTCAATACATGCAACTCGTCTAACCCCACTGTTTAGACCGTTCGACGTTCTATATTTGAAATTTGACGTAAGCTTTTTTATGGCATTGAGAAGGCAAAGGAGCACACAGACCACCTGATGTTAAGTGGAAACTGTGACCCATAGACATTCGCATTCATTAAAGTGCCATCCTAGAACTGCAAATGCGTTGCCAACCCTGAGGACTAAGATGGAATGCCTCTATGCTAGTAATTTCACCGGTTGTCTTATCTAGGGCTTCCAAAATTACGGAAATGTTAATTACGTAACTGATTACAAACTTTGGTGGTCCAATTACGTAACTACGTAATTACGTAATTTTTAAAATATTTTGGAAATCGAACGTTTTTTTTAAATTACAGTGTATAAGGTGTTAAGGTGTTATTTATGGGTAGCAAAGGACAATGTAGGAAGTGAAAAATTCCATTAAATTAACAAAAGCTAGGCTTAGCTGGAAGCCATACTGCAGCTTAGCTTTCCAGTACTTACATATTTGTAGTGATTCCATACACTTATAATGAAAAATCTCCAATGAGAAACAACTAAAATATGTACACACACAGGCACTCAGCAAAAATACTCTATTGAACAGGTCAGTTCAGATCGTGGATTTCGAGGTGTGATCAGGTGTGAACTGGGGACCTAATAACAGACAAATTACTTAAGTAACAAGACTTTGTTTCATACATCAAAGGATTCATAGGGCTGAACACACACATAAAAAGAAGCGGGGACTCCCTCGTGCATGTGCAGTCGATAATTTAACAAAATTCTACTGTATTACTTACGTGTGAAAGATAATTATTGTACGTACGTTATTCAAGGGCTTCAACTTCAAAGGCTGAAATAAACTGTGGGGAAGTACCAGGCAGGAACTAACTATCTACGCTACTGTCTACGGGGGAATACCCGCTTCGTTTATTCATTTTAAGTGTTGTCTGGGCCGGGTTGTCATGTCATAATATCTAGAATAATGTTGCCAACTTGCAAATAAGTCGCTAATTAGTGATATAATGGATCAACAATTTATTTATACCATGTTATATTTTATTATATAAGAGAATCCTAGACTTACGTAATTACAGATTTTAACGCTTTAATAACGGACTTGTCAGAAGTCTAAAATCTTTGCGTAATTACGTAATTGCGTAAGTACGTAATTACGGAATGGAAGCCCTAGTCTTATCCCCAAACCGGATCACAACACTGCTGTTTGGCGGTAGGTTAATGGATAAGATGGTGGTAGCGATCCGGACGGACCCTGCACAAGGTCCTACCACTCGCTTCATATTACTTTTGTGCACAACTACAATTATCAGGTCCTTTACTTAAGTATTTCACCTATACGATTGTCATATATTTATACATATCCACTCATACATAGACACGTGCAAGCTGTAAGTGTTAACCATCGTTGGAGTTAACTCGCTATTTGAGATAAGGTATTATATTTTTATGTCTTTTTACGATACCGCGCGTTTTTATTCGTTGATGATAATTTTTAACATTAATATGCTATTTCTTTTACGGCTTTTAAGGGCTAGTAGATAAGATATCCAGTGCAGTTAAAAAACGTGTTAAAGATATAGCAAGTAGAAACCGATGTTTAGATCTGAATGTTAGCATTATGTTTTATAGTTATGTTGAGTTTAGTTCTAAAATACTTCTTTACCTCGTGTGGTTGCCGGGTTAGAATATGCCAATCCATGTCTTCCCATGGATGTCGTAAGAGGCGACTAAAGGAATATTGTAGTATTTTTAGGCGATGGGCTTGCAACCTGTCACTAATACACTAGTAAACTTCTTGGCCTGATTGTGCAAAATGTGGTTACAGAATTATCAACAAGTCTGTTTAGAGTTGTTGGTATTTCTGTAGCTCTGCCTACTCCACTCTGGGAATGAAGGCGTGATGCTATATATGTGTATGTATGTAGTTCTAAAATATTTAATTTAAATGATAGTGTTTTTATTATATTTTTCGTATACGGTTAACAACGGCCACATTTAGAGTAATTATTGACATTTAAGTCGTTCTAAGTGAGGCTATTTCATAACTAATTTTAAAATGCCAGCCAAGTGCAAGTCGGACCCGCGCACCAAGAGTTCCATATCTACAACATTAGACGCTATATTGTGACGCTGTCTGTAACGGCAAAAAAAACACGTTTGTTGTATGGGAGCCCACTTTTAACATTTATTTCAATTAAATTATTTATTTATTTATTGTTTTTAGTCCTCAGGGTTGGCAACGCATTCGAGGTCTTAGGATTAAAGTCTTGAGATTATAATCTTGAAAATTCAAATGTCTATGGGTCTTACATTCCACTTACCATCAGGTGGCCTTACTTAGCTACTCCTTGGCAATAAAAAATATAATTAAGAAAATACCTTAATAAGGCAGCGACCACACCGATGCGTAAAATACTGTGACGTGCCGTAAACAAAATAATGGGTTATACTAGTCAATTACACGGCGTAAATTTTGACGGAACGTTATTTACGCACCGTTAAGCTGGTTAGCCGTTAAGGTGTGGTCGCTCCCTAAATTGGTAACGCGTTTGCAAATTAAAAGCAGATAAAGTAAAGGCGTCATAACAATTGAATCGTATAATACACTATAATATTGACGACACGTTAGCCTAGTTGGGAGTGACCCTGCCTCCGAAGCCAGCGGTCCTGGGTTCCATTCCCGGTAAGGGCAGATATTTGTGTGATGAGCGCGAATATTTGTTCCTGAGTCTTGGATGTTTCCTATGTGTTTAAGTATGTTATCTATACTAATATTATAAAGAGGAAAGATTTGTACGTTTGTATGTTTGTATGTTTGTAATGAATAGGCTCAAAAAGTACTGGGCCGATTTAAAAAATTCTTTCACCAATAGAATGCTACATTCTTCCAATTTGACATAGGCTACATTTCATTTTGAAAAAAATTAGGGATCCTTTGTAAAATTTGAACAATGTAACCGAAGGTGTAGAAAAATGAGCGGGCGAAGCCGCTGGCGGGTCGCTAGTTCTCTATATAAGTATGTTTATCGTTGTCTAGTACTCATAGTAATACACCTGGAGCTTAGTTTGGGACTAGATCATTTTTTGTGAGATTGTCTCCTGATATTTATAACATTACAAATACACATGAAATCAATTCTTATAATTAAATCTGAAAGAGATTTACTCAAGACAAAATCAGATCGCTATATCCCAATGTTCCCCAATATCAATATTTTGAAGTACTTATTCGAACCAATGACCTCTAAGTCAAAAAGAAAAGCTAACTGGCGCAGTCAACAAACACCTGTATCGACGCACGCGCGTTAATTAAGAGCATCACGCCCATTATCACTTAGCGAGTATCACTTCATTGGTTTGATAACTATGCAAGTTAGGGGTGTAACGTGGAACCGGCAAACGAGCAAACAGACCACCTGATGGTAAGTAACCTTTGAATTCTCAAGACTTACCTCAATACCGCAATCCTAAAACTTCAAAAGCGTTGCCAACCCTGAGGACTTTTGAATGCCTCTATGCTAGTAATTTCATCGGTTGTCTTATCCCCACGCTGGAACACAACAATGCGAGCATTGGACTAGTGACACGTTAGCCTAGTTGGTAATGACCCTGCCTTCGAAGCTAGGGGTCCTGGGTTTATATCCTGATTAGGGCAGATATTTATGTGATGAGCACGAGTATTTATTCCTGAGTCTTGAATGAAGTATATATTTCTCTATATAAGTAAGTTTATCGTTGTCTAGTACCCATAGTACAAGCATAGAGCTTAGTTTGGGACTAGGTCAATTTGTGTGACATTATCCTGTCATTTGTTTATAACATTTGCGGACTTAGGACTGCTGTCTTAAGAATGTAGATCCTACGTGCTATAAAGTGGCCTGTGTGCTCGTCCTTCTCTATGCCATAAAAGAAAAGAGATCGCATCATACTTAACTATAGTCAAGAGCAATCGAAACGGGTCACTTAGTGCAGAATTTCCATAGAAAGTGACCAGTTTTCATTGCTTCGAGTGTTTTGTATAGTAACGCTTCCCAAATGCGTCTATTTACTATTTACTAGTGTTTGTTCACTCGGATCGGATCGAGGTGTGAATTGCGATACGTTTGCGCTTCTATTAACGCGCGTGATTAAGTTTGGGTTTGCGTTTCGAAATAATAATCGGGGTTAACTTGTTGTTAGTTAATTATACTCTGTTAACGCATTTGGGGCCATGTTTACGGATGTTGTTAATAAATAGACACTATATGGAGTTGATGATGAATTTGTTACGTGTTTTTTAAGATGCAAATGAATTCGAGATTATTTAGTTGAACGTCGTTAGTCTAGAACAGCCAACAGTAAAAAAATATGATCATTTTAGTTTTTATTACACTAACGTAACAATACTGCGACAGTTCCAAGTAGACCAAGTAGTGATAATGACAAGGTACTAAAATGATCATCTACTTTTGCTGTTGACTGCACTAGTGCTAATATTGATTCTAAAGTTAAGAAAGGATTACGTAACAACAGTAAGACAACCGGTGAAATCACTAGCATAGAGGCATTCCATCTAAGTCCTCAGGGTTGGCAACGCAAGTCTTGAGATTGTCATCGTTAGATTGCAACCTTTAGATTGAAAATATCTATGCACATCTGAGTCCGCTTATTAGGTGCGATAAAGTTTCTGTCAAAAATTTCATTTTTGGACCAGCGTTTGTTGCCGACTGTACTTTTTTTTGCAAAGTAATTTCGTCATCATCATCATATCAGCCGAAAGACGTCCACTGCTGGACATAGGCCTCCCCCAAGGCTCTCCACTTAGACCGGTCTTGTGCCTTCCGCATCCATCGCGACCCCGCGATCCTTACGAGGTCGTCGCTCCATCTTGTTGGAGGCCTACCAACAGCTCGTCTCCCGGTCCGTGGACGCCATTCGAGAACTTTCTGGCCCTAAATTCATTTACTGTTTATCAAGACCAACCTAATGAGTCCAAACACGGTGGGTCTACGTTACATATAGCGGAGATCCTGTCACCACCACCCGACTCCATCAGACCAGCTCGGAGATCCCATATTGTATTTAGCTCAATCGGACCTTGGAAAGTGGTTCAAATCTTCCTTGCAAGTTTTGAACCGAACACACATTCAAAGTATTCAAACAAGCTTGTAATAAAAAATATACGTGGGTATGTTAATTTTAGGAACATCTGCTAGTGCACAGGGCCTTCAATTCTCCATTATAGTTGTTAAAACCATATCACTTTTGGCATGTTATTATATCGTCAAGTATTTAAAAGGTATTCGATAACATGTCACAAGGAATATGGATTTACATACATACAAACATAACGACGCGCCTTTATTCCCAGAGTGGGGTAGGCAGAGCTACAGAATTACCAACAACTCTAAAAAACTTGTTGATAATTCTGTAACCACATTTTGCACAATCAGGCTAAGATGTTTACCAGTGTATTACGAGTAGTGACAGGTTGCAAGCCCATCGCCTAACAGCACTACAAGCCCTTATTCCCTTAGTCGCCTCTTACGACATCCACGGGAAGACATGGAGTGGCTCTATTCTAACCCGGCAACCACACGGAAAATATGAAATATGGATTTACAAAGTGGAATAAATTAATAAAGTAGTTGGTTGATGAAGTCGACATCGAAACTAAGGCTAGTTAAGTAATAACACCACAAGTTAGAAAATAGATTGTAAAAGCCCGCTTAACATTTCTTCGCTCCGTGTATAATTAAAATAATTAATTAACTAAAACAATAGAGACTACAGACTACGAACGAGCGAGTCTTCAAGCGTTTATGATTGAGAGTCAATACAAAATAAAATGAAATAGCCGCTTCTGCGCAATGTTCAGTTTAAGAGTACTATTCGAAAACTAAAGTTTACAAACTTAGGAATACCGCTGGTGAAACACAAGACATACCTTAAGTGGAGAACACTACGAACTCTTGTTAATGATGAACTGTTATATCTAACTGAAAAGTAAAGTTTGTACTTGTATTCTAAAACTATAGGCTAGCAAACATACAAATGCCGCTAGCAAAAAACTTGACACGTCTTATGTAAAGGAGGCTACGATCTATTTTAGTTGAATTACAATCTCGTGTAACTGTATATCAGTTTGTGCTCGTTTCACATGCTAAACTTTCTCATATAAGTTAAACCCTAGGTCCAAGTTTAAACTAGCAGTTATTTCGTATGGTTGGAATTACTATGATGGTTAGTTTCTCTTTGGAATTTTAACGGGTATAAGGTCACGGACTTTATTGTCAGTATAAAACATTGTCGCAGTAACTTCATAATAGTTTAACGTATTTTTTCTTAGTCATCTGAAATATGTTTAAAAGACAGACAGACGGATCTTGTTTAACTTGAGACAACTCTAACGAGTCCAAACTTCGTGTTTTTTATTTCAAGGAAAAGGTAAACGAGTGCATACGCCACCTGATCTTAAGTCGGACTCAAGACTACAATCTTAAGACTGCAATCCTACGGTTAACATTACTCAAGTGGATCATGTGGCTACTTTCTGACTCTATAATGAGATTAGCTCTGAGACACAATTATATTGCATTATCATTGGGATTCAGTCTATTTCATTAACGTGAACTAGTTCATTGATTGCCAAGATAATGTTACTATTAGTATCATAGACAATAACCAAAAAACATTGACATTTTCTCCAGCAACTATAAACCGTATTTTCGTTAAATAATGGACCAACTAATTCAACCCTCACAAACATGTCACAAATAAATTTATGTTCCGATTCCATGCAAAGTTCAACCGTGTTCGGAGCGCGTGTCCGCAGTCTCACGACACGACACGAGATCCGTTCAGGCTATGTCGATGGCATACACGGCGATCACGGATAGTGATTTGTTTTGACATCATGTTTGGAATTTAAAGGCGAACGGTGTAAATATTATGTTATTAGACAGATGCAACTGGGGGGTTATTATGATATAGCTACGCAGTTCAGTTCACGCTGAGAGACAAGGACAGAGTTATGTAACTGCCATAGCTCTGTCCTTTTCGCTCACCGTAAAATGAACTGCATAGCCATGTCATAATAAGCCCCGTGTTCTTATTGTTAGTTTGATATTTGACGACAGAAAATGGTAGTATATTTTAAATAAATTTACTCATTACAAAAATAAACTGAGTATTTTTCTTTTCATTAATGGCGGTCCACCCTTCCGCGGTAATAACATAACAATAATAATTTTGCCAATGTCAACTGAGTAGGGTGAATCAATAAACATAATAAATCAAAAGTTAAAGTAATTACAAATTGACCGAACTTGATTTTGCCTATAGGAGTAAACGGTACTGTTAAAACGTCTAAATATTTTAGGCACTACCAGGGATGGCACTAAATCTTATCTTATCTTGCTAAATGGCTGAACGGATCTAGATGAAATTTGGCATAGAGATAGATTACAGTCTGACACATTGACTTTTTATCACAAAAAAATACAGTTTCCGAGGGAAAAGCTATTAAACGACTTATACACTGACGGAGTCGCGGGCAACTGCTAGTATTATAAATGCGAAAGTTTGTGAGTGTGAGTGAGTTACTATGGTTATTACTTCTTCACGCTATAACGTCCGGTTAAATTTTAATGAAACCGGAATGAAGATAGCTTATATCTCGAAATAAAACATTGTTTCCGTGGAACAGCCAACCCGGACCTTGTTTTACTATAACTAAAAGCAAATACTCTGATTATTTACCGGTAATAGCAACTCTGCCAATATTGCTGCATGTTATAACTAAAATTTAAAACGAACTAAAATAATCCTCATGAAACTCGTACGTACATCCCTTGGAAACAAGGTCGTGACCCTACAAGCTGCATTTCGTAATACAAACCATTCGATGAAGACGCCATGCACGGGCTATAAAACATTATCCAGGGAATTGGATCACTCGTGTGTTCAGTCTTTACAAACCGTAACGTTGGTAGCGTGTGTTTTAACTCACGATGGAGTCTTTTGTTGCTGGCTGGCTATCATTTTAGAGACATTGTATTTTGAATCTGTGCATTTTAAATTAAGAACGTGACATAGCCCGTTTGTTGTTGCTGGGATATTTTTCAAGCGCGTTCTTTTATGCGTTTTATTTTATCTTAATATTATTTTTTTATAAAAAAAATACTTTTTATGGGACTCAAAGATACGTACTATTAAAAAAAATATCTAAATCGTTAAAAGAATATACTAGAACCACAACGATGCCTAGTTTGTGGTCAATAATACTTCAATCTGTGGTTAAACTTTTTGTCTTCATTCATAAATTAAGTAGGAAATGTTTTTTTAAGCATGTTTAGACCACAGGTTGTCCTTTGATTTAAATTTATAACATTGCATAGGTCAAGATCGAAAAAACTTTAATGAAATAAATCAAATCACATCGCTAATGTACAAAAACGAATAATCATAGCAATATTATTTGACCTTTTCAACAGACGGCGATATGAACGTAACATTGTTTATGTTTTTATTTTTATAATAGATAAAGATCGCAGTGGAAATCTCTGGGGAGGGTTGCCAGGTCTTAAAATCGAAAAGCAGATTTGGGTAAAAAAGCCGGAGTCAGCCGGACACCCGTATTTTTTAGTTGCAGTTTTTTTTTAATGGAAAAATGGCTTTTTTGTCTTTTGTCATAATATCTTAACTGTTAATGAAGCTTCAATAAAATTGTAGTCTGGGGGCGGGGACGCGCGCGATGGTCGAATTGAACGAGCCTAACAAAAGCCGGAAAGGCCGGACACCTCTGTTGGCCGGACACGCTACCAAAAACCTGACTGTATCCGGCTCTATCCGGACGCCTAAGTGAGTTTAAGTAATCCCGTCAGAGAATACGAACAGTATCTAAAAGCGTGCATTCTCAATTAGGTGAAATTACTAGCATACAGGCATATGAAACCCTCAGAGTTGAGTGAGATGGAATGGACTGTTGGATGAGAGGCGGTGAACGATTGATTAGGATATTTTTGAAGAATACGATTTCATATCATGCCAAAAGCAATATGGTTTTGCCGAGTATAACAGAGCTGATGTGGTTTATTGTTTTTAATTACTTGAATTTCGTTTAATAAATTTAGATAGAGAAAAGTCAATTAATTAGGGGTCCTAGCGAAAAAGAGTATAAGTCGACTTAACTCGTAATAAAAAAGGTTATGCAGATAAACCCGAGTAGACTTACATAAATACTTAAATAACGCCTGTTTTTCAGAGGGGTAGGCAGAGACCACTTCTTTTCACCTACGATCCTGACAAATCTGTTTCGCTTCTTCCACATTCATTGAGTCATGCATGCACTTCAGTTTCGGGTACGATTAAAAAAAAAACGCCTAGGTTAGCTCCTTTCTACCCTTCTAATCAATAGCCAGTATACTAGACTTAAAACCCCTTCTCACTTGATTTTTAGTCGCTTAAAAAAATCTTGCTGTAAATTTAACGATTTTACAGAGCACAAAAATAACTTCTGTCTTGATAATTTCGTGTATTATTTAACTCGGCGGCCATTAATGTCAGGTAAATAACAGCTATCATAATGTTGACAATACAATAATGTGTTCAAAGAAAGTTTTACACATTATAATTATAGAGCCTCTGTATGTACCCTATTTACAAGCTTATCTTATCGACCATCAAAAATGTATCGACTGTATCTACGAGTATATCGCTGTTTTGATCGATGACGCGTGTTACGCTAACGCGCGCGTTCACGTGCCGTGACGTTACGCGTAACGCGCGGGTAAAAGTAAAAACGCGCTCCAGTTCCCACGCGATACGGGGCTGGTACAAGAGGTGGGAATAAGCGATTTTTCACAGGAGGATTATAAACGGTAGAAGCTAGTTGTAGCGTTTTGGCTTGTAAGTTTCATTCTATGTTAATAATAGGAATATTGTTCCGTGTGGTTGCTGGGTTACAATAGTGCCACTCCATGTCTTCCCGTGGATCTCGTAAGAGGCGACCAAGGGAATAAAGGCTTGTAGTACTGTTAGACGAAGGGCTTGCAACATGTCACTAATACACTGGTAAAAGATTACCATTTTGCGCAGTAGGCTAAGAAGCCTACTGCGCAAAATGTGGTTACGGAATTGTTAAAAAGTCTTTTTAGAGTTGTTGGTATTTCTGTAGCTCTGCCTACCCCACTCTGGGAATGAAGGCGAGATGTTAAGTACCGTAAACTCGGGTTACTTTAGCCCTAGGGGGTAACATTGCCCACCCTTAAAACTATAAGTATTTTAGTGGTAATCATCTTCAATTGGTTAAATATTTTTAGAACCATATAAGTAGCTTAGTCCTGATGTATCATTTACAAAATAATTAAATATTAAAGATAGTTTTTGGGGTGGGCAATGTTACCCTCTAGGGCTAAAGTAACCCGAGTTTTTTTTTTTTTTTTTTTTTTTTATGGAATAGGAGGCAAACGAGCAGACAGATCGCCTGATGGTAAGCGAATATTGTCACCCATAGACACCTGCAGCACCAGAGGAGCTACAGGTACGTTGCCGGCCTTTTAAATGAGAGTACGCTCTTTTCTTGAAGGTTTGAAGGTTGTAATGGTCCGGAAATACCGCAGGCGACAGACCATTCCACAGTTTAGTTGTGCGTGGCAGGAAATTCCTAGTAAAACGCACGGTTGTGGACTGCCAACCATCTAAATGATGGTGGTGGAAATTCTGTCGCGTAGGACGAAGGCGGAAGGATGTGGCAGGAATTAATCCGAACAGCTCCTCGGAGCACTCCCCGCTATACAGGCGATAGAGAATGCATAGCGATGCTACATCTCTACGCAGCGCCAAAGAGTCTAGCCGATCAGAAGTACGCTGGCAGCCGACAATTCGAGTCGCTCTCCGCTGGATGCGGTCCAGAGGGAGAAGCTGGTACTGGGGAGCCCCAGCCCACAGATGAGAGCAGTATTCCATATGTGGCCGAACCTGCGCCTTGTACAGCTGCAGGCGATGGGCCGGAGTGAAATACTGTCTCGATCTGTTGAGCACACCGAGCTTCTTCGAGGCTAATTTGGCCTTACCCTCTAAATGACTGCGGAACTGGACATCACTCGAAATGTCGACACCAAGGACTTCGATACTGGCTGTGGCAGTCAGGGGAGTGCTCTCAAAACGAGGAGATGCATCAAACGCCATCTTTTTTGTGGTGAACGCGCAAACTTGAGTTTACGGAGAGTTTACGGTATGTATATTATATTGTTTATAATTTTATGAAAACTTAGTAGTAATACTGAAAAACTCTCATGATTAATATAATTTAATAAATCTAAAGCCAATTCATTGGATGTTTACCGTAATGTAAAGTGCTCTTTACGCTTGGGGCACTAAAATGAAACAAAAATATATATTTTTGGAGGTTTTTAAAAATTTCTTGCTTTCGTTATGTGATTTCGATATATGACAATAACAATTGACAGGTGACATTTCTTATATGAAACCCAGTGATGTATCAGCGTGTTAATTTTGCATTGTATACCGAATTGTCACCTGTCAGGTGTCATTGTCACGATGGTAAAATAGGGGACAGGTGATATATCGTGAAAATACCACATTTAAATAATTTTCCTCTTAAGTACTTAAGAACCATGCCACCCGCCCCCGCCCCCGCCCCTCACTTGCGCGGGCAACCTTGATCTTGCGCGTAATTACCTGCGCGCGCGCCGACGTCACGTCACGGCCGCATTGTCTCCACTAATTGGTGCACTTTACTACGTTTATGTTTGTTTATGGAACAGATTTTATGTATAATGGTTTCGTATACTTATGGAATTTAATTGATGATTTAAAATAGATTTCATTTCAATATTTCACGACGTGGTTAGAGCAGGTGGTAGTGACCACTGCCTAGGCTAACGGTCTCAGGTTTGATTTTTGGTAAGCGCAATTGAGTGTGTGATAAGTGCGAGTACCTATTTATGCAAATTATCACCGCCTGCCATGAATTTTTGTCCTTAGGGCCTGTTGTTTAATCAGTAGTTAAACTAATTGTTAAAAATCAACTTACTGCTCAAACAACTCGGCCTTAATTTTTTCTCTATCAAAGGTTGTCTATACCTATGATTTAATTTAATGTTCCATGTTCTGCTTTCTTTTTGGTGTTTAGCAAAAAATATTTGTATTGTATAGTATAGTATAAAAATTGCAGAGCGTTAATTAACTGACGCTGGTGCTAGTGCGCCAGAGCACATATCGCACTGCTAGATCAAAACAGTAGCAACTCCAAATACAACTGTATTTTAAAATCAACTTTATCTCAACCTCTATGAGTTTTATACAAAACTAACGAGTATTTTGACTTGATACTGTTTTGATCTAGTAGGGCGATATAATTGCACTAGATTGTATCGCTAGCTGTCTTTACACAAAAGTATAGTGCGCATACTTACCTAGTGCTATTTGATTAATGTAATGCCCTCTTTAAACATGAGTAAAAATAATAATTCATGTGACAATGCCGCACAAATCGACCTCGACTAAAGTAAAAAAATATAAATTTCTATATTAGGGTCATACACACTCTTAAAAACAAAAGTTGTCTCTCCTGTGGTCAATAGTTAAGAGCGTGTGTGCATATAAGCTATGTTTTTATATGATAGGTCTAAAGCAGTCCTGACGGCGTTTTTGCGGGAATGGGCTTAGCCTGAAAATTAGGCCTTAAAAACGTTAACTTTCGGTGTGTCTACAGAAAAGACGGTAACCTAAATCTGTGTATGACCCATTAGTATGTTTTAGCCTTCAGTACCCATCGGTTGACAGATAAATTGTAAAACGTTTCGTGGAGAAAAGTCATGATTTTCAATACACTAGCTAAAATAATGTCACAATTAATAATAAAATAGAGTAGAAATCATCAGGTGAATGTGCGAGATTGACAGTACAATGCGCGTGCGCTGCATCGCGGGCGCAGCTCGTAAAGCTGAAATTCAATAGTAAATGTCATACGACTTATTGCTTCTTGTTGCGGCTGTTTACACGTTGCGTTGAAGGACACGGTGGCAAAATTTGACTTGTTTTTTTTAATCTGTGTCTTAGTTATTGAAACAAAACTTAGTTGCGGTCCCAGCATTTCGAGATAATGTGATGCCAAGTTTTGACTAATAATCAAGCGAGGTCGGCCTTTTCCTAGTAGAGGGGTACTTAAGCCTTACCTCCATGTATATTTTAGAATCATGTAAATTCATCAGAAAGTATACAGACTTATTCCAGTTTCTCACAGAAACAAAGAGAAATAATAGAAATGTTAATAAACTTAAACTACAGTTTACCAAATTGAAATTAATTGCGTCCAGTCCACACCAAATGATGATCAAAATATACAACCATGTACCAAACTACATTAAAAGTGAAAATTAATTCCCTTTATTCATAAGTAAGTTTAAAATATTTTAAAGTGATAACTGCTTTTATAGTTTAAGTGATTTTTTTAAATACCAAATTTAGAGATAAATTAATGCAAGTATAATTCTTTATAATGTATAAGTAATAAATAATAATAAATAAATAAATTAAGTTATGTAATAATTAATGATATGTGCAATATTCGTAGATAATCTTTTATTCTTTTTTTTTTGTTTTTTTAAACGTGACAATGTCACACAAATCGACCTAGTCCCAAACTAAGCTCTAGGCTTGTACTATGGGTACTAGACAACGATAAACATAGTTATATAGAGAAATAAATACTTAAATACATAGAAAACATCCAAGACTCAGGAACAAATATTCGCGCTCATCACACAAATATCTGCCCTTACCGGGATTTGATCCCAGGACCGCTGGCTTCGGAGGCAGGGTCACTCCCAACTAGGCCACCGTGTCGTCAATTAGGTATTAGCCCTACTGTCCTAAGTTGCTACGCCCTTGCAGAGTGTCACATGTATACCTTCCATGTAATTCCATCTGTATACCTGGGCTGAGATTCTACAAGGTAATAACGATATCGTATTTGACCTGTTTCCGTATTGTCAACGTTTTCATAACTCTTATGTCATTTTCAATAATGGCGACTGTGACATAAACGATTCTAAAACACGTCAAACACGATATCGTTATAACGCAGTTGAATAGAGGCCCTGTAATGTGATATGCAATATACGAATTTGAATTATTTAAGCGATTTATGAGATTAATAAATGCGAAAGTTAATATACAGTTAGTTGCAAAACTGAGTCAATATTAGCACCTTAGTAGAATGTTAATAAGTTGATGATAGTTAAAGGTATTTTTAAATGTTTAATACGACAAGTACTCCTTGAAATTTGATACAAATACTCCTTCCAAATAATTTACCTGTCATTTATAGTTTTTAAGTAATTTTATCGTAAAAACTGTTGAATTTAACTTTTTTTATTTGTCTAATATTTTAATTCTCTCTGTGGCAACCCAAAATAAGGACCTAATAAAATAAAAAAAATTAAGCCTTTTTAAAATAAGTAGAAAATTATTAAAATCGGACATACTTTTGGTGGCAGTTATTGGCAACATTAGTTCGGTGCACGGGTTCACTTTTGCACCGAGACAAATTAGCCATACAAACTGGTTGTTAATTCACTATGGTAGGGGATTAAAATTCTGCAATAACTAGAAAACTACGTCCCTGATTCAAGCAGTTGATACCTCATTTTAAAAAGAATGGAATTCTCTATTTTAGATAGTTTTCTTATTTGGGGTTGCCATAGAGAAAACTAAATTACTAGTATAAAACATAAACAAAATTTAAAAAAAATTGAAATTTTACAGTTTTTGGTTCAAAATCTTTAAAAAAATATAAATAACAAATAAATTATTTATACAGCAGTTTTGTAGCTTACTTCAAGGATAACTATTCTGTACTAAGCATTTGAAAATAGCTTTGATTGTCATCGACTTATTAACATTCTACTAAGGGGCTAATATTGACTCAGTTTTGCAACTAACTGTAAACACTAACATTACGTACAACACGACTAAACAAGGACACGATCTACGAGACGACCACGACACGATCCACCGTACAGAGTGAACAGCCGAAGAATGTAGACAATCCGGCGCCGCCGTTAGAGAGAATGCATATGCCGTTATTGTATTTTGATGGTTCACATTTTAGGTGCGTTCTAAAACGCATCGTAAAGTGCGAAGTGCATGCGTTGCATGATAAGTGCTGCAATGTTATGTTCTGAAGCTTAAACTGAAAACTTCGAAAGTTCTAGACTCAATAAAATAAACACTATGTTTTGTTTTATAAACCAAACATAGTTTACTTTAATGAAATTAAGACATTTTCTTTTGTGCAATATAACACTTAATAAATAAGAAAGAAAGAAAGAAAGAAAAACATATTCGTGATAAACAAAAAGTAACAAAATTCTGAGATAAACAAAAGACCTGTGTTGTTACGAAATGGTTCCAATTCAGCGTTATGCTGGCATTCCAACCAGCGCTGATCTTCCGCTGGAAATATCAAGAGCAGCCAAAACTTTAAAAATACATATCTATTTGATTTAACGTCAAGTTTAAGTTTTAATCTATGTTACCTACTCGTTAGGTCCATTCGACCTATCATAATTTCTGTTTTGTATTGTCGTTATTTTCAACAGGATGTAACTTGTCGAGATCTTGCTATGTTATATAATACCTTATTTATTGCTAATAGCCCCAAATCATCAGAAATACACAGCAACGCACAAGTGACAAGTGACATGACAATTTCCGCTGACGCATCAAAAACCACTCGAAACCCATAAATATATTCAAACGCAGCATGTAATTGGACTTGGATTTATTATCGGTCCCTCGACATAACAGAACCATCTTTCACCATTCGTCCCACTCATAACACTTTCGAGAAAAAAAGATAGTAATAACCGAGCTGTCATCGGAAACATTGACAAATTAAATATCAACGTTTGACATATGAACTACAATTATAAAAGTGCACTTGAAATGATTACGCTAATTCTTATTTTTTAGCTGGTAAGGTGTTTTTTTGTTTGGAATGCAGTTTGTGGGCGGTAAGTGCGAGGTGCGCGTGAGTGAGGTAAGGTACACCTTAAATTTTGGCGCAGCGCAATTAGAGATCGGACAGTGACGCAAGAGGTCATGCGAACGTAAAGAATCGTCTTCGAAACGTAGATGATGCAGAGGAGAAGCGGCAGCGAGAGGAAACTAAAAGCGAGGCCGTTTTATAAATGTATGTGATGGTTGGTAGCCTATAACAACGCTGATATTTTGTAAAAATTCAATAAAACAAGAACCAACCAGATAATTTTCAATACAAACTAAAACAATCCTCATCTTTTTTATGCTGGTGAAAAATTGTACAATTATTATATCGGTTTTTAATCTGTTTTTATTAGGGTAAGGACTAAATCGAAGTGGTACGTATACATTAATTACGAAATAGCGACTCCATGAATTCTAGAACCACAGTATGCCACCAAAAGTCCTAATCCTAGTTATTACTTTGTTTACACAAAAAATTAAAACAATAAATATTTTGCATTGATTTATTGTTTTTTTCTAGATTATAAAATCCTATTTGCTCGTGATTTTTCGTAGAGGTTTTAGGAGTAATATTGGAAATCTTGGCTGGGATTATTACACGTTAAAAACGATATCGTCTTTGACGTGTTTCCGTATAGTCAACGTTTTGATAACTCTTATGTCATTTATAATAATGGTGACTGTGACATAAACGATTCTAAAACACGTCAAACGCGATATCGTTATAATGCAGCAGAATAGAGGCCCAGAATGAATATCAAAATCGCTACCGCTTATAGCTTAGTCTGAACTTTAATAAGTTTCAGAGTTAATTATAATTAATAGTGTCTAAC
Source organism: Acleris holmiana (assembly GCA_949316455.1). Classification (NCBI taxonomy): domain Eukaryota; kingdom Metazoa; phylum Arthropoda; class Insecta; order Lepidoptera; family Tortricidae; genus Acleris; species Acleris holmiana. The sequence continues at coordinate 1,127,999 of OX438772.1, forward strand.
TGGCCGTCGTATTGTAACTAATGGTTTATAAAGCTCTCGGGCTACTTGGGGTGAGTGGGCACAAAAAACAGGCCAAGTTCGAACTGTATAACACCGGAGACGGACGATTGTATATTGAAATTGTAACAACTTTGAAATGAAGGCGATAAGTTAACTATATTTTAAAATCAAAAATGTTTATTACTTAGTATGTTTTACGTGTAACACATGGACTACATTCTTCTTAGTTTTAAAAACAAGTAATAAAAAAAAAATATCTTAGTTAAAAATGAAATAAACAAGTTTCTAAAAATGGTCTAGACTATAAAAAGACAGGTTAATTTGATATTATAACAAAACAGGAAAATAAAACCGTTTCATGAAAAAAAAATGAGGTGTTGAGCTGTCATGTCCCAGTATTTGAAGTGGTATTATAAATCATATTTAACTTTATGAAAAAGGAATTGCTTGTAGTAATGTTGGGCGATGGGCTTGCCACCTGTCACTAATACACTGGTAAAAATCTTAGCCTAATTGTGCAAAATGTGGTTACAGGATTATCATCAAGTTTAGGGTTGTTGGTATTCTGTAGCTCTGCCTACCAAACTCTTGTAATGAATGCGTGACGTTATGTATGTATGTACCAAACTTTATATTAGAACAATAAATTTAAACACAGAACCCTAAAAAGTAAATTCTAATAGAATCGGCGTATTGTCTAAGCTGTTGTTTTAATTAACACGGTCCTAAATAATTGTCTGACCTGACGGATCAACGTATTTTAATTAAATGACAGACTGTAAAAAATAAATAATTTATTACTTCTTTGTTAATCATCTGTCAAATGTGAACGTCGCTGAAAAAGTGTAGTGTAGGATTTGAAATGTGGGAGCGAATAATAATACATTACGATTTATGTTAAAAAAAAATCACGTACTGTCCAATTAATTAATTTTGCATAGTGGTTTTTTTTTTTTGAATTCTTAAACGCGTAATAGCTAAAACATGCTTTGAAAATATTTTATTTTCCAATTATAAATAATTACCAGGTGTTATGGTAGTTGGGTGAAAACAATCCACATGCAAAAAATGTTCGGAGAGCACAACCACTTTGGTGAATTAATATCAAGTTATCGATGGTGCATATTTTCCAATTCTTGAAACTCCTTAGCATCTCAAGCAATCTTTATAAAACAATTTATTGAGTTTCTTCGACGCGTTGGCCTAGTTGTCTACGAAACTAATGGTCTCTGGTTCAATTCCTAGCATGGACAAATATTTGTGTGATGACTGCGAATATTTGTTCCTGAGTCTTGGATGTATTTAAGTATGTATTTCTCTATACAAGTACGTTTATCGTTGTCTAGTACCCATAGTACAAGCCTAGAGCTTAGTTTGGGACTAGCTCAATTTGTGTGAGATTGTCTCCTGTTTTTTTTTATATAAGCACGTATAGTTTCAACTGTTGTATTTTACGTACTATGACATGTTCTTTCTATTAATCCTAATCCACCATCTATTTTAAACCCTTTCAACACGTGAAATAATTGCTTAATTAACGAAGTTTAAAAAAACACCTATTTTTATCAATCAGACGTTAAACCATTTGAGACCTTGGACTTAAAATTTTGAATATTCATTAAAAATCTTACAATTAGTACAAAATATAACTAACCTCGAATATCAAGCAAGTCACGATCATAATCGATGGCAATGAAACAGCAGTGTATGTACGTTTGTTATTCTTTCATGGCTAAACGCCTGTACCTACTCATGTGGCTATAATCTGAAAAAGCCCGTATCTCCGTTAAACTTTGCAGATTTTTTATCCTCGATACCTGTATCTAAGGAGTTTTCCAAAGAGTGCGAATTATAGTAACAACTGAACACAACAATGCGAACAATGATAGGTATGAGAATAAGAAAGTGGTAGCGATCTAGGCAGACCTACCACATACCACAAATGAGTATGTCTAAATTAACATACATACATACATAACGCATCTTTAGAATTATAGTGACCTAATCCACATATTTTGAATTTCGACTTAGGACTCTATAGTACTAAGTTTATGACACAAAATCGAAAGCTGAAAATGTTTAAATAAGGTCACTTTAATTCTAAAAGTGCGATAACATCACACCTTCATTCCCATAGTGGTATAGGCAAAGTTATAGAACTACGAAAAACTCTAAAAAAACTTGTTGATAATTCTGTAGCCACATTTTGCACAATCAGGCTAAGATGTTTAATAGAATAGTGCCACTCAATGTCTTCCCGTGGATGTCGTAAGAGATGACTAAGGGAATAAGGGATTGTAGTACTGTTAGGCAATGGGCTTGCAACCTGTCATTAATACACTGGTAAACATCTTAGCCTGATTATGCAAAATGTGGTTACAGAATTATCAACAAGTCTTTTTAGAGTTGTTGGTAATTCTGTAATTCTGCCTACCCCACTCTGGGAAAGAAGGCGTGATGTTATGTATGTACGTAATTAAAAGATCATGAAGAAGATAAAGATAAAGATAACCTCCTCTTTTAATGGGGGGTTAATAAAACTAGTAAACAAACACCGTATTATCATACAAAGTGCGCACAGGCAAATGTCTGCTATCAAAGACAACGGCCCAAATACGGAAAGCCGTCCGATCACGACCTATGAAGACGTTCCAAGACGTATCCCGTAATATTAGCAATGCGATCGCGGACGGAATGAACGGGAAACGTTCTAGAACGTATTAGGAATCGATATTAAATATCGATGAGTAACATTATAATAGTTTTTACATTAAATCAAGGTGATTTTAATAGTAAAACTAAAAATTATGAAGTGCTTAAACAACTACATACATACATAACATCACGCCTTCATTCCTAGAGTGGGGTACGCAGAGCAACAGAAATAATTACAACTCTAAAAATACTTTATTATAATTATTTTAACAAATTTTGCAGAATCAGGCCAAGAACTTAACTAGTGTGACAGGTTGTAAGCCCAATAATTAAATAAATTATTTGAGACAGTATTTATATAAAAAAGTATATTTTATTACTAAAGATTTATGTTAAAACTGAACCAAAACGACACGTTTATTAAATTCTACCAAGGTAATGGCCCCAAAAGTCTCCACTTTTAGTCAACAGGCACCAATAACTGACACGTAAATCTAAACTTAAAGATCAAGATTAAGCGATTCAAATAGAATCAAGTGTGCAACATTCGTCCTTGTCCATTACTGGTACATTAAATTACTCCATTACATATAAACTGTAGAAAACGATAGTTTCCTTGTGACTACGAGTATATATATCTAAACGCTGGAAGGCTTGCATTTGTAAAGTGCAACAAAGTCCCTGCAAGCCAAATGTTGGTATATTCCGCATATCCTTGCAATTGCAGGCTGCAGCGGCTATTAGGGGCTATTAGCCCGTGGGAACCAGTGCGCGGGGCATATTATATACTAATACGGTACCCGACATATACGCATATTGTGTTTAGGTACTTAGAAATATTAGTATTAAAGACTAGGACTAGCAGTAGTTTATGGATTAGTAAAATACTTTTTTCTCTACGTCACTGTTATTTACTTAAATAATTTATTCCACAAAAAATTAAATTGTGTAGAAAAGGCACACTAAATGCTACAAGCATTCTCTACCAGTCAACTTTAAGGTGAAACAGAAATCAAATTCTAGGTTGGTCCATTAAAATTACCATCTTTTCCCTGTGCTATTGTGTTTTTTTGTTGTGTGTCATTTTAATGTTACCATTTTGTAACACACAAAATCTTTTAAATTTATGTTTTGTAACACATATGTTACTAATAAAACCTTAATTTCCCTTGAAAATTGTCCCAATTTCCGACATAAAAGTACCGTATGTTGGACTCTGGGCTATTTTTAGCCAAATATTGTTCAAGATAGTATTGCTGATGACTATATCAAGTCAAGTAAGGAAATGCTAAGATTTCCAAGTCAAACTTAAAATTAATTAATATCCAATAAGTTATTTTATAGTGATATATAACTTTACGTTTCTAACTTAGCGTCAGTTAAATACGTACCGGACTTTTAAATTTCTGTAATACTAGCACATCTCTTTTTTATTCGGTATAAAATCGCACGTCATTTTATATCTTTACACTATGAGTTTAAAGACAGTAATCGGAAATCAAAAATCCAGATCAGAAAGTAAACGAGTCAATTAACGAGCCATTTTTTGTTGTTCCAATGTCTAAGTTAATTAATGTTCTTTATTTACCATTTACGGTAATACTGAACGAAGTAACGTGTACAAACAAACAAGCTTGGGAGAATTTTGAACTCTATACCCTCGGTAAAAAGGTTGTCTTATTTATTCAATTAATGGTGCTCTAGATGGGTATTTTTATAGCGTCTGTGAAATAGGATAAAAGTTAAATCGATAAATTTTATCCACACTGCGCTTTTGCACTTAGTCTGTGGTTTTTGCGTAAACGACGCATTCAATGAAAATGCGTAACGAACTTTTTCATGTCGTTTATAAAAGGTGTTGAGGAAAACTGTTGGCATTTTTTTATTCGTGACTCAGGAAAGGTTCTTTTTATGAATAAATAAGCTGTTATATATAAATAAACAGGTACATAATTTCTAGCGCTTATACGAATTTAAAATATCCATTAATAAATTATAATAAATACCATTCAGCTAAAGGCTAATTCTGTAAGTAGAAATGAAAAACTTATACACGTACAAAACATACAAGACTCAGAAAGAAATATTCACGCTCATCACACAGATATTTATTTGCTTTTACCGGGATTTGAACCCAAGCTAGCTTGGTAAGGGTGACTACTACCAACTAGGCTAACGCGTTGTCAGTTCAAAGCGTATTTTCGGTTTCGGATCGAGATGCGAAAGCGCTCAAAGGTCCGTAATGCCGAATGTCGCAACAATGGACTCTTGCTGTCGTCCCACTAATTACGGGCAATTAGCCTAAGAAAAGGTTTGGAACCGTTATTTTTTAGACAGTAATGGCGTATTGATGATGTGCGCTAATTTTAAAGTAACTCTAAGATATATGACGTTTTTGTTAACGACCAGGTTAGAATAGTGCCACTTCATGTCTTCCCGTGGATGTTGTAAAAAGGCGACTAAGGGAATAAGGGCTTGTAGTACTGTTAGGCGATGGGCTTGTCACCTGTCACTAATACACTGGTAAACATCTTAGCCTGATTGTGCAAAATGTGGTTACAGAATTGTAAACAAGTAATTTTAGAGTTGTTGGTATTTCTATAATAACAGGCTATGCCTATCCCACTCTGGGAATGAAGGCGTGATGTTGTGTATGTATGTATGTTAACGACTTCATAGTACTTTTGATATGTACGTACCTAGTCACTATTTTAGTATTTTTCTCCCTGGCGATAATTTTCTTTTATTTTGGGAAGATATTTCTACCTATTTAAATGATAAATACCCCTGACATAATGGCAATTCTATCTTTGAATGACCTAACTGATTTCCATAAAACCTCGCGAAAACTATCTCGTAGTGTTGCCAATAGCTGAAATAGCTCTTCACCAGATTCAACTTTTAAAACGATCAAAAAAATACAATTTTATAATAAACCGCTAAAAATCCACCGGCCACTAAAAGAACTATGTCACCACTAAACAGGTGGTTGAATTTTAGTGGGAAATCCACTGGCAACACTGCCATCCCAATTAGAACAGTTGTCTTAAAAAAAATGCGTTCTAAAAGGTTCATCTGTTGAAAAATACAATGCGACATTTTGAAACTGAATTTCTCCACCATAAAAACACAATATTCTATTAAAACTGCGAGTGTATTACTGTCTATTACTTTATCATCACTAAGCTTTTAATTTTGCTCGGATTATAGTTAAGAACACGAGATTAAAGTGGCTTGCTAGAATTAGTTTATCTGTGCATTAATTAAGAGTCCTAAATAGATCCTTTCTTGGTAGCTAGATCATTTAATCCTTATAATCCTTTCCACATTCTGTCCGAGGTAAATCTTAGCATTGTTTGAAACGTTATCCGAAATATGAGCTTTAATCAATATCTTTAGTAAGGTGTCTTATGTTTATTAAAAGAAAGTAGTAATCCGGATATTAGCCACGGGAAAAAGGCTTATATTTTGAATTAATAATCTATATTGCTAACGGCTTTGACAAAATGAAGTCGGAATTAAGTAAAAGTGATATTTATAATAGTAACTTTATAGATACGACACGACGACACGTTGGCCTAGTTGGGAACCCTGCCTCCGAAGCCAGCGGTCCCGGGTTTAAATCCCGGTAAGGGCAGATATTTGTGTGATGAGCACGAGTATTTGTTCCTGAGTCTTGGATGTTTTCTATGTATTTAAATATTTATTTCTCTATCTAAGTATGTTTATCGTTGTCTAGTACCCATAGTACAAGCCTAGAGCTTAGTTTGGGACTAGGTCAATTTGTGTGACATTGTCCTGTGATATTTATTTATTTACATATAATCACGTAACACAACTTTTCATTAGATATATCTCCTGCTCTTTATCTAGATGTCTACGTTTATCAAACTACTACTTTTATCGGACCATACTCAGTGTAGGGTTCCGAAGCCACTAAGTACTACAAACGTGAAAATCAACAAAAATAACTAATTTTCTATTAAAAGTCAATTGTGCCGTCTTACATAATTTTAGTAGGTATAAACACTTTAATCGCCTGTATCTCAAGAACCAATGATGTCTACTTAGAATTGATAGTTTTTTTTTTAATTCGTTATATGCTCTTTCATTGAAATAAAATACTCTATACTATAGTTTTTGCACGGTACTCCGTCCAAGCAGAAGTCGTTTATCGCTATTCCCTCTAGAGCTCTCCAATTTTCTCGGGAAAAAGGTATCCTATTTGATATCCCAGACTTTAATCTAGGTATCTTTGTACCAAATTTCATCCAGATCTGTTCAGGTGTTCTGGCATGATTGAGTAACAGACATCCAAACCTTCTCATTTATAATATTAGTAAGATAAGATACAGAATACAAATGTCGGTCACACAAATAATTAGCTTGTTAAAATGTTTGTATATCACGTAGGACCTAAACATGTGAACCGATTTCTAAAATATTTGCTTTAAAAATGCATAGCACTGTTCTTAGCTACTTTTAAAAGTGCTGCAATCAATCAAGAGTTATCCCAGAAAAGTTCAATCCTCAGCGTTTAATGAAATTTTCAATTGATACTGTCGTGGCTATAGTTTTACTTCTTTCTCCAATGAAGTTAGAGGCAGGCTGCGCAGGCGCCGGCACGTATAATTGCCGGCACGCTCCGCGCCGCCGGTTGCCACACCGTTCCCACAATTATCACATAACCGCTGTTTAGCTTCTTATTCTAATTGTTACCAATGGTTACTCATGGGTTCTTGCTATTGATAGTTAGGGATAAGGTTACTCAAAGCTTCAGCCGTTTTAATAGCGTAAATTAACGTGCGCGACGTATTATTTCAATAGATTATTTGTTACTTAATGTAATATTACAACATACATTGTACAGCGTGTCAAATTATAATTATATAGCGACCCGCCCTCGCTTCGCTCCGGCTTAAAGTATTATACATATAAACCTTTCTCTTCAATCACTCTATCTATTAAAAAAAACCGCATCAAAATCCGTTGCGTAGTTTTAAAGATTTAAGCATACAAAGGGATATAGGGACAGAAAAAGCGACTTTGTTTTATACTATGTAATGATTACACTGAGGCTGTCAAAATCACAAATGATTTGTAAAAGCATAAAACAATAAATTAAGACTTAAATGAAACAACAAAATATTTATTTATTTACTTTATCAACTTATTCTATCATTACAAGATAATAGAATGATAGGACACAGTATAAATAATGTCATGATAAACATTATCACAAGTTAAAAACAATACACTACACAACTAAAGTAACAAAATACAACGTCAAATAATAACAGAAATACAATATGTGAAATCAGAATTAAATTATTCTTACTGACGCGTTAGCCGTTGGTAGTAACTCTACGCTTCTAGCAGGGTTCGATTCCCGGTACAGGTTAAATATTTGTGTGTTGATCGCCAGTATTTTTAAAGAGTCTACGAGTAAATTTTTGTATGTATTACTTTATTAAGTACGTTTATCGTATGTATATCTAACAATGTATGAGTATTAGTGTGATGACCGCGAGAGATATTTCAGGAATCTTGGGTGTCTACGTAGTTCAGTTTCTACTTCTCCATATAGATACGTTTGCTGTCTGGTACCCATTGTAAAACCCAAGGCTTTATTTTGGACTAGACCAATTTAGAAAACTTCAACGTAGTTATAGAACCCTTAAAGCTTTTTAAAACGACATCTTTACCTGTCCCATACCCGTCTTCCCGTGGATGTCGTAAGACGCGACTAAGAGAATAAGAACCCCTAGCCAAGATGCAAACGCTCCTAACGTTTTTCTTTTCTATCGCTCAAAATGTATGGGATGACAGTCGACCACGTGGTTTATCGTAACGCAAGAGAATGTCATCCCATACATTTTGAGTAATAGAAAAGAAAAACATTAGTAGCGTTTGCATCTTGGCTAGGGCCCAAGGGCTTGTAGTGCTGCTAGGCGATGGGCTTGCAACCTGTCACTAATACACTGGTAACCTTCTTGGCCTGATTGTGCAAAATGTGGTTACAGAATTAAATAAATAAATAAACAAGTATTTTTAGAGTTGTTGGTATTTCCGTAGCTTTACCTGTTAATGAGTTGAGTGCGCATTTTTTGCGCCCACCTCTAATTTGTAGGTGCGATATTAAAAAGGTAAAAAGGATAAAGGAAATGAATGTTAACCTCTTTAAAAATAAAAAAGAGCGAAAACTTGAATTAAAATGGACGTCTTCTATATCACACACGTAATACAATAATTTAAGTCTGAAATGGCATAAAATAAACACAGATTAGCATTAAGTTTAGAAGGGGTCAAATTTACAACACCCTTTTTGAAATATCTTAACCTTTTCACCTAGATTATAAGTTATTATCCCCATTTAACCTCTGAACCGATGAACGACGCATTAGGGTTAAAAAAAGACTTATATCCGAATGATCTGTATTCCTTTGCTTTTTTATTTTTAAATCCACATATTGGATGACAATTGTAATGATAATGATTAAAATACAAGTTAACAAAAATAAAAGAGAATGTAAGCAGATTCTATTCCGGTAACTTAACTAACATGACTTTATTTTCATCAACGATTGGTAATGCTTTTAAGTTACAATCTTGTAAAGTTAAGATTTTTTTACTAGGCTCACTTAACTGATACTTTATAGAGTTTAACGCGTACCTACTCACCTATGAAATCAAACAAGACCCATTCATTAAAAAAAAATGTTTTTTACATAAAGTGTTCACTATAATTTTTTTCGACAATAGTGATTATTCTCGTATCATACGTTAAGTTTTTTAATTTACTGCCAACTTCACTTCTGTTTAAAACCGTATTTAACTAAATAGACATAATATCAAAATGAAGACAATTCCATTAAAAAACGGTTGTTGTCACAAACGTTGACTTAAGTTGTGTTAATTCATTGATAAGTGCCTTAAATATTAAACTATAATTTTGCCTGTTCAAGTGTCATACCAAAATGAAGACCAATACAATAAAAAAAAGCGGCCAAGTGCGAGTCGGACTCGCCCATGAAGGGTTCCGTAGCAGCAAGTAACATAATATAAAAGTTCGTTGTAGCTTTGATCAATGTTTTTATGACGTATTAAAAAAAAACTACTTACTAGATCTCGTTCAAACCAATTTTCGGTGGAAGTTTGCATGGTAATGTACATCATATATTATTTTTACATTTATCATTCCCTTATTTTAGAAGTTACGGGGGGGGGGACACACATTTTTCCACTTTGGAAGCGTCTCTCGCGCAAACTATTCAGTTTAGAAAAAAATTATAATAGAAACCTCAATATCATTTTTGAATACCTATCCATAGATACCCCACACGTATGAGTTTGATGAAAAAAAAATTTTTGAGTTTCAGTTCTAAGTATGGGGAACCCCAAAAATTTATTGTTTTTTTTCTATTTTTGTATGAAAATCTTAATGCGGTTCACCGAATACATCTACTTACCAAGTTTCAACAGTATAGCTCTTATAGTTACGGAATAAAGTGGCTGTGACATACGGACGGACAGACGGACAGACATGACGAATCTATAAGGGTTCCGTTTTTTGCCATTTGGCTACGGAACCCTAAAAAGGTTATTAAATAAATTTGTTCGCTAGCCCTAGTCCTTCAAAGCGCGTTTATTTGTGTTTATTTTACGACCTACCGAGCCCAAGTATGTTTTGACAATAGTGATTGTTCGCGTGTCACATACGTTAAGTGTTTTTAATTCAATGATAACTTCACTTCTGTTTAGAACCCTATTTAACTAAATAAGTTCACTTTTTCAAGACAAATTAGTTCTCAAGTATTATATCAAAATGAAGACCATTTCATTGAAAAATCCGGATCGCTACCACCATCTTATCCATTAACCACCCGCCAAACAACAGTGTTCGCATTGTTGTGTTCCGGTGTGGGGATAAGACAACCGGTGAAATTACTAGCATAGAGGCATTTCATCTTAGTCCTCAGGGTTGGCAACGCATTTGAGGTCTCAGGAATGGTCTTGAGAATTCAAATGTCTATGGGTCTCAGATTCCACTTACAATCAGGTGGCCTGAGGCCTCGTGTGCCTTCTCCTTAACATAAAAAAAAAGGTTTTTGTCACTAACGTTGACTTAAGATGTTTTAATTCATTGTGCACATCTGCCTTAAATCATATTAAACCATGTTATGCATAGTTTTTAATTATCAAAATGAATACTAATTCAATTAAAAAGGTTGTTAAATAAAAATGTTCGCTAGCCCTAGTCCTTCAAAGTGCGCTTATTCTTATTAACGACCTACCTAACCCAAGACTGTTTTGACAATAGTGATTGTTCGCGTGTCACATACGTTTAAGCATTTTTTGCGCGTGCGCTTATCATAATCGGCCCACGCGTGGGAATCGTTCCCACGGGACATTGTCTCCAGTTTTATACTTTTTAATAACTTATTATGAACATAATGGTCAATTGTTCAATTGATTCTAAGAGGGTCAACGTGACTTATGTTTGTTTGTACGAATGACCTAAAGTTACGTTTTAGGTTTTAATATTCTATTGTACTTTTAGTGCATTTAAGTTAAATTCGAAGTTGTGGAAGCATTAAGATCGCAGTCTTGAGATTGTAGTCATGAGAATATAAATTTCTATGGTTTTTAGATCCCTGTTATCATCAGGTGGCCTGTGTGCTCGTGTGCCTTTTCCTTGCGATAAAAAAAGATTTTGTAAATGTCATTAGGTCATTACATAAAACGTGAATTAAGATTAAAATGATTATTCATACAAAATATACTTTATAACATGTCATTGTTTGTATATTAGACTTTCTTCATTATAAGATGCAGTCGAATAATAAATGATGATTGGTTTAATGTCTTCCCGTGGATGTCGTAAGAGGCGACTAAGGGAATAAAGGCTTGTTTGTTTTAGGGGATGGGCGTGCAACCTGCCACTAATACACTGTTAAGCCTCTTAGCCTGATTGTGAAAAATGTGGTTCCATAATTATCAATTTTTTTCTTTTTTTGAGTTGTTCGTAATTCTGTAGCTCTGCCTACCCCACTCTAGGAATGAAAGCGTGATGTTATTATGAATGTAAGACTCACCGACATGAAGTTCTTTTAATTTTTTTCAAATACTTTAGGTAAAATAAATACTTAATTCTTTGATTAAATGTGTTGGCGACTGGTAAAGAATGCCATTAGGCAGTAAGCCTAAATTAGCATTTGCATTCGTAAAATATTTAAAACTTTTAAATAATACTTAGAGCCTAACAACAGACTTTCCTTAACAAATTAACAAAGTTTGGTATTGTGTAACGTAATATCAGGTAGAGATCAGATAAGTAATAATTACAGTGACAAAACTATTCTCGATTGATACACTTTTTATTTTACATCAAAAACAGTGCAAGTGAAGTTACTGGTGCAGTAATTATTTTTTCAGAATAAACGTCAGGGGACAATCACACAAATTGACCTAGTTCGAAACTAAGCTCTAGGCTTGTACTATGGGTACTAGACGACGAAATCAATACATAAATAGGGAGATACATACGTAAATACACAGAAAACATCCAAGACTCATACAAAAACACTCGCGCTGATCACACAAAACATTTGCGCATACCGGGAACCGAACCCGAGACCGGTAGTTTCATAGACAGGGTTACTAGGTACTAACTCGGCCAACGCGCTGTCACTTTTTTAAGTTAATTTCTTTATGTTTCTGGTGGTAGCAGATAAAACAATTAAAAATAACTAACAGATATGCAAGACTTGCAAAATTATGACAATTAACCTTAAGTTGACTGGTGATTACGCAGTATTAACGAATGTTTATCAATAATTAAACCAGAAGTTAATAGAAGTGTCGTTAGTTTTAATTATATTATCAAATAATAACTTTAACAGTTTAGTTTAAAATATGCAAAACGTCGGATACGGAAGTATTTTCGATTTCCTCGTCGTAAGTTTTCTTTAGTTTTGTCGAGTAAATAAACTTTAAAAAATTCTGTGACAGTTGTTTCTGCAAAGTTGTCATGCGGACAAACTGTCCCTATGTCACATGTTATTTTTATTTTAACCTTACATATATCCATCACTATATCATATATTATGTAACTACGATAATTTTTGGACGCTGAAAACACTAATTTAATCACCAAATCGATGAAACAAATATTCTAAGTATTTTTTATTGTAGTATTGCCAGGTTTTAATTTTAACCTATGATTAAATAATTATGTTGTTATAATACGAGTAATAGTAATTAATATGTTTTACTTTTTATTCATCATCCCTTGCTATAAGCGCGTATGCTCTAAAACCTGAACCCGTTGATGTCTATTATAGCAATACTCGCAATTCGTTAATGGTATTATAAAAATGCATAGGTAATTTTTAGAGTCGAATAATTTGATAGAAATATGAAAAAATAAATGAGTTGTATTTTTTTTAAAGGGAGCAAAAAAAAATCTTACCTTTATATCTTTGGCGCTAAACAACTAAAACCTCTCCAAATAGATCCCACAACACTTCACCAATTTTTCAGTCACACACGTCCGCCAATTACTAATACTATCGGTTTCAAATGTCACAGTCCAGTCACTTTCACTGAAAACAAACAAACCAATTTACAGGCTGCGACTAACTGAAAACGCAAACAGTCAACTTACACTGTTAAAAAAAAATAGAACCGTTTCAAAATTTTAAAGACATTTTAAGGATGAGTTGAGCGTCATTTTCGGGGGAAAATACGTTTTTTATTTTTTGAATTTCGCACGCGTGTTGTCGTATCGGCGCGCGCGCACGAATGGGTCTGGAGGAGGATTCGGCGCGAACCGCGCGAAGTGGGCGGGGCTTGCTTCTAACGCAACATCTATTGGTCGTTTGTTTCGCTCGCACGCCTTGCAACCTGTATATCTCTGTTTCTATCGTGTGCGCTATGGGAAAGTGGTGGGAGCATGAACTTTGCCACTGCGCCGATTAAAGATACGCGACGTTATAGATCGTGCGATTATCGTATTTCTGTGGTTTAATGCTCGCTTGTTTTTATGCGTACGTTTTATATGTAGGAACTCTACATTTATACGCATTTAATTTGTAGTAATAATAATCCTCTAGTATACCTATAATTGTACATTTAAAAAGCATATCAACTATTATTTAGTTTGCTTATTCATTTGAATGACATCACATATTTATTAATGAGACGTTACGTATTTTTTATTGTAAATTTCAAGTCAATTAATTTGACATGCATGACAATTAATTTTCATTATTAGTGAATAAGACAATAAAAAAGTAGCTATTATAACCATTATAAATGAAGTATGTTTAAACCATTATAGTTAAGTGAAGAAAACTCAAGTTTACAGAGCGAGGAATATTTTTTAACATACATAGGTACTTAAGGTAACAGTAGTAAGTATACGTAACATAGAAATCAATTGGTGTTAGTCAATAGATACCTACAATACAATTTTAAAAAGCAGATAAATTGAACTATTTCTTACTGAGTATCTAAATATCCATACTAAATCAATAGAATATCACAATTTGTAAACTTCAAAAATACGAGGACCTTTTAATGAGCTATTTCGGATTAATGTTTTTATAATTGGTTTTCAATTGCGTAGATATAATTCAGCATCAATCTAGAACTAAACTAAGCTTGTTTTTCCTTTCTTTCATAATGATTTTATACGTGTATAATTTAAAAACCACAAAATAATATCACTCAATGAATTTTTTTTTTTTTTAATAGAAGCTTATTTTGCAACAGCTATAGATATTTCCACTGCAACGTTATATTTACCTAATTGTATTGGTCCGCTTTAAAAATCCCCAATAAAACACTAAAAGCTTCGCCAAAAAGCCCCTGTAAGTTAAAAAACTATCTCAAAACAATAAAACTATTACTTGCGCGAGCAGCAATAAAACTTTCTTTAGTAGCTATAAACGGGACTTTTGCAAAAGTTTTGGGATCGAGCTTTTGAATGCCCTCCGAGACAATGGTGAAACGTGTTTGGGTAATTATTGCAAAAGATGTGAGCTGTTAACAGTTCTAAACTTGTCATAGTGTTTATTTTAATAGATTTACTTAGGTGTTCTGTTTTTTGTTTTTATGACATGGAGAAGGCACACTAGCACTCAGGCCACCTGATGGTAAGTGGAATCTGAGACCCATAGACATTGGAATTCTCAAGACTATAATCTTAAGATCTCAAATGCGTTGCCAACCCTGAGGACTAATACCCTGCCTCTATGCTAGTAATTTTATCGGTTGTCTTATCCCCACACCGGAACACAACAATGCGAACACTGTTGCTTGGCGGGTGGTTAATGGATAAGATGGTGGTAGCGACCCGGACGGACCCCGCACATGGTCTTACCACCCCTAAACTAAACTAAACCACTGTCATCTTTCTTTGGTTTTATACATTTTTAATTATTTTAACCGGCTTAAATACGGCTTTGAGTGTAATGTTATGACGAACCAAGTCGAAATACCTCTATTTTACTGGATTAAAACAATATTGCCCTTGACAGGTTTTAGCATTGGTTTCAACCCGGCCGCTATAAGTGCTATAATTGTCAAGTAAGAGTTATCAAAACGCACGATACGGAAACACGTGAAAAGCAATGTCGTTTTTACTGTGTAGCATTTCAACCAGGGAGGCTGAAATTCTGAAGGAACTGCTTAACCGTGACATGGCTAAGCTGTTCTGTTTACGGTGTGTGAAAGAGACAGAGCCGTGTAACTGCTATAGCTCGGTCCCTTACACTGATTCTAAGCTATATCGCTTAGGCATGTCATGATAACCTCTTGTCCCAACTACAGAGAGACACGGGTCAGCTTAAATTGGATTACATTAAAACATTATTTTTTATTTAAACTTGGACCATTTGAAAGAAGTATTTTAATTTCTGTGATATTTGAATGAAAAATGTAAAATGTAAAATAATTTATTTAACGATTAACACAATAACATTACAAGTAAACTGATCTAACAAATATTAAAATTAAGAACAAATCACTGTGCTTATCTCTAGGTGCTGAAATACAGAGTGTGGGTTCGGGTTCAGGAAACAAGCCACTAATTACCGTTGGTCCCCACACTAGGTAAACCTGTATCGTGGGGACTGACTGAATTTATTCCTTTACTAGTTCTATTTTGCTATATTAGGTCACATTGATGTCTTTTCAAGAAAACAAATAGGAAGATGTTTAAAAAAATCACACCAATAATTGTGAGTTAGTACGTAAGCTACCTCGACATATTCTTTGAATGACCATACATTTGTAAGAGATGTATTCCAATTAACAATATAATCACGACTTCTATAACTAATTATAGCATTACATACAAGCATATTTTTGTAATAAATCTAGATATTCATGTATGCAAACAGACGGTTTTCCATACAGTTCCACTTACCATGTTTATTTATGTACTGGTCGGTATGCTCTGCAGATAATTATGTATTTGAATATGTATTAGTAAGGAATCTTCAAATCCATATAAAATCGTTTGATTAAATAGGTAGGTAATATGTGTATTGAATTTTGCCCTTCGTTAAATGTCGCATGGCAGTTGTATAATATGCATATAGGTTGACTGTAATTGTACGTCAAATCAGTTTTAAATTACCGGCGGAATAACTATGGCGGCTTCCTTATATCTCGAGTATTGAGCTTGAGAGTGATCTTAGCTTAAGTTCGAGTACTTAACAACTTAACTTAAGACAGCAATATTTGAGTACCTAAAGAGTTACCACATTTTTTAATTGCAGGTTAATTTACATTACTTAGTTAACCGACAAATATGTAGAACAAAATTTAGAAACTTGATTAAGCGTTAAAACTATAACTATTTGTATTTTTAATATAAATTATATATTATATAAATATTTAGTACACATAAAAGATTATCAAAAAATAAAACAATAACATGATCGGAAAAAGTTATCCATGTATAAAAAATATCTAACTCAAAGTAAAGCACTCGTTTAACAGTTCAATTCAATAAAACAAAACTGCCAACATTTGCATAACTTTAACAAAGATGCCGACGTTCAAAAAAACGCAAACGGGCCGACAAAAAAAATGTCGGCTAAGGCACCGACAAATTCATAGAAAAGAAATTTGCACAAACTTTTACGAGAGCAAATAGTAATTGTTTTATTGGTCGAGTTGAACAGTTAACTGAGCTGTTACCTTTTAAACGGGTCGGGTCCGTTACCCCGTGACGTCAGTAACAAAGGGAACTGGTTGGGCCTTTTTTTTGGCGTGTGCCTGGACTTTTAGAGAACGGACGTGAGTGGGTAGCGGGATCGGGAAATATTTATTTCGTTTCTTTGAGTAGTTAGTTACTAATCAAAACGTGAGACTTTGATTAACTGACAAATATAGATCAATTCCTAATCAATTTTTTTGTTTTATACACAGATGTATATATTAATAACATTTGATACTGTGTTAGCGTAATGCGTTGGAGATTTGCCTAAAAGTTCTATTAACAAAATGAAAATCTATAATTAGTAAATTTTCTGTTAAACCTAAAACTTGTCATACTACACTGTAATTCGTACTGTAGATTTATTGTGTAATAAAATAAAATATATTAAAAAGCGTCAGTTTTATTATTTGACTTATTTACTTGGCCTGCCGAGTCCCCAGATTTTTGCTTGAGGTATAATGCTAAATATAAGACACCATAATGATTAAATCAATAAGGTTGACACTAACAACAATGTTACTAAAATAGGTATTGGGTTAAGACTAATTATGAACCTAGACCTAGTAAGCTAGGTTAATATATCCTAAGGTACTTGGCCTGTCAATATGAATTTTAGTTTTAACGCTATAATTACCTAGGTCATACAGAGAACCACGAACGATCCTCTTTTGTAATCGGGTAGTAAGAAAGAAAAAAAAAAGCGATATATATCTATATATATAAAAATGAATCTCGATTTCCCTTGACGTCGCACTACACGTGAACGGCTAGATGATGTCGCTATTTTTTTGTGTTTTTTTATTGTCAGGAGACACCCGGAAAGGGTGGAGTCAAAAATTTGGCGAAGGGCGAAGCCGCTGGCGGGTCGCTAGTATTGTAAAAATATAGTGAAGGGACACGTTGCTGTTTCCTTCTATTTAATATACCTTTGCTAGATTTTTAGTGCCAATGTTGAGTTTGAGATGAGCATGTTGATTGATGGAATGATGATTCTCTTGTATGATACATCGTACTAGGCTAGCTAGTGAAGACACATTTACATTGGTGTGAGTCAGACTCACCCACTAACTTAATTTTTCACTTACATCATTTTACTATTGGTAATTATTTTATGAAAATTGGTCTTAACTTTGTGATTAAATGCTTTTGTGAAAATAAATAATAAACATATTGATACAACTACAAATAAATAAATATCAGGGGACAACCCTACACAAATTTCACTCCATTTCCTAAACTAAGCTCTAGGCTTGAACAATGAACACTAGGCAACGATAAACAGACAAAAACAAATACATACTTTGATTCTTAGACAACACCCAAGGCTTAGAAACTAATACTAACATCACATAAATACCAGGAATCGAACCCAGGACCGCTAGCTTCATAGGCAGGGTCACCAACAACTAGGTTAAATGTGTCCTTAAATAGCTTGAACCAGTTTAAATAGTCGATTGCAAAATAGTACTCTAATATGTTTAGTTTAAGGTTTAATTTAAACTTTTTCTCTACCCATGGTAACTGGTCTATAGCTTCAAGACTTATAAACTTGAAAAAAAAAAACTAACAACCAAAATAATCACTTTCTAATAGAGGCGACATTTTTTACCCAATATAAATCTTTCCCTGGTATAAATCTCTAAGGAGAGATTAGATCTACGTCTCAATATTACAGTTAATTTATCGGTGCGACTGTACGCCGGTATTTATTGGTCCGACTGTACCTAAATACGTCGCAGTTCGAGATAATAGTATTGAGTAACGGGGTATTATATTTATTTGTTAATTTTTCGAGGTAAGCGTGAGCTGTGTTTTGATTGTGGGTTTTTTATACTAACCATAAGTGGGTTACGTTTAGGTTATAACATGGTTTTGTCCTTCTCTATTACTGTGACATTAATTGAATTTCATAGAGAGTTACAAGGAATACTTTAACCATCATAGATTTATAGTACTTTATTGTTGTCTATTTGACGACACGTTGGCCTAGTTGGGAGTGACCCTGCCTCCGAAGCCAAATTTTGGTTCAAATCCCGGTAAGGGCAGATATTTGTGTGATGAGCGCGAGTATTTGTTCCTGAGTCTTGGATGTTTTCTATGTATTTAAGTATTTATTTCTCTATCTAAGTATGTTTATCGTTGTCTAGTACCCATAGTACAAGTCTAGAGCTTAGTTTGGGACTAGGTCAATTTGGGGAAGATTGTCCCGTGATGTTTATTTATTTATTTATTACGGAGCAGGGGCCTTAGCCAAGATGCAAATGCTCCTAACGTTTTTCTTTTCTATCGCTCAAAATGTATGGGATGACATTCTCGTGCGTTTCGATAATCCACGTGGTTTTGTGATCCTATACATTTTGAGCGATAGAAAAGAAAAACGTTAGGAGCGTTTGCATCTTGGCTAGGGCCCCTGATCGGGCGTCGCAGCTTACTTTCGGCTACGATCACGTATCGCAGAAGACGCACGCGGTCAAGATGCTGTACGCGGGTTGATAATATGGAGTTTAAATACTGTGTACATAATGTACTCGTAATAGATTTTGTAAACATACTTTACTTATATAGATATTAGATTTCATTGAAGAATTTGCTGAGATTATGAAAACATTTATTTATTAAACGACACGCTAGCTTAGTTAGTAGTGACCCTGCCTTCGAAGCTAGGGGTCCTGGGTTCAAATCCCGGTAAGGGCAGATATTTGTGTGATGAGCACGAGTATTTGTTCCAGAGTCTTGGATGCTTTCTATGTATTTAAGTATATATTTCTGTATATAAGTAAGTTTATCGTTGTCTAGTACCCATAGTACAAGCCTAGAGCTTAGTTTGGGACTAGGTCAATTTGTGTGACATTGTCCTGTGTTTTTTCTTGTTCTTTGGTAAATAGCGTAAATTTACCTCCGTTTTTTATAGGGTTGGGTATATGGTTATATATTTTAACGCTGTTGTGTCAGAACGTCGCGGGGCTTGTGGAACCCTATTCCACAGCATCCGAGCATCTAAATTAACACGTCTCCGTGAGATACGACGCGCACTGGGCACGTTTAGTGGCTGTTAGCCGATGCCGCACTTTAGGCCGATTTATTAATATGACCGGCTTTGACAAATGGCGGCTACTTGCCGAGGGTGATTTGAAAACGATATGGATTTTCGGAATTGGTAGGTTTAAGTTACGTAGAATTCTGTGATCAAGAATCGAGATTTTAAAATAATAATACGACAAAAGGAAATTGTTACAGATATATCTGCTGTGATACTAAAAAAAGCGGCTATCTGCATAAAAATAGTATCAGCATTTTAAATCTAATATGCTTACCAATAGAGTATATAATGCTTTATTAACTACATTGTAGTAGGCTGCCTTATTGAAAATTACGGCAGTGTGGACGTGGTAACGCCCGGTTCAACGTCACCACTTGAATATTACACGCGAATTCTCTCGGTGAGTCTTAGCCTACTTGTGCATAATGTGGTTACAGAATTATAAACAAGTCTTTTTCTGTTAAACTTGTTGGTATTTCTGTAGCTCTGCCTACCCCACTCTAGGAATGAAGGCGTGATGAAGTATGTGTGCATGAGTGACAGGGTTCACTATGTATTTCACTATGTAAGTATGTTTATCGGTATCTAGTACCCATAGGTAGAGGTACAAGCCTCGGGTTTAATTTAGGAGTAGGAATATTCGTGTGAGATTGTCTCCTGATATTTATTTATTCTAGGTATTGGTTCTGGTTCACTTTTAGCGGCGCGCTGTCTGTCTTTCAATTCTGAACAACAAATCAATGACTCATCGACAAGGTTAGTAATCGTGTGAGTAACCGAGTGTCGCTTAGCCGACTGACGTAAACGGTAACGGTATATGTGAGGGAAACACATTAAAACCACTATTTTTCCAAAAAAAAAATCCCGAAAGGTAGAGCCATTTTACATTGAAATCAATCAAGTTTAATTTAAAGGTTATAGACCTAGCTTTCTGATCCTAACTCTGGAACCCCTTGACCAATCCTGCTTATGTACGAACTTAAAAATGACCTTTACAACAAAACCAGCAACTCCCCAACACATTAAATCGGGCTTTTGCCAAATTTGCCCGCGTCGAAGTCGCTTATCGCTATTGTATCAGAAACTGACATTCTTTTAAAAAAATCAACACGGCCTCTATTCTACTACATAAAAACGATATCGTGTTTAAAGTATTTCGACATCGTTTTTAACTCGGTCGCAACGTTATCAAAACGTTGACAAGACGGAAACGCGTCAAAGACGATATCGTTATTACCATGTAGAGGGCCTCTAGTATTCAACTGCGTTATAACGATATCGTGTTTGACGTGTTTTAGAATCGTTTATGTCACAGTCGCCATTATTGTAAATGACAAAAGAGTTATGAAAACGTTGACAATACGGAAACGCGTCAAAGACGATATCGTTATTACCGCGTAGAATACCAGCCCAAATCGACGTATTTGGTACATTATACAGCCCGGACACAGTGAAAGAGTAATTTTTATCCGAAAAATTTGAACGTTTTCCGAACAGATCCCGAGATTAGCGATTAACTTCCACGGAGCGAGTCACAGGAAAAAGATGAAGGGATTATAAGTAATCACTTAACGGCCGCACAAGTCAGTTAACAACAATTAAATTGATCCTTAGTGAAGATTTTTCGGACATAAGTTTGAAAAAGGACTGAGTTAATTGTCTTTAAAGTGTCTCCTTAGCACGGCGGTTTAGTTTAACTCCAACTTTCCGGCTTATAGCTCACCCAGAGTTGATCGCATAATGAATGAAACACAAAAACTGGTAAAGTAATCCTTTCCTTGTTCTTTTCAAATTTAGATCAACGTTCCAATGCCTGCTGTTCTTTTGTTTATTCGTAATCCAGATAGGGGACAGTCTTAAGTTATTATAAAGATGCTATTTGGAATTTTATGGCTATATTTTAATCTGTTAGAAATGTGGGGTTTTTGTTTGTTGGGTTTGCAAGTATACATAAACAGTTAAAAAGTTGTTGACTATTTTTTAACGATTTGAGAGGTTGACATGTCCAGTAATTAACATTTTTCGTCTGATATGGTGATGAGTATGATGATTAGAGAGAGGAAGGTAATTAGGTCAGCTATCATTGTTTCTTTTTGGGTGTTTTCCAAAAAAAGTATCTAGTGTAAAATAATACAATTAACAACGGTAACATTTTCGTTATGTCACGAAAATAACTATTACTGCTCTAAAAGAAATAGTGGAAACTCAGATAAAACTCCTGTAGCTAGTTCAACCATATTACTAATAGGTGAGGTTCGAATCAACTATGATTATTTAATTTGAAATACCTTTTTAAATTTGAATTTGAGTATATAAAAATATGACTATTTTGCATGACGTAATGGAAAAATTACCATAGTTAATTTTTGTCCGTAACTATAGGTACTTTATCATGGGAAAATTCACACAAATTGACGCATAAGAGCGTGTCAGATATTTTTAAGCGCAATGTTGTATTTTATATTGTTGGTGGTGACTGATGTGACATGCACTAAAATATTTTGATTTTGATTTTGACTGTACTATGGCTACTAGATTTCGTATTCATGGTTACTACCAACTACTTTGAACGCGTCTTCAATATACACATCTAACTGCAAAACAGATTTACATATTTCAATAAAACATTTAGTTTGGGAGCTGGACATTTGAATTCTCATGACTGCAAACCTAAGACCTCAAATGCGTTTCCAGTCCTAAGAACTAAAATGGAATGCCTCTATGCTAGTAATCATCGGTTGTCTTATCGCCACACCGGAAAACATAGCGAACACTGTTGGTGGTAGATTAATAGATAAGATAGTGGTAGCGATCTGAAGAGACCTTGCACAAGATCCTACCACCACTAAAAGCTAGTTTAATTAGAATGGTTGCTGGCTAATTTGATGCAAATAATTAGGACTGTCCTCGAGGTATCAGTTTTGAAACAAAAAGGGCTGCAATCTAGTCTAAGTTTAACATAGTGCATTGTTCAACAAGGGAGTAAAGTAAGCCATTAGGACACGAGATATTTATCCACCCGAGCAACGAGAGGGTGGATGAAGTTCGAGTGTCACTATGGCGTTTTAGTCTCGAGTAAAATAAATCTTAAATTATAATAGTTTTACCATAGACACGTAATAATTACAACTTAATAACGCTATTGTTTTTACTCTCAATACGTCACTATAATGCAGGAGAGGACAACCACTAGATGGTTTTTGGGGGCAGAACATACTATAACACAATTAGTCCATAGACATTTCCGAAACGAAGACTTAGCCGGTGGAGGTTGTATGCCCTCCACCGGCTCCACCGCGCACTCCGACGACAAGGGCAGCATCATCAAATGACAACATGAATCTGGCTGTTTCTGTTTTCCATGGCTGTTATAATGAAAGTTAAAAATAAAAATTACTTAAGTCCCTAGGGAGTAAAATGTCACTTTAGCCTCTATGGGTTAAATACATGGATAATGAGTCATTTTAGAGCGTTAGAAGTGAAAAAAATATTTATGTTAAGCTTTCTTAAAGCTTCAGCGGTTCCTTTGCAGCTTTGTGGCCTTTGATATTCTTAACCCTTGAACTTCCTAGGTTCTTCATCGATAAAGTTATTATGTTATTATGAATGGATGCGCCAACTCCTGCGCAGAATAGGAGCCGTTAGGTTATTCAATATCAGGAATGTTCCGCCGCACCGCATTGTAGACGAGCAGGTAAAAAACGACGAGATTTTATAATTACAAGCTTGCTTATTTTGTGCATTTGATTAAGAAACTGTTTTTTTTTTTTTTTTTTATGTTAAGGAGAAGGCACACGAGCACTCAGGCTACCTGATGGTAAGTGAAAACTGGGACCCATAGACATTTGAATTCTCAAGATTATAATCCTAAGACCTCAAATGCGCTGCCAACCCTGAGGACTAAGATGGAATGCCTCTATGCTAGTAATTTCACCGGTTGTATTATCCCCACACCGGAACACAACAATGCGAACACTGTTGTTTGGCGGATGGTTAATGGATAAGATGGTGGTAGCGATCCGGGCGGACCCTGCACAGGGTCCTACCACCACTAACCACACCACTGTTGTTTATTGTTTTTGATGAAACCTAGAAAGAGCAAATATTATTCAAATAATAATAAATATCTGGGGACAACAAACTTACTCGTGAGCGTCACAAATCGGAAATTGAATTTAGGTACATAATTGATTCACTTTTCATCGATCTTACTATATTAGTCGTAAAAACTGATTTACGGGAAAACCCTTGATTGGGCGATACCTGCGTTAAAATCATAATCACATGGGTTGACTTCCGGATTACGGCATACATAATAGAGATGGTAGATTTAATCGGCTTTCAGCCAAATTTGGGGGAATGGAGAGAATAAATTCTACGACAGGAATCTGGCAGGTACCTAATGGCGTATAAAGAATTGAGTGATTGATGATTGACTTTACGGTGCAGGGGTTGTTGCCAACCTCTTCCTTGTAACATCTTCTAAACTGAAATATAGAAAGAAATAAACATTTAAATTTAAATTTAAACTTGCTTCACTACATAGTATAAAACAAAGACGCTTTTTTTGTCGCTATATCCCTATGTATGCTTAAATCTTTAAAACTACGCAACGGATTTTGATGCAGTTTTTTTTAATAGATAGAGTGATTAAAGAGGAAGGTTTATATGTATAATACTTTAATCCGGAGCGAAGCGAGGGCGTGTCGCTAGTATTGAATAAAACCCTCTAATGCACCCACTTGAGGCATCGTACCGAGGATTCTCGCAGCATTACCCTGCTGCACTGCAATGCTCAGTCGTTAAACAAAAAAGGAGCCTTGCCGGTGGTCGCCAGAGACGCCGATTAACTGGTCTGACACTTCTTTTATGTTTTTTGTCGTGTCAGACGACCACGGCCCAAAAGTTTGCCAAAATCACTGCAGAATACCGCGGTGGAAAAAAAATGTTAAGTACTTGATGGTAACTTCATAAAAAAACACAGAAATAAAAAAAAAACTTTTGAACGAGAAATAGAAATAGAAAGAGAAATATTTATTCGACGATCACAAGAAAAAAAGCAGTTCAAAAATTACACATAATAAAAATAATGGCAACAAACTACACATTAAACAAAAAAAAGAAACTAATTGAAAAGAAAACAATTATAGCATAGTGTTGCCATGAGTGGTCCTGTGATGTCGAAAATGACACCACTCAGCACTGTGTCACGGCATTATAAAGAAGAAAGATTAAAATAAAGAATAAAGAACATTGTCACACAAATTGACCTAGTCCCAAACTAAGCTCTAGGCTTGTACTATGGGTACTAGACAACGATAAACTTACTTATATATAGAAATATATACTTAAATACACGGAAAACATCCAAGACTCGGGAAAAAATACTCGTGCTCTTCACAAAAATATCTGCCCTTACCGGGATTTAAACCCAGGGCCCCTAGCTTCGAAGGCAGGGTCATTACCAACTAGGCTAGCGTGTCGTATATCCCCGGGAAGACTGTGACCGAGCGTTCCAACCGCCCGACTGCTTCCGACAAGCGCACTCTCCCAGGGCGTCTAATCTACCATTAAGAGCCTGACACTTATCCGGGACAAACTAAATATTTTGATACAATCTCGGAATAAATGTCCACGATTTATCAACTCGCGCGCAGCCTTTATCCCCGCCCGCTGATAAATGTGTTTATTTATCTCTAGATTATCGTGACGTCTATATTTCGGTTAGATTTTGACTTTGCCTTTGATTTTTAGATAAATGTATCCTTATGCCATCTGTATTAATACGGATGCAGTGATTATAAGAGATCATAGTGTGTCTTTTGTATGGGTTTGAATAAAAGTTTCACCCTTCATCGTTAGGCTAAGTACAACGAAAATTTAAAATAAATCCATGTAGTATTTTAATCAGTTATTTAGACAAACTAACGAACATGGCTCTATAATATTCGTTAAAACCATATTGCCTCGTGTTATGGTTTATGGTATTGATTTCACCTCGTCCGCCGTTACTGTCAAATTATTAAGAGCTATCGTAACGTTGATAATACAGTACGAGTAACACGTCAAAGGCATTTTTTGCCCAAGAATAGAGGCCAAAAACTATCAGCAACAATACTCCTACCATTTGTGAATCTTGTCTCCTAAGACCAACTAACGGTCAGTTTTTATTGAAAATTATATCTAAACGATGGTGACAACATCAAAATTCGTTGCTTGCGTTGCGACGTGGATAGCGACTTTGTTTTATACTATGGGTTATTTTTTCAGCGAGCGTAAACGACATAGCTATATTAGTTATGTAGCTCTGTCCTTTTCTCTCAGCGTAAACTGAACATGCATATCTGACATTATGTCCTTTATAGGAATCGGAAATTTTCGTATAAAATACGAATACAACTCAATACCGACTGAAAAAAAAAACTTTATAAGTGATAATAGTTTTCAAAATAAGCTCAAGTCGCTTTTAATTGACTCAGAAGGCTCATCGACGCAACCTTCGGGTTTTAGGGTTTATCCTTTTCAGCCTGTGCAGGGTCCGTTCAGATCGCTACCACCATCTTGTACATTAACCACCCGCCAAGCAACAGTGTTCGTATTGTTGTATTCCGTCGTGCAATTACTAGCATAGAGGCATTCCATCTTAGTCCTCAGGGTTGGCAACGCATTAGGATTATAGTCTTGAGAATTCAAATGTCTATGGGTCTCAGATACCACTTACCATCAGGTGGCCTGAGTGCTCGTGTGCCTTTCTTAACATAAAAAAAACCGATACTCATTTCATAGAACGTATCACTTCAGGTAATTTTTATTTCATAGATAGGCTTCTCTAGGCGCGCGAGATTTTGTGTTGTCACAAGTCGAACCCAACCTAACCTACGTAATGAATGTTTTAGATAACGTGACAACAACAGGGTTTCAGCAGAAAATTGCTTTCGATGAAGTACAATTCGGTGAAATGATACATTCTATGAAATTAGTATCGGCGAAACAACGGGAAACCGTTTCGTAGTTAACCAGGAACCCGTATAATTTCGCCGCGTGCGCCTGTCCCTCTGTCCGCGGTTTGGCTCAAAGACTCTTGGAACTGCAAAGCTGTTATTTGGAATAATTATACATTTCAATTACATTATATCTTCGAGTGTGGTGTCAATGGATAGCATCATCATTATGGTATATGGTTCATACACAGATTTAGGTTACCGTCTTTCCTGTGGACACACCGAAAGTAAGTTAACGTTTTTAAGGCCTAATTTTCTGGCTAAGCCCATTCCCGGAAAAACGCCGTCAGGACTGCTTTAGACCTATAATATAAATACATAACTTATATGCGCACAAGCTTTTAACTGTTGACCACAGGAGAGACAACTTTTGTGAGAGGAGAGGAGTGTGTATGACCCATATTTTTTTATTAATAGTTTTTTGATTTTATGCTCCGCTTAGGAAATATTGAACTCGAAAAGTGTAATTTTCTGTAGAGTTACGGATCTTCAAATGACAATTCTGCCTAATTAAACAATTGCTTGACATAAATTTATCATATTGTTTCATTGTGTTTAAATGTGTTCTTCTCATCATGTTGTGTGCGATTGTAGCAGCGATTTGATCTCACTCTGAACGCGGAACACAGTATTTACTCATTAACCAATGAATATTAGTAGCAGCACAAGGAGTCATCAATTTCCTAAATTAACTGTCACGCATTTAGTCATTAATTTACCATTTTGCCTTGACTAAAAGAACAATTATTCGATTGTTACACAGAATTGTTGTGAGTCAATATATTTTTAGAATTGGTTTGTAATATATAATTAAAACATTCTTTGGAACTCATAGATATAAAAGGAAATTCAAATATAATTAGAATTTAATGTTCATAGGTTAACAACGGTCTTATACGGCGTAAGTTAAGTTTGAGATAGAATAGTCTCAGAGATTTCAAATAAATAAATGTCATGGATAATCTAACACACATTTACTTAGTTTTAATCTGTAATTGCCTCTATTCCAATTGGTAATTACCATATTATCTTGTGTCTTTGGCACGTTATGGTTATTGTTACACCATTAATGTCAAGTAAATTAGAGCTATGGCAACGTTGAGAATGTGGAAACGTGTTATCCTATATTAGAAACTAGCCACCCGCCCTCGCTTCGCTCCGGATTAAAGTATTATACATATAAACCTTCCTCTTCAATCACTCTATCTATTAAAAAAAACCGCATCAAAATCCGTTGCGTAGTTTTAAAGATTTAAGTATACATAGGGATATAGGGACAGAAAAAGCGACTTTGTTTTATACTATGTAGTGATAAATATTAATGCTCACTCATCACACTAATGTTATGCCCCTACATGTTTCTTATAGATCAAACATTATAACGACGTTACTGACATTATTTGTAGCTAACCTTACTAACAATATTTGACGACATGTTAGCCTAGTTGGTGGGTAGTGACGCTGCCTTCAAAGCTAGTGGCCCTGGGTTCAATCCCGGTAAGTCTTGGATGTTTTCTATGTGTTTAATTATTTATTTCTCTACAGAAGTATGGTTATCGTTGTCTAGCACCCATAGTACAAGCCTAGAGCTTAGTTTGGGACTAGGTCAATTTGTGTGAGATTATTTTATTTATTTTTCAATGCTGGATCGTTGGTGGTAGTGGTGGTGGTGGTATTTAGTGGCGATGAGATCTTGTGCAAAGTCCGTTCAGTTCATTACCATACCGCCAAAATACAACCAACGATCTAGCAACGTATTGTTGGGGATAAGACAACCAGGCTAAGGAAAGCTCAGGGATGGATTTTCTTTGCAGTTCTCATGTGCATTAAAAATTTGTGATTGTAGTCTATGGGTCTCAGATTCCACTTAGCATCAGGTGGCCTGTATGCTCGTGTCCTTTTTAATTGCCATAAAATAATATAGATTCCCCATACTTAATCTGTAAATATATTAATTTCTCTTTTAGCTTTGGTAACTCGAAACATGAACATTACGATCGATCCAAGTATCTCGTCTCGTCACATTTTAATTATCACCACACAGTCACCCAGTAAATTCTTGACACACGAATAATTAATAATGTTTAATAAACAGCATGTTGCTGGGAAAATCTTTTAGGACCTGTTTGGCCCGAGTCAGCAGTTTCGACGAAATTGGCGACAAATTCATGGAACCGATAACCAGATTGGGCTGTGTTGCGCAACGCGGGTTGCTTGATGCTTGTTTATGACTTAGAGTGTGGTGAATATTGTTGAGGTTCTGTAGTAAAAATAATTTACTGACAGGTTTGACTGTGTATACATAAACCGTTGTTAAAACATTAATACCATTAATTCTATGTAGGTATTTAAGAGGACTGTGAAGCAAAAAAAAATAATACAAAATTCGATAACGTTAAACGTTGTCCGATTTTTGCTATATTTTAGAAATTATGAAACACGTTTTCCTTTCCAAGAAAATTTTTAACGAAAATAAAAAAAGGAAAGCGGAAAAGTACACAGCTAGTTTTTGATAATACGAGTATCTACAACATATTAAAAAAACGTGGAAATAGGATTATATTTAGGGGGTGAGAAACGCTATCGCCCGGAGCTAAATTTGTATGGAGGTAGCTATAGCTGTCAAAAATATGACAGCTACGCGAATCGAATCGCTTCATAATCCTCTTAAAATAATGATGTAATTTTATGATATAATTATTTATTATCATTATTAATATTTAAGAAATGAATAACTCTTGAGTTGCTTGCAAAATTTACAATACACTAGTAATACACTAGTATACTTCTTGGCCTGATTGTGCAAAATGTGGTTACAGAATTATAAACAAGTCTTTTCAACTCAAGTGTTGTTGGCATTTCTGTAGCTCTGCTCTGGGAATGAAGGCATGGGCCTCCATTCTACTACGTTATAACGATATCACGTTTGATGCGTTTTAGAATAGTTTATGTTCCAGTCGCCATTAATGTAAATGACTTTTTTATGGTAAGGAGAAGGCACACGAACCCTCAGGCCACCTGATGGTAAGTGGAATCTGAGACCCATAGACATTTGAATTCTCAAGACTATAATCTTAAGACTGGAATCATAAGACCTCAAATTCGTTGCTAGGACTAAGATGAAATGCCTCAATGCTAGTAATTTCACCGGTTGTCTTATCCCCACACCGGAACACAACAATGCGAACACTGCTGCTTGGCGGTTGGTTAATGGATAAGATGGTGGTAGCGATCCGGACGGACCCTGCACAAGGTCCTACCACCACTAAAACGTAAGACAATACGGAAAAGACGATATCGTTATTACCGTGTAGAATCCCAGCTCTTGGGTAATACACACTCTTAAAAACAAAAGTCGTCTCTCCTGTGGTCAAAAGTTAAAAGCTTGTGTGCATATAAGTTATGTTTTCGTATGATAGGTCTAAAGCAGTCCTGACGGCGTTTTTGCGGGAATGGGCTTAGCCAGAAAATTAGGCCTTAAAAACGTTAACTTTCGGTGTGTCCACAGGAAAGACGGTAACCTAAATCTGTGTATGACAATCTTATGTTGTGTATGTATGTAGATTACTGTGGTTGCCCGCGGAACTCTGTTTACTATTATCTTGATGACTTGCTTTCCTGTAGGTGTTAATGATGTTTAGGTGATTAAAAGCAAGTTAATCTAGTTTTTGACTTATTTAATTGTTTAACGAATTTGGAAATATGCATGCCACTTAGCTTGAGGTGAAACTTAACAACAAAAGGTGGACATATTATACATTAATAGTTATTTAACTTAACACTGTTTGGAATATTGAGATGGAATCTGAAATGCTACGCCATGTTTTATTACGGTCGATAGAAGATGCCAAGATGATGGTCATTGACCCGTGAAACAACAATATAATTATATCTTGTTATAATGTTTTCATGTTAGCATTATGGATATAGAATTTTAAACTGTATACACATTAAAATTGCATTTTAAATAAAATGTAATAATTATCAAAGCTGACTGTATATTTTATAACATGTGTAAAATATTACTTTAACCTAATATAAATTATGTTATCTGATCTTATGCGATTTTTAAATTTTTATTTTATGTAAAGTGGGGTCCGATATAATTATTAATCAAAATAATAAATTAAAAATAATTATTTACTACTAATTTTGTGCGCATTATTATTGGCCCCGTGTGGTTGCCGGGTTAGAATAGTGCCACTCCATGTCTTCCCGTGGATGTCGTAAGAGGCGACTAATGGAATAGGGGCTTGTAGTTAGCCGATGGGCTTGCAACCTGTCACTAATACACTGGTAAACATCTTAGCCTAATTGTGCAAAATGTGGTTACAGAATTATCAACAAGTTTTTAAGAGTTGTTGGTGATTCTGTAGCTCTGACTATCCCATTCTGGGAATAAAGGCGTGACTTTAAGTATGTATGTAATTTTGTGAAAAAAAATTGGGAATGGTTTTACAACCCTTATTCTCGAAATGGTTTTTGAATCACCATACATTATAAAATTACGGGATAACACAATTGATCGGCAACGGACTGGCACCGACTTGCCGCACGTGTTACGGTGCCGATAAAAAAAACATATATCACAGGACAATGTCACACAATTTGACCTAGTCCCAAACTAAGCTCTAGGCTTGTACTATGGGTACTAGACTACGTTAAACTTCTATAAATATATACTAAAATACAGAGAAAACATCCAAGACTCAGGAACAAATACTCGTGCTCATCATACAAATATCTGCCCTTACCGGGATTAGAACCCAGGATAAGCTGGGGGCAGCTTCGAAGAAAGGGTCATTACCAACTAGGGTACCGTGTCGTCAAAGTAATATGTAGTATAAGTGTGGAGTTTCATACAAAGAATAGGTATTAAACAGCTCGATTTGAGGTACTGCCGATCAGTTATGTGTGCACAACCCTAAGACGAAGATTAGGATTCACCGGATAAATTCGCTTTAATACGACCTCTGCCGGGCTCCCCAATTTCCATACAAATCTGACCCTAAATCGCGTCGTTCTCATCCAAGGTATTAAAATGATGCGAAACGAAACGCGGCTAAAGCTTTATTAACACCTGTACGATAATCGACTTCTCTCTAACCTTTTTAAGTCGCTGTTTGTTACAAAAATTAGTTTAAATTAAGGTTTTTTGTTTAAATCCGGTTTAAATGGTCCAATTTGGGTATGTGAATTGGGTCGGACATAAAAATGAACAGTGCGAATGAAATCGAATATGGTTCATTTGGCGTCTTTGTTCTTTAATTATCAGCTTGGAAAATACATGTACTGTATTGTTTATGTGTGCTTGTTTGTCTTCTACGAGTATATGCCATAAAAAAACTACAAATCACATATACAATTGAAATCATGAAATTATAATATAATGACAAAAAAAAATGCCGAATGTATGAAATAACGTTTTTCTACTCGCGTACTATGGACCGCTGCGTGAAAACAGTTGTATAATGAGGGTTGCCATAGAAATAACTGTTCTATTATAACCATTATAGCATTGTTATCACCATGGTTACGGTCATTCCGGATATCAGTCTTGGCATTTAGTGAACACGTGACGTCCTGAAAAAGAGAACATTTAAATAATAATGTTTCAAATACAGACTTTTATGCGTTTGCGCCTGTACGTGTGATTGTATGTCATGTTAATGTGCTATTGGGCCTGTTCAATTTGCTCTTTATCCTTCGAAGATATATTGTAATAATAACACGTTATTAAATAACAAAAATCATTGTGTAATCCAAACGCATGATCGTAAGAATGTATCAAGTTAAACCAGAAAAACAAAGCAAACTCGATACTTTACAATTAGTACGGTAAGTACTCATTATTAATCCAGCTAGTAGTTAACAACCTATCTAAATAACTGGATATGGTTAGAAAATATTTTTGACAGTAAGTGGTTAAGCCCCTCTTTAGCCGACTGCGTCAGAAGGAGTTATGTCCGATGCTCCCACAAACTTTCATAACCCTTTTTACCCAACAGTCTTCGAACGTGACCAATGTTCACTCAGACATTTGCAAAATAAATCTTGCTAACAATTGGCAGATGTGAAAACCAAAAAAAAGGAGGATTATGTTTTTCGAGCGTACACGTCTATTTCTTTGGCATGCTCTGCAATCTAAACGGTTTAATGGATTTACATGGATTCACATATGAGGTGTTACTAGATTTGTTTTTTTTTTTCCTAGTTGTGGGAGTGACTTACACCCTTATTCATAAACTAACTTAAACCCATTTTAGTTAAAATACACACATGTATACAGGGCAAACGTGAGCGGAAGGGTTGGAAGGGGCCGGCCTTGGCTTATTTTTTTAAATCAAATTGGAGAAATACTGGAAAAGGGCCGAATCTTAAGTACCCGAAACCGACGTGCATGCATGACTCGATGACTATGAAGAAGCGAAAGAGATTTGTCAGATTCGTAGCAGGTTGAAAGAAGTGGTACCTCTGGGAAACATGCGTGATTAAACGTATGTACTCGTATTTATGTATGTAGTTAAAGTATGCTCAGTCTTTCTGTCAAATTCAAAAGTCACTATCAAAGATAAAGATAAACCATATTTGAAGCATAGGTTAGTTATTGTGCGTTTGTTATTAAGAGGGTAGGTAAATAAATGCTGGTTCGTAATAGTTTATTTATTTATTTTATGTCATCGACGAGCACACAAGCCACCTAATTGTAAGTGGGATTTTTGACATTTGTAGTCTCAAGAAATTAAGATAGCAATCCTTGAGCAATGATTGCCGAACCTGGGGACTAAGATGGAATGCCTCTCTGCTAAGACAACCGGTGAAATTACTAGCATAAAGGCATTCTATCTTAGTCCTCAGGGTTGACAACGCATTTGAGGTCTTATGATTATAGTCTTGATAATTCAAATGTCTATGGGTCTCAGATTCCACTTGCCATCAGGTGACCTGAGTGCTCGTGTGCCTTCTTCTTATCATAAAAAAAATGCTACAATCAAGACTGCAATCCATGGCGTCGTATTAGTAAACTCATCTTCTAATTCTTATAATAATTAATGGTTTCACTCCTTTTAAGATATATCTTTCCAATTTCTACTCCCACGGACTTATTAGAGAAATAAGTCCATGGATAGATATCACCCGCGACGACAATTGATCGGTAAAAGACTATATTGTTTTGTGGATTAAACAGATACGTAAAGGAAACGTCAAGTCATAGGATATTGAGATTTTAACACATCTTGAGACGAGTAATATAGTCGAGATCAGTTTGTTTATACCGCCCTAAGACTCCAAAAAAATTATTGATTATTATTGATTTTGCAAAATGTGTAACCAATAAGTTTTTTAGACTTGTTGGTATTTCTGTAGCTCTGCCTACCCCACTCTGGGAATGAAGGCGTGATGGTATGTATGTACCTATGTAGACTCCAAATCCGTTGCCAACCCCGAGGACCAAGATAGAATGCCTCTATGCTAGTAATCACACCGGTTGTCTTATCCCCACACCGGAACACAACAATGCGAATACTGCTTGGCGGTAGGTTAATGGATACGATGGTGGTAGCGATCCGGACGAACCTTGCACAAGGTCCTACCACAACTAATGACACATACAATTACTAAATACGAGGTAAATGTCCACGATTTCTTCGGACGCCACGAAGTCTGGCAGAATAAACACGTTCCGTTGACAACCTCATTTGATCCTAATTAAAAAAAACATTAAACCAGATTATTAATAATAACTGTTTAAGTATGTGTGGCGATAACTACTTAAGATTATCAGGCGATTATCAATCTTAATCTGAAGTATTAAGGGTTAGTTTTATTTGATTCAATTCGTCATGGTGACAGTTTGACATTTCAAAAATGTTTGCAAACTTGTTATTTGGGGTTTTTCCATGTTTGCATGAGAACACGTCGCCCATAAATATGTCATATTTTACTTTAACTTGGATAATTAGGTTATTACATAATAATATTGTCTTAGT